>JAHRHZ010000264.1:59772995-59812613 GCA_024137785.1 Ginglymostoma cirratum | reverse complement strand
CCCCCCCAACTCATCTAACATCATTCAGTTTCTCTCCTTTCCCTGGTGGGAGAAAGGGCATGACCACAAAGAAAATCAAAGCTCACAGTCCAGTGCAGTGCTGAGAGTGCGCTGTATTGCTGTAGATAGAGTTTATCAGCCGAAACATTAATCGGAGGCCTCATCCACCCTCCCACATGGAAATAAATGATCCTGTGGCACTATAATAGCAGTGGGTGCCACTGGCTGACCAGCCTTTCTTGCCCATCCCTTGTCGCCCTTGACAAGGTGGTGGTGAGCTGCCTTCTTGAAGCGCTGCAGTCCTCCTGCTGTGGGTTGACGCACAATGCTCTTAGGGAGGGAATTCCAGGATTTTGACCCAGCGATAGTGAAGGAACGGCAATATATTTCCAAGTGAGGATGGTGAGTGACTTGGAGGTGGTGCTGTTCCCATGTATCTGCTGCCCTTGTCCTTCTAGATGGAAGTGGTCATAGGTTTGGAAGGTGCCGTCTGAGCATTAAAAAAACACGCTGATCATTATCACATATCAGCTCTTGCTAGCACCTATTCCATAAATTTGCTGTTTCACTTCCTCCAATGAAATGTGACTACTGTTTAAATTAGCTCCAAAGTGCTTTGAGACATCCAGTGGAAATGAAAGGAGCTACAGAAATGTATGTCTGTCTTTTGTCGATTCAACTCTTCTTGCCAACTTGCTTATTTTTAAAATTACCTGCTAAAGAAATCTAGGCTGTGGGACAGTCCCTGACTGAAGCGCACAGCTACTCATTGTCACCCAAGGAAACCAATGTCATTGTTTCTGAAAAGCCAAGTCTTGTTTCTTTCGTGTTCATCCAGCCCCACGCCTTGTTATCTCGGATTCTCCAGCATCTGCAGTACCTTTTATCTCTGATACAATTTTAACCCCACTGCGAAGCATCTAAGGATTTTCTGATGAAGGGTCGAGGCCTGAAACATCAAGCTTTCCCGCTCCTATGCTGCTGCTTGGCCTGCTGTGTTCATCCAGCCCCACACCTTGTTATCTTCGATTCTCCAGCATCTGCAGTACCTATTATCTCTTGTTTCTTTCATAGGGCCTTTGAGAAATACTTTGTTTAATGAGATCAGAATTGCAACATCCTGCTGCATGGTTACACACTTGGCTGCAACTGAAATCTCTTTGCAAACCACAGAATCACAGAATTATTCCAAGTGAAGAAAGCGGCCATTCGACCCATTGTGCATGCACCCTTTCAATTATCTAGTCCAACCCTATTATCTATTGCTGATCTCCTACATTGTCCCTTATCCCTGACAGCACTACTATCCAAAACCCTCGGCTGGCTGACAGACATTATTGGATCTGGTTTGATTTGTTATTGCCATCACATGTACCCATATACAGTGAAAAGTTTTGTTTTGCGTGCAGTACAGGCAGATCATACCGTTCAGAATGTGTAAGAGCAATAGAACAGACCAAGGAGTACAATGTTACAGCTGCAGAGAAGGTGCACAAACAGCGAAATCAATGCTAAATTTTAAATTTGAGAGGTCCATTCACGAGTCTAAAAGCAGCGAGGTGGAAGCTGTTCTTTAATCCGTTGGTACGTGTGGTTAAGCTAATCTTCATGAATCTGGCAAGACCTCCAACGCCGTTTGAGAGTTACCAGCATGTCAGGAGCTGGTGGGTCTATACTGCCAGATTGTAAGCAGCTTGTTAACCGTCTTGCCACAACCCCAGGCCGTATAAATCACACTAGGCACAAATAAAAGCCCACAGTAAGTACCGCAGCTTTGCTAGAACTTACGCGTTATTTAGCTGAAGTCCAAATCCCATTGAAGCACTCAAAAGGGAATTAGTTAGTTATTTGAAAAGGAACCATATACCATACGAGGAGGGGAGAAGGAGGAGAAAATGGCACTGAGCGAAGTGCTTATTTGAAGGGGTAGCTCATACACAATGGGCTGAATGGCCTTTGTCTTCACACCACCAATTCTGTGCAGTGAATATTTTTTGCTCCAAAACAAAGATCCTCTCATCCAATCAGCAAATCATTCCAAGCCCTTCTCCCTCATGTACTTATCCCGATTTCTGTTAAATGCCAATACTACTTGTCTCAGTGATTGTGGAATTCCACATTCTAACCACTCTCTGGCAAAGAATGCACCTTAATTTCCTTTTGTGGTTTATTAATGGTTATCACCAGAACAGGTTTAAAGAGGAGACGGGAAAGACTTAAAAAGGAACCTGATGGCAACTTTTCTCAGAGGAAGCTGCAGGTATGGAACAAACTGCCAGAGAACGTTGTAGAGGCGGGTACAATAGTAACATTTGAAAGACATTTGGACAGGTACATGGATAGGGAAGGTTTAGAAGAATATGGGCTAAAATGCTGGCAAATGGGACTAGTTCAGTTTAAAAACCTGGTCAGCTTGCACGAGTTGGGGTAAACAGTCTGTCTCTGTGCCATATAACTCTTATGACATCCCACAGCAGAAACACTCCCTATATTTAGTCTAATCAAACTTTTCCTACAGATCTTTAACATATAATGGCACACTAAAAAGTTTCTCCCTCATGGACCCACCCCTAAGGATATGGGGTGGGCCATTTCGGGAGGAAATGTCTATACCCAGACAGTGGTGAACCCGTGGAACTCTCTGTCACAGAAAGCAGTTGAGGCCAAAAATATTGAATGTTTAAGAAGTTAAATACAGTTCTTGGCAGAAGAGGGGTGAAAGGGTACAGGGAGAAAGCAGGAATAGGGGACGGTTGAATAATAGAGCAGGCTCAAAAAAAGAGCCAAATGGCCCATTCCTGCTCTTTTTTTTTAAATGTTCCTTTTTGCCACTCCACAAAGAGTGAAGAATCCTGACGTTTTTGGATCATTGAGTAGTATTTTGATGTAACTGGCCCCATTTATTCCTCAAACAACACCTTTAAAGCAGATAACAAGCATGGGGCTGGATGAACACAGCAGGTCAAGCAGCATCATAGGAGCAGGAAAACTTGACGTTTCGGGCCTAGACCCTTCATCAGAAATGGGGGAGGGGAACTTTAAAAGCAGATGATCTGGTTATTAGCACATTCCTGTGTGGGAGCTTGTCATACACAAATTGGTGGGCTATCCTACATCATAATTCCCTTTCTAATGGCGTTGTGGGTCTACCAAAAGGAAGAAGACTACAGTGGTTCAAGGCAGCAGCTCATTACCACCTTCTCAAGAATTACTAGACACGGACAATATATGCCCACCTGGTGGTGTCCAAGAATGAATAACACAAAAAAACCCAAGATCCTCCAGCTCCACACTGTGGTGTCAAGGTCAAAATTACCTCACGGGTTGTGAGTCATCAATGGGATGCCTGGAGGCCAAGAAAAGCGTGGCACAATGCAAATCTTTTAAAAACAACCAAACTGGTAGTTCCCCTGTAAATACAGGCTGCAATACTTAAACACCACAATTCAACAGGGTCCAGATACACGGTAATGCAAACAGGACAAATCAACCCAAGTAAACTGGAAAGTCAACTCCCATGCACCAGAATGCAGGCACAGCCAGCAGTCACATTGCAATGTGTGTTCACATGGTGATCAGACTGCAGAGACTTTCCATGTGCCTGCGAAACAATGTGAGGATGCCAAGCAAGTAGGATGAGCCTCATGGATGGACAGTGGGGGAGAGCGGTGACAGAGGGGGTACGTGCACAGTGGTCTCAAGGTCCCAAATAAACAAGCGTATGGTGGCCCAAAGTGAGGGGCTGAGGTCCAAGCCAGGATGTTAAGAGCAGACAGCAGCATGTTTCAAACCAAGGCCAGACTGACACACTCACCACAGCGGGAGTAAATACCTGTATGATTGTATTATTGAAACATTGTTAAAGCATCCTTTGCATGTTGGCTTTTCAACATAGAGGTCTCCTTGCTATTTGTCTGATATGTATATGGAATATAGAACAGAACAGCAACAGGCCCTTCGTTCCACCACGTCTGTGCTGACCATATACCACTTTAAACTAATCCCATTTGCCTGCGTGCCTCAAAAATGTGACAATAGCAAAACAGTGAAAAACAGGTATTTTTTCCAATAAAAAAAATAAGTTTTCTGCAATTCAAATAACAGGAATACAGAACAGCTGAACAAGTACTGAATACTGTTCCCTAATAAAATGGGGATGTAAATGCAAGACAACAGATATCCGGGAAACAAGTTGTTCAGACCTCCCGTATAAGCACGATCATATTTATGTTATAATTTACTTGGGGGATTGTTGTAATCAGTGTGAAGAGAGTTCCTTTAAAGAAAAGCATTTTGGCGGACACACCCAGGAAAACAGGTAAGGTACGACACAAGAGATCATAAAGCACTTGCATCCATATGCAGGGCACTACACAGCAAATTATTCACCACAGGGAGGAATTTTATTGCTGGATATAAAAGTCTTTACCTCCAGGACAGAGTAGAAAATGGATTGCTAAACTCAGCTTTTACCTTTGGAACATGACCCCAAGTTAATTTTACAGATTTTTGAGGCTAATCTCAAGATACGGATGTCACTTGCATTTATTGTTCATCAATGATTGTTAATTTTATACGAATTCTGTTTAATTATATACAGATGATCAGCATTTGTTCAGGTTTTACTTGAGCTTATGCAAGGGCTCTTGTGGTGCAGTGGTAACGTCCCCATCTCTGAGCCTGAAGGCCTGGGTTCAAGTCTAGCCTGCCCCAGTCCCGTGTAATTACACCTCTAAATAGGTTGATACCTTGAACACAGAGGACTCTTGTGATGCAGGGGTAGTGCCCCTACCTTTGAGCTGGGATGCCTGGGTTTAAGTCCCATATGCTGCAGAGGTCTATAATAACATCCCTAAACAGGTTGATTAGGAAAATATCTACAGAACATACAAGTAGCTACTAATGCAAGGGTATGGTGAGTCGTGGTTGTGTCCAAACTGCTAGGTCAGAAGGTCTAGGTTCCAAATTCCCAACTGTCGCTAATGTGCATGGGCCTAGGAGGCCAATGCAGCTGGTCAGAAAATTAGAGGGAATATTGATTATAACATGCCCATGATGGGTACTTACATATACAACTATTGGAAATAGTGGGGAGGCTGAGTTAGGGGCTGCATGGTTGGAATGGTCAACTCCAGAATACAAAACTGAGTAGAAATTGACCAAGTAGAAAGTTATATCTTTCTCCGACTGGCTTTCCAGAATAGAACGTGGTGTGTCATCTTCCTGATCCATTCTAGTTGTAGTTTGGCACACGGAAGTGCTTGTTTGGCCACTTTAGAGGTCACCTAAAGATAAACTATGTTGGTGAAGAATTAGAGTAACAGACTATATAAGGATTGCAAGTTTCCACCTGAGGGGGCATTACTGCTTCAGTTGAGATCTTTTTGCAACAGTCTGACAGCATCACACACTTTTGCTGAAAGAAAATGTGGTTTCGCTAAAAGAGACAATGGGGAGGCGATGGTTTAGTGGTAGTATTGCTGGACTGTTAAACAGGATCCCACCACTGCAGTTACAGGAATTTGAATTCAATAAAAAAAAATCTAGAACTAGGAGACTAATGATGACCATGAATTTATTGTCAATTGCTGGAAACATCTGCGCTCTGCATGCACCAACCAACCCGACCTTCCAGTTGCTATTCGCTTTAACTCCCACCCCCCTCTCCCTCCCCTGGTGACATGTCCATCCTTGGCCTCCTCCATCGTCCGACAGGGGCCAAACATAAACTGGAGGAACAACATCTCATATTTCACCTTGGGAGCTTACAGCCCAATGGCCTGAATATTGAATTCACCAGCTTCAGAAAACTCTCCTCTCCCAACCTGCCCATCTTCTGACTCACCTACCCACTAACCAACCACAATAACCCCCTACCTGCATCCACCTATCTTCATCTCACTTACCCGCCCCCTAGCCCCACCCTCCTCCCTCTATTTATTCTGGGCTTCCCTCCCCCTTCCCAGCCCTGACAGAGGGTTTCAGCCCCAAAAGTAGACTTTCCTGCTCCTCAGTTGCAGTCTGACTGGCTGTGCTTTTCCAGCACCACATTTATGGACTGTTGGAAAAACCAGTCTGGTTCACTAATTCCCTTTAGGGAAGGAAACTGCCATCCTTACCTGGTCTGGCCTACATGTGACTCCAGACCCACAGCAACATGGTTGATTCTTAACTTGGCAATAAAGATTGCTTTGCACATTCCCATTACCAATAGCTGAACTATTAACAACAGTCAGGTCAATCATGAAGCTCTTTACAATTACAAACTCTGAAGTATAATTTCAATCTCTTCCACTGGATTTTTCCAGCATTACAATATCTGAATTAGGTTGAGACATAAAACGGTTCAATTTACTCATGGAAAGAGAAATGTCTTTTTTTCTATTCCCCAAGACACCCTTTGGATAGTGAAAAATATATGAATCTCAGGTACACCATCAATAATTTAAGCAACTTGTTGCTTTCTATCACCCTTTGCAATAAAGGAGGCGCTTCCTAACTTTGCTTGGTGTATGTTTCAACAGGTGTAACACCATCCCCATTCCCTTATCCCAACAAATTACATCTGGAACCATCTAAGTTCATTTCTTTATTGAGACTTTTTGGAACTAAGAATCAGAGTCTGGAGTCACATGTAGGACAGACAGATCTTCTAAAGGGGAGCATTAGAAAAATAGGTTACTAATCAACTTATTCAGAGATGTTACGACACATCTCTAGAGCAGGTGGGACTTGACCGCAGGTCTCCTGGTCTGGGTAGGGACATTAGCACTGCACACAATGGGGCAAATCATTGGAAACCACAGTTTCACCCATGGGGAACATCTGTAATTTAGATGGGGTTTAATGCCAATCACATCATGGTCATTAATAGCCAATCCCAGATTGTTAATTCACCTGCCCTGGTGGGGTAGATCACAGATCATTAACCGGGACCCTCCATTACCAGTCCAGTGACAAAACCACTAAACCATTGCCCATAATACAGTAGCTACTCATCTCATCCATGCCAATGCTCATAGCTCACAGGGAAGGGAGATGATGGCCTAAGCGAATTATCGCTGGACTACTAATTTAGAGACCCAAGTAATGTTCTGGAGACCAGGGTTCAAATCCTGCCGTGGCACATAATGGAACTTGAATTCAATAAAAATCAGGAATTAAGACTCTAATGATGAGCATGATGTTGGAGAAATACCCACCTAATGGCTTTCAGGGAAGGAAACTGCAGATCTTAACCCAGTCTGGCTTACACATGACTCCAGACCTACAGCAATTTAGTTGATTCTTAATTAGGGATGGGCAATAAACACAGGCCCAGCTAGTAACACCCACATCCTGCAAATGAATTTTTTTTTTAAACAAAGAGCCTCTTCCTGTCATCCAACCTCCAGCAACACACTCTTAAGAGTTAAGAGCAAAGAAAAGATCATTCAATCCCTCAAACCTGCTCCACTATTCAAACAATCATGACCAATCTAATGTGGTCTCAATTCCACTTTCTTGTCTTTCCTCCCGACATGACCCCCTTGGCTATCTTTTCCTGCTCGTGCTTGCATTTATTGAGTTTTGCCTCAAAATGTTTCCCCAAAATATTAAATTATTGGGGTGAGCTGATGTTCAGTGGCACTGCACTTGTCCCCAAATCATAAGGATAAGTCTCCAAATCCCACACCGTGACCTGAGCACAAACACCAATCGTGACACATCAGTGTAGTACTGGAGGAGTGCTGCACTGTTAGAGATGCCTTCTCTCCGATAAGATGTTTAAGGTTTAAGGATGTTTTAGGTCCTAACTGCCTGCTCAGGTGGATTTAAGATTCACAGTACAATCTGAAAGAAGCTCAGGGTGGTAACCCCCGGTGTTGTCCTAAATATTTTGCCCCCATCACCATAAATAAGAAATTTTTGACAACAATATTTGGTCATTTTAACTTTGCTGTCTCCAGGAGGCTGCTGAGTGTAAATTAGCTGCTGTGTTTCCTACCTGACCACCCTTCAGAAAGATTTCATTAACAGTTCACTAATTGTAAAACACAGAGAAAGGTGTTATATAAATAGTCTTTTTTTCCCCTCTTTTTAACATAGTAGAGGAGACTGCTTTCCCCCTCCCCCCATGTGGAAGAACAACATACCTGTAGGGCAGTAACAACATGACAAGGATTCAGCAGGTAGATGAGCGTTTTGGTCGCACACTTAAATCCAATCTCCAACCCAAAGGTCAGGCATAGGGCAGCCTGCAGGAGGTTTCTCCCCAGAGTCTCCTCACGTTCCTGTGATGATGTTTGTAATGTCCAATCCTCCTGAACACCTCTGATTTTCCTGTAGGCAAACACAATTTGCAGCAAGGATACAGTGATCATGACGATAGTCTCCAGGATACGCTGACCAACTGGCAGGAAGGCAGCACACTCCTCTCCACCATTGCCAGAGATGCCGGGGTCCACTCCACCGTACACTGCCTCCAAGATATTATCCAGCTCCAATGTGGTCATCTTCAGACTTGACATTCACTCCTCAGACTACAAGCGTTATAACTCTCCACAAGCCCACAGAATAAAATGAAACCTAATCTTTTTAAGCTTCAAGATGAAGTTTCCCCAGCCGATAGGGCTCATGGGCTGAATTTAATTAAAAGGGAAACCTCTGTGCTTTGCTCTTGATCCTTTTCATACAGATTTTTTTTAAATTTTAAAATTCACTGAAAAGTCTCACCAACATCTCTCATTCAGAAATAATGGGCTGCCCATTAAAGTATGAAAGAGGAAGAGTTGAAGGAATATAACACATTTTTGAAAAAGTAAAGAATGAAGAACTTATAGCCTATGCATTAGTCCTTTTTGGTTTGAATTCATTTTGCGATGATTTCGGTTCGAGGTTTACGATCCTAACAAAAAGTCATTAATTTTTTCTTTTAAACCGCTCATTAAATTCTTTCTCCAGTGTCCAACCCGGGGAGATTTCCACAGAGATTATTTCTAATTGTTTCCACAAACCCAGTCGGTTGGGGATGGGGGGTGATGTTAGGTGGGGATCAGGGCTTTCCTGCAGACTCCGGTAATGGAAACTTCCCTCCTAGAGGTACCTGGCTGCTCCTTCCATCACTGTGCCGGCTGCTCTCTGCTGCTGCCAGTGGTAGCTGTGGGGCTGAAAACTGACGGTCCCACTACTCCCTCTAACTCACTACAACAAGAAAACAACTCCCCGCTCACCTGAAACCGTCTACCTATACTGCTCACCTGGAACTGTCTCAGCCAATCACCTGGAGCCCTCTCTCGGCCAATCACCTGGAGCCCTCTCTCAGCCAATTACCTGGAGCCCGTTCTCAGCCAATTACCTGGGGCCCTGTCACAGCCAATTGCCTGGAGCACCCTCTCAGCCAATTACCTGGAGCCCTCTCTCAGCCAATCACCTGGAGCCTTGTCCCAGCCAATTACCTGGAGCCCTCTCTCAGCCAATCAGCTGGAGCTCTGCCTGAGCCAATCACCTGAAGCCCTCTCAAACAAATGCCTGGAGCCTTGCCTCAAGTAATCGCAGGTGCCTTATCTCAGCTAATCGCCTGGAGTCCTGTGCTAACCAGTCAGGGCTGGAGTATGTGAGATAACAAGCATGGGGCTGGATGAACACAGCAGGCCAAGCAGCACCATAGGAGCAGGAAAGCTTGACGTTTCAGGCCTATGTGTAGCTCAGAATTGCAGAATTGTTATCGTAGAATCCCTACAGTGTGGAAGCAGGTCATTTGGCCCATTGTGTCCACACCACACGTCTACTCTATCCCTGTAATTCTGCATTTTCCACGGCTAATCCACCTAACCATACATCCCTGGACACTGTGCAATTTAGCATGGCCAATCCACCTAGCCTGCACATCTTTGGACCCTGGGAGGAAACTGGAGCACCCAGAGAAAACTCACGCAGACATGGGGAGAATGTGCAAACTCCACACAGTCACCTGAGGCTGGAATTGAACCCTGGTCCCTGGTGCTGTGAGGCAGCAGTACTAACCTCTGAGCCACTGTGCCACCCCAAAAGGACATTAGTCAACCAGATAAATTTTTAAATAACAAATTACATTGTTGTGTTTTTGTTTATATTTTGAATTCGAATTGTGCAATAGGTGAGGTATGAACCTATAGCTCCTGAGCATTAGGCTTGGGTGCTGGATTACTAAACCAGAAATACTACAACTACACCAACTCCCTATGGGAACACTACACCAACTCTCCCCAGGTAACAGAAAAAGACCATTTGGCCCATTGTATCTGCTCTTGTACTGTTATGTAGAACCTTTCCCCCACATCCCTGCATACCATTTCCATCCAAATAGAGATCTAGTTTCCTCCTGAATGCTTCAATTGAACTTTGAAAGGACAGTCTTAGATCTTCTTAGATCTATCCTCAAAATTGAAGTTTTTCATTCCTGGAATCATGCTTTAAAATTTCTTCTTCACTCTCTCCAATGCATTTTATCAATAATGTGGCATCTACAAGTGTACTCAATACTCCAACATATGATAAAACAAAACTGCGGATGCTGAAAATCTGAAAGAAAAGCAGAAGTTGCTAGAGAAACCCAACAGGTCTGGCAGCATCTGTGGAGAGAAAGCAGAGTGAACACTTCAGGACCAGTGACCCTTCAAGAATTAATGAGATAGCAAGGGTCCAGAGACAGTCTGTTCCTGTTAGGGCGAAGGGCAAGGCTGGTAGGTGTAGAGGATGCCAGATGACTTGAGAAATTGAGGTTTTGATTAAGAAAAAGAAGGAAGCAGGTGTCAGGTACAGACAGCAGGGTTCAAGCGAATCCCTAGACGAATGTAAAGGCAGCAGAAGTATATTTAAGAGGGAGATCAGGAGGGCAAAATAGGACATGAAATAGCTTTGGCAAATAGGGTTAAAGAGAATCCAAAGGGATTCTACAAATACATTAAGGTCAAAGGGGTGACTAAGGAGAGAATAGGGGCCCTTTAAGATCAGCAACGCCGTCTATGCATGGAACCACAGGTGATGGGGGAGATATTAAACAAGTATTTTGCATCTGTGTTTATTGTGGAGTAGGATATGGAAGATACAGAACATGGGGAAATAAATAGTGACATCTTGAAAACTATCCATATTACAGAGGAGGAGGTGCTGGATGTCTTAAAACGCAAAAAGGTAGATAAATCTCGGTGGCCTGATTAGGTGTACTCTAGATCTCTGTGGGAAGCTCGGGCAGTGATTGATTGCTGGGCCCCTTGCTGAGATATTTGTATCATCGATAGCCACAGGTTGGCTAACATGGTGATACTATTTAAGAAATGTGATAAGGAAAAGCCAGGGGACTATAGACAGGTGAGCTTGGAATCGGTCGGGGGGTGGGGGGGTGGGGGGGGATGTGGGGGCAAGCTGTTGAAGGGAATCCTGAGGGACAGGGTTTACACATATTTGGAAAGGCAAGGACTCCTTAGGTATAGTCAACATGGCTTTGCAGGGGAAATCATATCTCACTAACTTGATTCAGTTTTTTTGAAGAAGTAACTAAAGGGCAAGCGGTGGATATGATCTATATGGACTTCAGTACGGCATTCGACAAGGTTCTGCATGGTAGACTGGTTAGCAAGGTTAGATCACATGGAATACAGGGAGAAATAGCTATTTGGATACAAAGCTGGCTCAAAGCTAGAATACAGTGGGTAGTGGTAGAAGGTCGCTTTTCAGACTGAAGGCCTGTGACCAGCGGTGTGCCACAGGATTGGTGCTGGGTTTACTGCTTTTTATCACTTATATAAATGATTTAGATTTAGAGGTATGGTTAGTAAGTTTGCAGATGACACCAACATTGGAGGTGTAGTGGACAGTGAAGAAGGTTACCTCAGAGTACAACAGAATCTTGATCAGATGGGCCAATGGGCTGAGGATTGGCAGATGGAATTTAGTTTAGATAAAAGTGAGATACTGCATTTTGGTAAGACAAGTCAGGGCAGGAGTGAGATACTTAATCATAAGGCCCTGAAGAGTGTTGCTGAACAGAGACCTTGGGGTGCAGGTTCATTGTTCCTTGAAAGTGGAATTGCAGATAGATAGGACAGTGAAGAAGGCATTCCTTTATTGGTCAATGCATTGAGTATAGGAGTTGGGAGGTCATGCTGTGGCTGTACAGGACATTGGGTCGGTCACTTTTGGAGTATTGCATGCAATTCTGGTCTCCCTCTTAAAGGAAAAATGTCATGAAACTAGAAAGGATTCAGAAAAGATTTGCAAGGATGTTGCGAGGGTTGGAGTGTTTGAGCTATAGGGGGAGGCTGAATAGGCTAGGGCTAAATTCCTCTGCAGCATTGAAGGCTGAGGAATGACCTAATAGAGGTTTATAAAATCATGAGGGATATGGATAGGGTAAATAGGCAAAGTCTTTGCCCCAGCATGGCAAAATCCAAAATTAGAGGGCATAGGTTTAAGGTGAGAATAGGAAGATATAAAATGGACCTAAGGGGCAACTTTTTCACACAGAGGGTGGTTTGTGTATGGAATGAGCTGCTGGAGGAAGTGGTGGAGATTGGTACCAGTACAACATTTAGAAGGCATCTGGATGGGTATATGAATAGGAAGAGTTTAGAGGGATATGGGCCAAGTGCTGGCAAATGGGGTTAGATTTATATAGGATATCTGATTGGCATGGATGAGTTGGACTGAAGGGTCTGTTTCTGTCCTGTATATCTCTTTGACTCTAATTGGATTAAAATTAACAAACATCCCCACTTCTGACCTTACAGTGGAGGGAAAATCATTGATGAGGCAGCGAAAGACAGTTTGGATGAGGACGTTACCCCATGGAACTCCTGCAGGGATGTCCTGGTGCCGAGATTATTGACAAGTAGCAACGACAAATATTTTCCTTTGTAGTAGGTTTGATGCCAACCGGCAAAGAGTTTCCCATTGGATCCTATTGATTGACTCTAGTTTTGCAAGTCCTCCTTGATGCCACACTCAGTTGAATGTTGCCTTGATGTCAATGTTTGTCACTCTCATCTCACTTCTGGAGTTCAGCTCTCTTGGCCATGTTTGGACCAAGGCTGTGATGAGATCGAGAGCTGAGTGGCCCTGGTGGAAACCAATCTGAGTGTTAGTTATTTCTGATCCCGATGGTTTCCCACATTATACGTTATTCAAACTTGAAGTCCTCTAACTTATTCTGCCTATGAACTAATTAGCAGCAAATTCTCTTGCCATGTGGTTGCTGACTTAGTGACTCCCAGTCAACACCTTGATTTTAATTTTCTCATCTTGGGTTTTAAATTCCACTTTGGCCTTGCCCTTTCATAATTCCATAGTCTCCTTCAACCCAGAATCCTCCGACATCTCTGAGCTCCTCCAATTCTGACCTTTTGTACCTCCCCAATTGTAGTAGTTCAACTGTTAGCAGACATGCCTTCAGCTATCCTCTAGCCATGTTAAAATATTAACCCCAACACCCTGTGAGCTCTTATCTCATTGAGTTTAAAAAAAAAACTTTACTTGGTCTAGCCTACATGTGACTCCCAGCCCATAGCAATCCAATGAATAAAATAATTCCAGAATTTGGGTCCATGAAATTCTATCATGTTGTGATCGCTGTCACCTATAGGCTCCTTTGTCATCAGGTTATTGATTCATCATGTTTCATCTGCACATTACAAGATTACGGATAGCTCCTCCCTGGTTGGTTCTAGAAGATATTGCTCTATGATACCACCCAGAAAGTTCTCTATCAACTCATTTTCCAAAGTGCATTTGCATTTTTGGTTCTCCCAATCTACCTTTAAAGAAAATAGAGGAAACCAGTAGATGAAATATATTTGGATTTCCAAAAGGCACTCAATATATTCCACATATAGGGTTACTTAATAAGATGAGAGCCAATGGTGTTGGAAAGTAGCAAAGTAGCAAAGTAGCATTGATAGAGGACTGGCTAGCTAATAGAAGACAGAGTTGGAATTTTCAAGTTAGACATCTGTTACTGGTGGAGTGCCACAGAAATCAGCATTAGGGCATGAATCACAAAAACGTTAGCATCTAAGTTCAGTGATAATAGGGAATGCAAATCACCCAGGAGGTGATGACCTGGTGGTATTATTGCTGGACTATTAATCCAGACACCCAGGTAATGTTCTGGGGATCCGGGTTCAAATCATGGCAGATGGTGGAATTTGAATCCAATAAAATATCTGGAATTAGGCATCTAATGATGACCGTGAATCCATTGTCAATTGTTGGAAAAACCTATCTAGCTCACTAATGTGGAAGGAAACTGACATCCTTACCTGGTCTGGCCTACGTGTGACTCCAGTCCCACTGCAATATGGTTGACTCTTAGCTGCCCTCTGGGCTATTAGGGATGGACTATAAATACGGCCTAGCCATTGATACCCTCATCCTTCGAATGAGTAAAGGGGGAAAAAAAAGAACGTTGGCAAATATGGAATTATTAGCAATAAGTAGTGTGGCTTTGTGCAGGGAGGCTGTGTCTCACAAATTTGACTGAGTTGTTTGAGGAAATGATAAAGATGATTGATGAGGGAGGACAGTGGATGTTGTCTGCATGGACTTTACTAAAGCATTTGGCATGGACTTTAGCAAGGCCTTTGACAAGGTCCCTCATAGCAAGCTGATACAGAAAGTGAAGCCACATGGAATCGGCGGTGAGCTGGTAAAATGGATACAGAACTGGCTTGGTCATAGAAGACAGAGAAAAGCAGTGGAAGGTTGTTTTTCTGACTGGAAATCTGTGACCAGTGATGCTCTGCAGGGACCCCTGTTGTTTGTAATATACATGAATTATTTGGAGGATAATGTAGGTGGCCTGATTAATAAATTTGTCCATGACACAAAGATTGGGGGAGCTGCAAACAGTGAGGAGGATTGCCAGAGGATGCAGCCAACTATAGATAGGCTGGAGATTGGGCAAAGAAATGGCAGGTGGAATTTAATCCAAACAAATGTGAAGTGATGTATTTTGGAGGGGAATGGATTAGGAAAATAGAGATGTCCTGCTGAAATTATCCAAGGCACTAGTCAGACCACAGCTGGAATTCTGTGAACAGTTTTGGGCCCATTATCAAAGGCCATTTTTACTGGCATTGGAGGTAGTCCAGAAAAGGTTGGCTGATGCCAGGAATGGAGAAATATGAATAACTCTGTGGAAGGATTGCTGGACTTGAAATATTAACTCTGCTTTCTCTCTGTAGATGCTGCCAGACTTGCAAGTTTCTACAGCAAATTTTTTAAATAGAATCCCCACCGTGTGGAAATAGGCCATTCGGCCCAACAAGTCCACACTAACCCTCCAAAGAGCATCCCACCCAGAACCATGCGCCTACCCTGTAACCTTGCATTTCCCATGCTAAAACACCTAACCCACACATCCCTGAACACTGTGGGTAATTTGGCATGGCCAATCCAACATTATGTATTTGATCCAGGTATGGCGAGACTGTCTTATGAGAGGTTGAGCTTCTACTCACTGGAGTTTAGAAGAATGAGAGGTGACTTTATTAAAACATGAAAGATTCTTGGGGTTTTTTGACAGAGCAGATGGGGAAAAGTGGGAGAGTATAGGACCAGAAAGCATCAGCTCAGAGTATGGCCATTTGAACATAGATAAAGAGGAATCTCTTCCGTCAGCAGCTAGTGAATTTGTAGGGGCTAGGTTTTTAAGTATATTCGTGGCTGAGGTAGACATTTTCTAGCAGTAAGAGAATCAAAGGTTGTGGGGTAAAAGGCAGGAAAGTTGAGGGTTATCAGAACAACCATGATCTCATTAAATGATGAAATGAACCAGATGGGGTGAATGGCCTCCTTCTGCCCCTCTGTTTTATGTGGATTAAAATCATTATGAGTATTGTGGTACATTTCTTATATGCCCATGTATTTCTCCCTGAATGCTCTGTCCTCATTGATTTGACTCTTCATAAGTTTAAAGCTAGTATGATTTGGCAATGAATTCTCTTGTCTGCATGCCAATAATAAATAGAGGAAACATTAAATGTCTTCAGGCAAAGGAAAGAAAAGAACAGAAGCTGAATGATAGAGGAAGTTGAAGATAAGTGACTGAAGATTTGGAAAAGACCTGGGGTTTTAAAGAGGCTCTTACAGCCACAGAAGTAAAGGCAGCTGAGGGCTGATGTTTAAAACCTTCTCTTTCTACAACTTCTATCCATGAATTTACCTATTTTCTAACCTCCTCTAGCCATTGACCTCTGCTAAACCAACATCTTCAGCACTACATCAGAATGCCAGAGCGGATTATATGTTCGACTTCCAAAGTGGGTCTTTAACCCAAAACTTTCTGACTCTGAGAGGTGAACTGAGCTATGAAGAACAGTAGACTCGATTTCCAGCATCCTACCCTGGTGAGGCATCCCAAAAATACACTGGTGAAGCAGATGGGTCTTTACAACAATCGATGATCGTCACCATGTCAAATAGCACCGAAACCAGCTTTTGTGTTCTCGATTTATCAAGTGAATTAAAATGCATCGGCTGCCTAGTGTGACTTATACTCATAGCCCTCCAGAATTAGCCTGGGCCTCTGGATAACTGGTTCAATTACATTGCCACTTCATCAGCATCTCCCATAAACAAGTTAATACAAATATAGAAATTTAGGAAGGGATGTGCAGGGAGAAAGGAAATGAAACCTCTTTTACATATAAGCCACTAAGTTTAATCTAATTGGGAGCAAAGAGTTTTAGCCCAGTCTGCAGGATGGTTCATGTGCCTGGAGGATAGATGAATGGTGAATGTGGAAACAGTGTTTCGGTGCTGGGAAATGATACGAGACATCTAGGAAATTGTCCAGAGTTGTTAACTTTACTATTATGTGAAAAGTTTAAAGAAAAGTCTAGAGGCTTTGTGCAGACTATTGCTTTATTAATTATCTGTTAATTAATAAATACATTTATACCTGCTCGATAAAACATTCTATCAACATATTTTTGCATGCATCAGTATGAATAAAGGCTTAAAGCATTAGATGCACAAACTCTAACATTATCTTTCAAGTAGTCAATTGCTTGGTATCTCTTCCACAGAAAGCTGGGAGAGGCTCAATGGGCTTCTCTGCGCTGTATATTTATGAATCTGGGACCATTACTCCATTAAAATTAAAACTAAAACTTATCGGAGGGAAGGTGACCATCAAAGGGAAGAAGTAAAAACAAGGCATATCAGGAAAATGAGAGCCTGCATTTGATATTGCACTTCCAGCTTCTTGGTTTCAAATCACTTCCCAGCCAATTAAATTTTTGTTCAGAAGCACATGCCAGAAATGTGGAAGCCAATCTGCATGTACCAACCACCCAGAAATACTAATGCCATAAATGTCCGGTAAATATTAAAGGATATGTTAGCTTGTATATCAGGGAAACTCTGCATTTCCTAAAAGGTTCCTGTGAGATTCTTTACATCCACCCAGAAGGGCAGATGGAGCCTTGGTCTTATATCTCATCCAAACGATGGCACCTCTGACAGTGCATCACTACCTCCATTTTGCGCTGGAAGTACCAGGTTGGACTGTGCATTCAAAGAGAAAAGTACTGCTCCTGAGGTAATGTTGACATTAAGAAAAATTCTACACTTCTCTTGTACCATGTCCATCAATTTCTCCTCTTCCTCCTACAATATTATCCTTTTCCTCAAACTATAGCCATATGTTAGAACATAGTTCAATTGGTACATGAATGTTCTATTACCTCTCCCAGATGAAGGCCTGAACCGTGAATAGCTCAGTGACAAGGAATCATGCGGGCAAATGATACAGTCCAGTCCTGACCTTATGCAATACACGAATACCTTTCCAGTAGGTGAACACTGGATTACTATCAGGTGAGGAGTCTCTGATTAATTTTCTGCCTCTCCATAGTCCTTGGTTCCTGGAGACAGGCGAAAGCATCTTGTGCTGAACAGCTAATTCATTTAAATGGGGACTTTCCTGGCTCGAGTCCATCACCAGGACTGTTACGGCACAGGCTACTATCTGAAATTAAACAAATCATCTTGCTGATCTTAATTTCAAGAATGTGCATTTACATAGCCCCTTTCACTAGCTCAAGATTGTCCTAAATTGCTTTACTGTCAATTAATTTTGAAATGCAGCAGCCAATTTGAACACAGCAAGGTATCACAAACAGCAACTTGGTAAGAACCAGATGATAGGGTTGAAATTGGATATGGGGAGGAGATGGAATCGCTGTTCAAAAGAATCAGAGTTCTACTGAAGTTATTGGAATTAAAGATCAGACAGGGCTCATAAAATGCAACAGACACTTTCTTATTTATATTGCATTTCCACTTGATTGTGTCCAGTTTTATTCACAATGTTTTATATGAATCTTTTTTTCCTTTGATCTTTCATAGAAAGTGGATGTCACTGGCAAGGGCAGTGCTCACTGAGGGCTTGTTCAGTTACTTCAGAGGTCGGTTACGAGTCAAGTTGCTGTGCGTCTGTAGCCATGTGTAGAGCCAGACCGTGTAAGGAGGGCAGATTTTCTTCCTTGAAGGGCATTCATGAACCAGATGGAAGTTTACAAAAACTGATGTTAATTTCATGGTCACCATTACAATTCAATATCATACAACACAATTCAATACAGCACAGGAACAGGGCCTTTGGCCCACCGAGCATGCTCTGATTCTAACCCTTATTTAGGTGCGCTACTTATTGCCCATGCCTGTCTGTTTGCCTCCTGTTCGTGTGTCTATCAAGGTGTGCCTTAAACGTTGCTAATGTGCCTGCTTCCGCTACGTCCACTAGCAGTGTGTTCCAGGTATCCATCACCTTAAACTTTCCCCCGCTCACCTTGAACCTGTGCCCTCTTGTAGTTGACCTTTCCACCCTGGGAAAATGCCTCTGACTATCCACCCTATCTATGTCTCTCATAATTGTATGAAGGTATTATACAGGCTGGCTTTCAATGCCAGATTCAAAAATTGAATTAAATTGCCGCGTGGGATTTGAAACTATGTGCCTAGAGCATTGGCCTGGACCTCTGTATTACTAGTCCAGTGACTTTACCACTATTCTACTGTCTCCCCTCGAAATGACTACAAGGCTATTTCCATTTATATCTTCCATGTTTCTCTGACGAGGAGGAATAAATTACTGCTACTCACTCCATCACAACCAACCTCAAAGCGGTCTGATACAGCAGACAATTTTTCTGCAGTCATACCCCTGCTGTTTGCATTTCACAGGCAGATGTGCAATTCAGCTGATTGCAGATAGATGGCAATTGTTAGGAAATCTTCTTCAACAGCAACAAAAAATAAGCAATTTGAGGAGTTATCACCAAGACAAAAGGCAAAAGGAATTTGAAATGGTAGTTTATTGGTGCAGGACATAAAACATATGAGCTCAGTTCAGCTGCAGAATTGACTCACTCAAGCACAGTCAGAAGGAGAGAAGGTTCCCTCACTCCTCTGTGAGAGAAAAACCGGCCCCATCACCTCCTACACACAGTGGGAAACTATACTGATAACTCATTCTTGAAACGGGATCTCCTTCCTCAGTTCCTTCATGTATAACCAAAATGGGAAAGTAAGTGCCTAACCTTGGGATTGGGGATTCAAGGTCTCCCAAAGCAGGCTTTTAATTTTAAAAAAAAATCTGAGGACAGCAGGTAAAAATTACCTTTTGGTTATCCAGTTTTGAATGTGTAGAAGGCTAGAGCCAACACTAAAACTAGACAGTCCAGTTTGAAATGGAAATCGCCTTTATGTAATACAATACACATGCATACACACCCATTAAAGCCTTTTCTCCTCCTTTAAGTAATTCAAACCGTATACCACAAAGAAAATAATCACAGAGACCACCTTTCAAGTTGTGAAACCAAGGGATGGTCACACTGTGATCAAAGTGTTGTCAGGGTGCCTGGCATCACTTGATTTGTTGTTTCAGCAAGTGGAGTGGAAGACACCTCCTACTTGTGCACCGCGACCAGCCAACATGTTGTACTCTCGCACAGCTGCCTCTGTTTGAAGGACTTTCACCTCAACCCCCTTGTTCTTAAGATACTCTAGTGTTCTGGAGGGAACCTGCAAAGAAGTAAAACAAACGAGAGAGAGAAAATATCAGGGATGAAAAACCAACAAATTGGTTGGCCACTGAATCTTGACCACTCTAGCGTTCAGATCTAGCATCAAGTGTCTTTAATGACTGAGCATCTGTTACTTTATCTGGCAGCATCTTTCAGCAAAAATATTTCTTCTGGTACCCATTCTGAACTTCATTTGTAAACGGTTATTTATACAGTTGTGGGCCCAAACATCCCTTATTACACTCAATTAGATTGTCAACACCCCGAGACACTTTACAGGAGCTTTATCACCAAATCACTTCTCGAGGTATTAAGACAGAAACATCAAAGAGGCAGGTGAAAGGAGTGTCTTAAAAGGAGTACCTAAGGAGTAGGAGCTGGAGTAGGGCATTTGAGTATGGCTGTTTGGGTTTACTCCAACATTCAACAAAATGATCTACTTCCTCAAATCCTCTTCCCTTTATTTCTTGGATGTTGGTTTTGTAGCCCAGGCCACCATTTATTGCCTATTGCCAGTTGTCCTTAAGAAGGTGATGGCGAACTGCTGCAATCCATTTGGTGTGGGTCCATCCACAGTCCTACTGGGAACACAGTTCTAGGGCTTTGACCCAATGACACTGAAGGAACGGTGATATATTTCCAAGTCAGGATGGTGACTGACTCGGAGGGGAACTTGAGGTTCATAGCGTCTCATGTATCTGCTGCTCCTGTCTTTCTAGATGGTAGTGGTCATGGATTTGGAATGTGATGTCTAAAGGGTCATGGTAAATTTCTCCAATGCATCTTGTAGATGGTACTCACAGCTATTATTGTGCGTCAGTACGTGGATGTTTGTGGATGTGATGCCAAATAAGCTTTGTCCTGGAAAGTGTCAAGTTTCTTGAGTGGACCTGCACTCATCCACAAAAGCGAGGAGTATTCCATCACATGCCTGACTTGAACCTTGAACATAATAGGTATGTTTAGGGGAGTGAGGAGGTGAATTGTTCATTGTAAAATTCCCAGAATCTGATTGTGGAGGATTACTTGTGGGTAATGCCATTCAACGCTAAGAGGCAAAGCTTAGATTTTCTGTGGCTGGGAATGGCTATTGCCCAGCTCTTAAGTGGCACAAATGTACGTGCCATTGGTCAGCCCACGGCTGGAGATTGTCCAAGTCTTGGTGCATTTGGACATGGACTGTTTTACTATCCAAAAAGTCATGAATGATGCACTGAACATTATGCAGTCAATCAGCAAAAATCCCCACTTCGGACCTTACAATGGAGGGAAGGTCATTGGCGACGCAGTTGAAGATGTTACTGCCCTAGGGCACTATCTGTAGAAACGTCCTGGAGCTGAAATCACACCTCCAACAAATGCAACTGCCTTCCTTTGTGAGACATGACTCAAACCAGCAGAGGAGTTTCCCATGATTCCCATTGACTGTAGTTTCACCAGGGCTCCTTGATACCACACTTGGTCAAATGGAGTCTTGTGACAAGGTCAGTCACTCTCTCACACTCTTTTACAAATACATACATCCCCCACCACTCCCAGCTCAGAATTCAGCTCTTTTGTCCATGTTCGGCCCAACGCTGCATTGAGGTCAGGACTCAAAACTTGAGTATCAGTGAGCTGGTTATTGTTACATAAGTGCTGTTTGATAGCACTCTTGATGAACCCTTCTGTCACATTACTGCCTTATCCAATTAATCCTTAATTACCAAACACTTATTGACCTCTGTCTTGAATATATTCAATGACATCCTTCTGCAGCAGAAAATTCTGAAGATTCAGAACTCTTTAAAGAAATTTCTTCTCATCTCTGTTCTCAATGGCTGATTGGTCGACTCTCCCAACCCACTGTCAATAGGTGTGCAGTCTTAAGTTTTCTGGGATATTTTTGTTGAGATTCAGTACAATGTGTTCTCAAGGAATGGGTAGCTCAGAGTCAGAATAATTGAGGTTGTTCAGCCCACTGAATCCATGCTGCACAATGGGATAGACTCTGATATGTCCACTGCCAAATGGGCAACTCCACATTAAAGCTCATTTCCATCTCTGCTTACATACTTGAATAATTCAATCCATCTCAACATCAGATATTATTCTGTGGTACACTCTCTCTTGTATGAACTCGCCACAACTCAGCATGAGTTGTTTCAGAGAAGGAAATCAATAGTCAGGTTTGCTCTTGCAAAGCCTATTGGAATTTGGCTCTAACCTAGCATCTCCCTGCCATTATATTACGCTGGCAGCCATTATCTGTGAGTAAGTTAAGGTACATTGTGCTGACTGGCAAGTTGATGACAAAGGCATCCCACCCAACTATTCAGGGTGCACACCACTACGTGCATCTTCACACAAAAAGTGACTAGATTGGCAGCTGTCAGTAGTGTGAACTCTGCCTAATCTTTTACTCCTTGGCTGTGAGGTTGTGTTGGCATCTGGAATCCATTCTGCGTCCTTTCTCTGGCAAAAACTGCCAGCTGAGTCTCCACGAGTAGCTTTCTTGCCTCCAAACTAGAAGGCTGTGGAGTCCCACTTCAGGGACTTCACCATGGAATCGGTTAGACACATTCCAGTACAGCATGAAGGCAATGCTGCAACAATGGAGGTGCTATTTTTTCGGGTGAGAGATTAAACTGAAATCCTTCCAGTCTTCTCAGGTGGATTCTACAACACCATGAAGTGGTACAGGAGAGTTCTGCTTGATATTCTGGGCTAATCTTTATCTGTCAACGAAGATCGCCAAAGTAGATGATCTGACCATCAACACAATGGCTGTGGTAGGAGCTTGCTGTGATATGGCTGCCATGTTTCTGTTATTACAACAATAACCGCACTTGAATAAGTAGTTCCTTGCCAGTCAAGCTGTGTTGAGACATCCTCAATGTCATGAACGGTGCTATTCAAACGAAAGATCTCTGTTACTTTCTTTATACATACTGAACAATGCATTCACCAGCTGATTTTCCAGAACTGTAATTTCTAGGTCTAACAACAGCAGAATAGAATGAAAGACCTATCATATTTGCAGATTACTCAGCTTATCTTCTGTTGTTAAAGGAAATGGAAAGAAAGACAATTTGCCAATGACATCCACTTATGAAGCTGTAATATTTTATATTACTGTTAGATATGTCAATTTATTATCGGTTAAGTCTCCCTATTGTCTGTACCACATATTAAACGGAACAGGTATCACTGTCAGCATCATTTCACAAATCTTAAATTAATGATCATCTCTCTACCTAACAGCCCAATAGGTATGACTCAGTGCAGCAGCATCTTTAGGCAGAGGAAACACTAACTGCCCCTCCAACATTGCAGCACTCCTGCAGTACCGTTCTCTAACAGTGCAGCGCTCCTGTTATACTGCCTCTTCGACAGTGCAGTGCTCCCTCAGTAGTGACACTTGATAGTGCAGTCATACTATAAAAGCCCATGGCATTAGATATAGTGTATTGGCATGTATAGAGAATTGGCTAATGGGCAGGAAACAGTGATTCTGGACAACAGGTTCTTTTTTTCAGGTTGACCACCTGTAACCAGTGGGAATCGACAGGGATCAGTGCAAGGACTGCAACTATTTAATATATATTGTAATGAGGAAGGAAGCAAATCTACTGTAGACACTCTCGCAGAGGACACAAAAATGTGGAAAAGCAAGTTGCAAGAGAGATATAAACGGTTTACAGAGAGATGTTGAAAGATTAAATATGTGGGCAGAAAGTTGACAATTGGGAGTATAATGTGGGAAAATGTGAAGTTGTCCATTTTAGAAGAGAGAACAAAAGAGTAGAATGTCATTTAATGGAGCAAAACTGCAGAAAGCTGTAACAGAGAGGGATGGTGGGGGAGTACTTGTACACGAAATACAGAAAGCTAGCACACAGGTGCAGTAGGTAATCAGAAAGGTTCATGAAATAAAAACTGAAAGGACTGCAGATGCTTTAAACCAGAAACAAAAACAGAAATTGCTGGAAAAGCTCAGCAGGTGTGGCAGCATCTGTGGAAAGAAATCAGAGTTAACATTTTGGGTTGAGTGACCCTTCCTCAGGTTAATGAAATGTTGGCCCTTATTTCAAGAAGTTGGAGTATAAAAGTAGCGAAGTCTTTGTGCAACTGCATCTAGAGTACTGAGCGGAGTTCTGGTCCTCTTATTTAAGGAAATATATCATTTCATTGGAGGTAGCTCAGAGAAGGTTCACTAGGATGATACCCGGCATGGAGGGATTGTCTTATGAGTAAAGGCTAAACAGGTTGGAAATCTACTCACTGGAGTTTAGAAGAATGAGAGGTCATCTCATTGATATATATAGGGGCTTGACAGGGTAAATACTGAGAAGATGTTTCCCATCATAGGGGAGTCTAGGACTAGAGGTCATAGCCTCAGAATAAAAGGGTGCCATTTTAAGACTGAGATGAGGAAGAATTTCTTCTCTCAGAGGGTTGAGAGTCTTTGGAACTCCTTGCCCTGGACAGCTGTGGGGGTAGAATCTTTGTATATATTAAAGGCTGAGATAGACAAATTCTTGATCAGTCGGGGAGTCAAGTGTTACAGGGTAAAATGTAGAAAAGCGGGCATGAGGAATGTTGGATCGGCCATGATCCGACTGAACGTGGAGTAGGGCCGAGGGGCTGAATGCCCTATTCGTATTCCTATTTCTTATGATTTTTATGATGGAATGCTGCACTCAATCAATACCGAATTTCTGACAGTGTAGTGTGCACGTAGTATTGACCTTCCCACAGTGCAGCACTCCCTCAGTACTGAATCTGATAACGTAGTGCACTCTCAGTACTGACCCTCCAACAGTACTTTTCAACCAGGGCTCCAGAATGTAAGATTTCTGCAAGCATCCCTAATTGATTCCACTCTAATGTTTTCATCAATCTGAAAACTTTAAAAACTTCTTTCGTGTACAAGATGATGAGGCATAGATAGAGTGGATACCCAGAGACTTTTTCCCAGGGAGGAAATGGCTATTATGAGGGGGCATAATTTTAAGGTGATTGGAGGAAGGCATAGGGGAGATGTCAGAGGTAGGCTCGTTACACAGACAGTGGTGGGCGCGTGGAATGCGCTACCAGCAGTGGTAGTGGAGTCTGATACATTACAGACAATTAAGCGACTCTTGGATACGCACATGGATGATAGCGTAATGTAGGGTATGCAGGGTAGTTTGATCTTTGTAGGATAATAGGTCGGCACAACATCATGGGCTGAAGGGCCTGTACTGTGCTGTACTGTTCTATACTCTATGTTCTTTCACGTTTTGGACAAACTTTGCATAAAAACCTGAAATTTACTAATTACAATAGTTTAGCAATGTCCAATACATACTAGCTTATTAAAATTAAATGGCGTTTGACAGTTTAACTTAATTTAGTTTTATTTTAAATTTTGCAAACAAAACTACAAACAATGAATTTGAAAATGGGAGTATTCCATTTGGCCTCTCTAGCCAGCTCCATGGCTGATTTGATTGTAGTCTCAACTCCACTTTCCCAACAACTGTCTGATAACCCTCGTAAGTCAAGAATCTATCTACCTCTGCTTTAAAGTATTCAATGACCCTGTTTCCACAGCTCTCTGGAGAAATGAATAGTTATAGTTGCCAAAGTCCGAGACAGACACTCTTTCATTAGCGAGAGGCGAAAATAGTTTAATCTGAGGGTCACCACACCTCGCGTGAAGGGTAAGACTGAGACAGCAGGGTCTACATGGTGACCTTAGCCTGTCCAAGAATTGTACCCATAATGTTGGCACTACTCTGCATTGCAAACTAGCTGTCCCGCCAACTGAGCTAACAAAGTTCCACACACTCACAGCTCTCCACGTGAAAGGATTCCTCTCTGTCACTGTCTTAAATGGAAGACCACTTATTTATAAACTCTGATCCTAATTCTGGTCTCTCCCACAAGAAGAAATATCCTTTCATCACCCAGCCTGTCAAATCCCCACAGGCTTAGTAAGATCACCTCTTATTACTGAACTCCATTGGATAACCTTTCTTCATAAGTTAACCCTGTCATCACAATCTAATTCATGTGGGATGTGGGCATCACTGGCAAGCCCAATATTTGTTGCCCATCCCAAATTGCCTTTGAACTGAGTGGCCTGCTTGGTTATTTTAGAAGGCATTTAAGAGCCAACATATTTGTGTGGATCTGGAGTCGTGTAGGCTAGACCAGGTAACGTATGCAGATTTCCTTCCCTGAAGGACATCTGTGAACCTGATGGCTTTTTATGAAAATTGATGATAGTGTCATGGTCACATCACTGAGACTAGTTTTCACCATCTGCAACGATGGAATCCACAGAAGACTACAAATATACATAGAACATTCAAAATAGGAATAAAAGACGACAGTTGGCCCCTTGACCCTGTTCCACCTTCAATAAGATCATGGCTGATCTGTTTGTGTTTACATTCTCATCTATAAATTTGATAAGCTAGAATTCCCTTACTTAACAGGGAATCTACCTCTGCCTTAAAAAAATTCTTTTCATATAAAAATGTAAACTAAATAAAATATTTGAGCATATCATCCTGTAGTACCATTAATTGCTTGGTACTGCTTCCCTTGTAATGTACAACTATCATTGGAATTTCTTTTGTATTTTCTATAGTGAAGATAGCAAAGTTATTGGGAACAGGCAGATGAGCCAAATATCAGATCAGCCGTGATAGTAAAGACTAGCAGGACTGGCTCGAGGGCTGAATGGCCCACTTTTGCTCCTAATTTGTACGACCGTAGGAATGGGGCTGTGGGATCTGGGTTCTTTTACTAAGCCTGTACTCAGGATTCAGAGCACAGGCATCATCATTCACTCCACTTCTCTAGCTTCCATCCCAAACATATTAGAGAAGCTATCCCCTATAGACAAGCCCTACACGTACACAGGATCTGCTCAGATCGGGCGGAATGCAATGGATACCTAAAGGTTTTGAAGGACACCCTCATAAGAGCAGGATACGATACTCAACTCATCAATGGCCAATTTCAACGTGCCACAGCGAAAAACCACAATGAACCCCTCAGAAGACGGACACAGGGTACGACCGATAGAGTACCCTTCATTGTCCAGTACTTCTCCGGAGTGGAGAAACTACGCAATGTTCTTCGCAGTCTTCAACATGCCATCGATGACGATGAGCATCTCGCCAAGACCTCCCCCATGCCTTCACGTCTCACCTTCAAACAACCACCAAACCTTAAACAGACTACTGTTTGCAGCAAACAACCCAGCCTTCAGGCCAACATCGACCACAACACTATACATCTCTGCCACGACAACCTCTGCAAGAGATGTTAGATCATTGACATGGACACTACCATCACATGTAGGAACACCACCCACCATGTACACGGCCGATACTTATGTTACTTGGCCAATGTTGTCTAACTCATACACTGCAGGCGAGGATGCCCGAGGCATGGTATATTGGCGAAACCATGCAGACACTATGGCAACGGATGAATGGACACTGCGCAACAATCACCAGACAAGAACGTTCTCTCAGCGGTCAATGACATTCAGCCTCCGATCTTTGAGTAAGTGTCCTCCAAGGCAGACTTCGAGATACACAACAATGCAGAGTCGCCCAGCAGAGACTGATAGCCAAGTTCTGTATCCATGAAGATGGCCTCAACTGTGTTCTTGGGTTCAGGTTGTGTTACAGGTGACCCCACCATACTGTTTTGTATCTGTAAAATCTTCCTTACTGTCCTGTTTTGACAGCATTACCTTGATGAATTGTTATAACCTCTCTACCTTAATTAGTTTGTAGTTTCGAATTACTCATTACTTTGGTTAGGCCCTCAGCATGCGGCTCGTATATGTATCATGTTATTCCAGTCATTTAGTTTGTCTTCAACATTACCTTATTTTTAAACTTTGTGTAATTATCTTTCTGCCTCACTTAATTGGATTATAGGTCATCCCTTCGCTGGTGATTTGGCTGTTGACACTTTACTCATTGACTACCACTCTTGGTCACCTGCAAAGACTTATCATCTAACACTTCACTCACACCAGTTATATGATCTTTTGATCTCTTTGCCTATGAACTCTGGGTCTGTATGCTCTGCTCTCTCACTGCACCTGACGAAGGGGCTCTGAAAGCTTGTGAGATTTCAAATAAACCATTGGACTATAACCTGGTGTCATATGACTTCTGAAAGCCTGGGTTGATGACATTTTCCTGACATCAAGTGGCTAATACTGACATCACCTGGCTGGCTGTTTCAATTGCAATCTCTGTCACTCTTGCATCACGATTCTCTCCAGTACTTGATAGGGCAGAACAGTCAGAGGTACAGAATGCAAGATAGCTGGGACTTGTTAGATGCTGAGCTTTAGTTCTAATCTGGGACAATCCATCTTGCTCAATTTTATTGGATGTTATCCTATCATCTTTTACTTCCAAAACCTCTAATTTCATTAACAATGTAACTTGATCCTCTAGCTCGCCACCACTGAAATAGGAGTATGAGACGGAAGAGTTGAAGTAGGGAGTTTGACACATTGAATGGCACATCAGATACAATGTGACTGATCAGGACAATTACACACCTGCAGATCCAACAAGGAAGCGAGATCCAGAGTGCATGATTTGTTTCCTTTTCCTTCTCAGCTCATCCTTGTTTTTCAGGCATTTGGACTCGAAGCAGAGTAAGATTTGTTGGATATGGAGGCATAATTTTTTGAAGGCTCTTCCGGAAATTCCTGAGGGCCATATTTTGATTTTCAGGGGCTACCTTTTGGCGTGGGCTTATTCATTTGCCATGTAGCTACCACTGACACATGAGGACCTTGATACCAAATTAAAAAGCGGAATCTCAAAGGTAATAACTTGTGGATTGAATTTGTTGTTTGGCAGTAGAGAACTTCAGAATTGCCAACAGAAAAAGATAGTTTGCAGAAGCTTTTCATCTTGCACTGATCAGGTCAATTTGTAAACGTATTAATAAATAAGAAAACTAAGAATTTCACAGACAGGAGAGTGCTCACTGGTAGGCAAGTGGTTGAGACGTCAGCATGGAGAATGCAGCAGTTAATGATAACTGGTTGTTAACTACTGAACATATTGTAAGATGTCCAGCTGGCTGACCTCATTACAAACACTACATCCCTCCCCCCTCTGAATCCGAGGACTTAGGTCAGTCCTTTCTTTTGGAGACCCTCTTGGGCAGTTTAGGGTCAGGTTCCGCTAACTCAACATCCGATACAGGTGGCATGTAACGCACAGGAGCTTGCCTCTTGCGCAAGAAGCGCCTTGGTAGAAATTCACCTTTTTCTTCCAATGGCAAAGGCGTCGAAGCAGCTACATCTGTCATGTCCTTCTCTAATTCAAAGGACTTGTTAATGCTCGACGGAGAAGGTGAACCCACGGAGAGGGCAGCCTTTCCGACTGTTCCGAGTTTGCTCCTGCAACAATTGCAGATTTGCGGCTTTCATATGGTCCATGTGCTTGTTCAGGACACTGCACCTACCTGAACTTTATACATCACTGGATGTGACCTCACATCAACCATACCTCTTCCTATGCAGGGACATTTCCATGATTCTTGTACTAAACTTTATCCCCCGCATCAAACTGTCTCTCCTACTTGGCAGAGTCGTGTGTCTGGCACTGGCATTCCTGATGCCATTTCACCCTGCCTCCCAGGTCCAGGACAATCCGACTTAAGCATGTGCAGAGTCTTATACCCATTAGCAACTCTGCAGGTACCATTCCTGTGGGGTGGCCTATAAGAATCATGACAGCACGGTATCTCATGAGGCTGTAGACTGTTTCTTCATGCCTGCCTTCAAAGTTTGGACTGCTTTTCTGCCAGGCCATTGGATGAGGAGTGGTATGGAGCTGTCTGTATATGTCAAATCCCACTCAACTTTCAGAAATACTCAAATTTCCTGCTGGTAAATGATGGCCTGTTGGCTGTGACCAACACTTCTGGGAGTCCACGTACTGAGAAAGATGCGTGGTGTTTTTTTATCCCTATGTTTGATTAATGGATTCTATGCATGTCCAACACGGAGTGGTCGTCTACAACGACTAAGAACATTGAGCCCATGAAAGGACCAACATTTGACAAGCAACTGAGTCCAAGGTTTATCCAGCCATTCCCACAGATGTGGCGGAGCTGCTGGCAGTAATTTTTGTTCTTGTTGGTACTCTGGGCACTGCCCCCCATTGCAGCAATCACTGTTGCACCCCATTACAATATGCTGCTCTCTACTATGATTTGGTCTGTCTGGGTCCAAAAAGGTTTCAGCTCGAGTTGTGATAGCCCTTTGGTTTCCACCATCACCACCAGGTGTTTCAGTTTTGAAAGGACTGGGTCTTTCTACGTCCAAAGTCTGATATTGTCAGCTGTGACTGGGAGTGTGTCCAGAAAATTTAATATTTTTACAGCCTCTTCTACTGGGGGTGCAACCGGTGGGGTATCTGTTAATGGCAGGCCACTCAAAGCATCTGCATTTGCAACTCTGCTTCCCAGACAGCGTTCTAACTTGTAATTACATGCACTTAGTAACACAGCCCATCACTGATTGTGGCCCGGAGCTGTGGGCGGCACTGCCTTGTCCTCTTTGAACAGATTCTATTAAGTCCAGCTGGCTGACCTTGCTACAATCACTATAGTACTGAGAAAAACACTGGCCCTGAGGGCTGACAAGTTTTCGTGGCCTGGTGGGCTTCATGTTAAGGTCTTAAATGTGGTGACCAGTAAGGTAGTTGATGTATTGGTTATACTTTTCGAAAACTTCCTAGATTTGGGAAATGTTCTATTAGAATGAAAAATAACAACTGTTACTCCTTTATTTAAAAAGGAAGGGAGACAGAGAGCAGGATACTCTTGGCCAGTATCTGTTAGCTTAACATCAAGGTAATTTGCCGAGTCAACATGATGTGAAATCATATTTAATAAACTCAGTAGAGTTCTTTGAGAAAGCAATGTGCACTGGATAAAGGGAAACTGGTGGATGCGCTGCACTAGGTTATCTTGGAGTATATTATCATAGATCATAGAATCCTTACAATGTGGAAGCAGGCCGTTCGGCCCATCAAGTCCACACCGACCATCCAATGCATTTGCACCCAGACCCAACCGTGTAACCCTGAATTTCCCATGACTACCCCACGCAGCCTGTACATTATGGGCAATTTAGCACAGCCAATCCACCTAACTTGCACATCTTTGGACGGTGGAAGGGGACCAGAGGAAACCCACACAGACACGAGGAGAATGCACAACTCTACACACACAGTCGCCTGAGGGTTGAATTGAACCTGGGTCCTTGGTACTGTGAGGCAGAAGTGCTAACCACTGAGCCACTGTGCTGCCGATAAAGGTTTATGACGTAGTTAGGAGTATATTGGAAGATGGATAGAAGATTTGCTGGCTAGCAGGAATCAGAGAATGGGTATAAATGGGTCATTCTGTTTGGTAAGAAGTGTCAATTTGTGTGCCAGAGAGATCAGTGCCGGGACTCAACTTTTTGCTATATTCATAAATGACTTGGATGAAGTTGTGGTTATTAAATTTGCCAATGACAAAAAATACAGGTGGTAAAGTAAGTTGAAAAGAGGACATAAGGAGGCTACATAGGAAGGCATATGAAGGATATAAGTAACTTAAACAAATGAACAGAAATCTGTCACATGGAGTATAATATGGGAAAATGTGAGATTGTCTAATTTGGCAGGAAGAATAAAAAAGCACATTATCTAAGTGGTGAGATTGCAGAGCCCTCAAATGGACAGAGATATGGGTGTTAGAATTGTAATCGAATCGTATGCACTAAATGCACAATGTATGCACAAAAAAATCACTGTGCAAGCCCATTAAGTAATTGAGAAAGTTAATGGAATATTACCGTTTATTGTGAGGGAAATTGAATACACCAAATCCACAATAGCCATGGAAGGTAGGTGCACATGCTTTTGTGGATACTGCTGACATGATAGATTGGTTCTTGATTAATAAGGAGGTCAGGGCTAAGGGGAGATGGCAGGAGAATGAAGTTGAGAAACGTCTCAGACATGATCAAACGGCAGAGTAGGCTCAATGGGCTAAATGAACAAATTCTGCCCCTATATCGTTTGGTCTTATGTAACTCCCCAAACTACCACAAATGGGCAGTGTGATCCAACCAGACAAGTCTACGAGAAAAGAAAGACAGGGTCTGTAACAGACATCACAAGCATGTTGATATCCAGGTAGTGAATCTGCAAATAATGAGGACTAACTTACCAGAAGTAGGTAGGAAATTTTGTGATGCAGTGGTAGTGTTCCTAACTCTGAACTATAAGTCCTGGGTTCAAGTTCCACCTGTTCTAGAGGTGTGTAATAACATCTCTGAACAGATTAATTAGAAAATAACTATACAGGGCACTATGGTATTGATCATCATCATCATCACAGAATCCGTACAGTGTGGAAACAGCCCCTTCGGCCCAACAAGTCCACACTGAACATCAGAGCATCCCACCCAGACCCATCCCCTTGTTACACACCTAGTCTACACAGCCCTGAACACGATGGGCAATTTAGCATGGCCAATTCACCTAACCTGCACATCTTTGGACTGTGGGAGGAAACCGGAGCACCCGGAGGAAACCCATGCAGACACAGGGAGAATGTGCAAACTCCACACAGACATTCGCCCGAGGATGGATTCGAAACCAGGTCGCTGGTGCTGTGAGGCAGCAGAGCTAACCACTGAGCCACTGTGCCGCCCATTAGTCTCTTTATTTAAGTATGTAAATGCTTTGGACGCAGTTCGGGGAGGGTTTACCAAACTAACACTTGGAATGGGCAAGTCACCTCATGAGGAAAGGTGAACAGGATCAGCTTGCTTCAACTACAATATCATTATTTTAGTGACTTACCTAACTTCTATTGAATATTCCTTTTTTGACAGGTTTAAAGTCTTGTCTCTTTTGCAGCCTTTTGTCCCCACTCATGCCTTTCCCACCACCCATGTAACCACTCTCTTTTTTTTCTGACACACCCCACCAGTCTCCTCTTACTTTTTCCAACCTCTTGCATCCTCTTTCATTCCACACCCTGTTTGCAGTCTCCCTGTTTCCCCCAAACTCCTTTGCTGCCATCCCTTATATACTTCCCACCCTGTAGCTCTCTTTTCGTTGCACACACCCTCCTGCAGCATTGTTATTCTCACCCCAACCTTGTAGCTGCTTTCTTCCACTGCACTGCAACCCCAACTCGCATGTTCTTTCTTGTCCTCCAAGACCTCCAGATGTTTAGTCTTCTTCTCTCTTGCACAAAATTTGTGGCCTTTCGTCCCTATTTGCACCCCTCTTACAGCCTCTTTCTTCCCCCCTACTCCCAGGTGGAGCTCAGAGTGCTTCCATTGTGCCCTCTTTTCCAGGCACTGTCCCAGATCTGGCTGCTGCTCCAAGGGGCAATGCGGAAACGGCTAGGCCACCAGTCTTTCAACAGGCTAGCAGTTCTTGGGTCCAGGTGGCCATCCTGTAAAGGGGCATTGGACACCACAGCAAATAACTACAACAAAAACAGAAATTGCTGGAGAACCTCAGGTTTGGCAGCATCCCTGGGAAGAAAGCAGAGTTAACCTTTTGACTCGAGTGACTCTTCATCAGCAGTGAACTAGTTTTCGGTCTCTGGAAAATGGCATTAGGCAGCTCCCAAATTGCTTTCAGTTCTCCAGCCAGTTGTTAAGACAGCACTGCTGCAGTGACAAAATTCTGCACTTCGAGTGGGATTCAGGTGCCTGGTGTTGTGTATAGTCATGCCTGCTCCATTGTGTGGACCTCAGGAGCCTATAAAACCCTCTTTCCATATAGGCCTGTTATAGGAAAGATGTTGTTAAATTTGAAAGGATTCATAAAGGATTTACAAGGATGTTACTGGGATTGGAGGGTTTGAGCTATAAGGAGAGGCTGAAGAGGCTTGGGGGCTTTTCTCCCTGGAATGTCGGAGGCTAAGGAGTGACCTTAATAGATGTTTATAAAATCATGAAGGGCTTGGATAGGATGAATAGCAAAGGTCTTTCTTCCAGGGAGGGGAGTTCCAAAACTAGAAGGGTTGAGGGGAAAGATTTAAAAGGGACCTAAGGGGCAACTTATTTATGTAGAGGGTGGTGCGTGTATGGAATGAGCAGCCACAGGAAGTGGTGGAGGCTGCTACAATTACAACATTTAAAAGTAATTTGGATAGGTACAGGAATAGGAAGGATTTAAGAATGATTAGGGCCAAATCTTGGCAAATTTGACTAGATCAGTTTAGGATATCTGGTCAGCATGGACGAGTTGGACCGAAGGGCCTGTTTGCTGTGCAAGTCTATGACTAAGCACCAGCCACCAGCAGGCTTGAAAATGGTTATGCTCATAATGAAGGAGCCTTCCAGCCTGTCAGACTGTTCTTAAATACGTTGATCTTTCCACTACACAATGTTCTTCCAGGGACAAGTGCAAAGATATAATGAAAATGACCACCTTGCACTGTTAATCAACTGCAAATTTTTCCACCTGTACCCCTGAAAAAATACTGCAAAGATACTGAAATGAAAACCCAACTGTCAAGGCTGAATCAGATCAACTCACAGAAAACATCTTGTGGATGAGAATAATTAGCACAAATGTGGCATCGGAGGCAGTCAAAATGAGTGAAAGATCCTTCCTCTGTGCTGAAATCTTCATGATTCTCCGGTAATGACCCAATCAAGTTTGCAACATGCTTCATTGCATGTGTATTTGCAGAGCTACAATTAAAAAGACTGTGAAACAGGATGAATTAAATTGCTCTTTGGAAGGAGCTGACAGAAACTGGGCAAGTTGAATGGCCTCTTTTTGGGCTATAAATATTCTATAATTCTACTCTGTTTCAGACAGTGTGGAGTTACATGATGACCAATCTACAATGAATGAGGGTTAGTGGGAATCTTGATGCGATCATGTGGCTCCTACCAATTAATGGCCAATTGGCTGGTTGAAGCTGGAATTAATTGTTAATTATATTTTTTCTTCTCTAGATGTCCTCAATTATAGACTGAGACATTTCATGTGCAGAGTCACAAGCCACATATCTGGATAGGAGAACCATAGGTAGATAATCTTGCACTTGATACCTTGGTGATTTTGGATCATAAAAAGTCTGAAGGAGTGGAGGGCAGTAAGAAATTTGACGAGGGTGGGCCAGAAGGCTTATATTCCAAAATCACCAGTCACAACCCCAAAACATCAATTTCTAGGCAGTTAAGACCCTTCTGAAGCACTGTCACTACATTAATGTAGGAAAAGTGACAACCAGTTTGTGCACAACAAGCTTCCATGAACCAAAATGTGAATTAGTGGCCCAGAGATCACCAACCACCTGAAACAGCAGATGTGACATTGATTTAACAAAACTATTTTGAAGGTTGCACTTCCAACAGTGCAGCACTTCTTCAGCACTGCACTAGAGCCAGAAGATAATTTACATGGAGAACTTTGTTGGGGGTGGGCTGAGAAGGACAAAGGAGCAAATACATCATCACTACGGTTATGATTATATTCAAGTCTTGTGGGTAGCACTCCCAGGTTGCATGGCTGTCAATTCAAAATCCAGAAAGGGAGCACAAAGTGTCAGCTAATGCTCCACTGCAGTGTTGAAGGGATGCTGCAATGTCGCGGTTGCCTTCTCTCAGATGAGACTTCAAACTGAGGCCTTGCCTGCCTTTGCAGTTAGATATAATTGGTTACCCTGGCCAAGGGCCTGAATCAGCAGTTGGGGTACATCAGGGTCCAATAACCAGGTCCCAGTGCACATGTGAATGTTAAGGGACCCTGTATGCTCAAGATTGGGACAGGGCTGCTGTGCTCAGTTTGGGTACCAGGAGGGTCGGGCCAGGAGAAGCACCAGGGCCCATGAGTTTTGTTCTTGGCCTGGCTGCCATTTCAAAGATTGCTCTGGTATCTTGGGCAATATTTAACCTTTTATCAATACCACAAAAAGATCCAGCCATTATTACATTGCTGTTTCAGCAGCTTGTTGAGCACAAATTCGCTGTTGTGTTTCCTACATTTTGGCAGTGAGTTCACATCAAAATATTGCTTCACTGGCTTAAAAGTCCTTTGAGACGAAGGTGGTTGCAAAAATACACTGTTCATAAATATGAATCTCTCTGTTTTAGTACATTGCGTGAACAACTTGTGACTTTCCACCCTCCCCCGTACTCCGACCCCTTGAGAGCATCCTCTTATAGTGCTGAAGAAATAGGACCAGTCAGCTTCCCTCACACATGTGCCAATGTTTTATTAGGTAAAAACAAAGTACTATGGATGCTGTATCAGAGATAAAAGGTACTGCAGATGCTGGAGAATCCGAGATAACAAGCATGGGGCTGGATGAACACAGCAGGTCAAGCAGCATCATAGGAGCAGGAAAACTTGACGTTTCGGGCCTAAACCCTCTCCACCTATCCTCTCCTCTATCCATCCCCTATCCGCCTCCCCCTCTCTCCCTATTTATTTCAGAACCCTCTTCCCCTCCCCCATTTCTGATGAAGGGTTTAGGCCCGAAACGTCAAGTTTTCCTGCTCCTATGATGCTGCTTGACCTGCTGTGTTCATCCAGCCCCATGCTTGTTACTATGGATGCTGGAAGTCTGACCAGAAATGAAAACAGAATACTCTGGCATCATCTGTGGAGAGAGAAACAGTTAGCATGGCTCAGCTGCCGTGATTACTCTGTGTCTACAAAATTTGCCTGCACCATTGGTTCAGGCATCCTGCACTTCTGCCAGCAACTCTGATCTCAGAAATCCAGGACAGTCCTATTTGCTATATTTAATTAAGAAATGCATCACTTTTCATGTCCTGCAATTGTATATGGCACAGCCAAAATGCTTAATTACAACTGGTTAGAAAAGCAGAAACAATTGATTCTTTAAGCGAAAAAAAGAAATCAGACTAACCTGTAAAGCCTCGCTCATTCCACGACCAATAACTAACGTCTCAATACCTTTGTTAATGATTTCCTCCAGGTCAGCTGCCTGCACTCCAGGGTAATGCTAAATGGGAGAGAGTACAACAGACAGGAGTAACCAAGAACTTGTTTAAAACTCTTACAGCTTAATTTCCTAAGCCAATCGCTACTCAATGAAATATGGAAACCAGGAGCAGCAGTAGGCCATTTGGCCCTTTGAGTCAGCTCTGCTATTCAATGAGATCGTAGCTGATCATCTTTTTCAGTGCCATATTCCCACTTTCTCCCAACATAGAAACATAGAAGATAGGAAATGGCCTCCTCCTGCTCCTTCAAGCCTGCTCCACCATTTTTCACGATCATGGCTGATCGTACAACTCAATAGCCTAATCCTGCTTTCTCCCCATAACCTTTGGTCCCATTCGCCCTAAATGCTATATCTGGTCATCTCTTGAATACATTCAATGTTTTGCCATCAACTACTTCCTGCGGTAATCAATTCCGCAGCTCACCACTCTTCAGGTGAAGAATGTCTCCTCATCTCTGTCCTAAATGGTCTATCCTGAATCCTCAGACTGTGACCCCTGGTTCTGGATGCACCCACCATCAGGAACATCCTCCCTGCATTTACCCAGTCTAGTCCTGTTATAACTTTTTAAGTCTCTATGAGAATCCCCCTCATTTGTCTGAACTCCAGAAAAAACAATCCTAACCTATCCTCTCCTCATACTTCAGTCCCGACATCCCTGGAATCAGCCTGGTAAACCTTCGCTGTACTCCCTCGAAAGCAAGAGCACCCTTCCTCAGAAAAGGAGACCAAAACTGTACACAATATTCTAGGTGTGGCCTCACCATGGCCCTGTACAACTGCAACAATACGTCCCTGCTCCTGTACTCAAAACCTCACGCAATGAAGGCCAACGTACTATTTGCCTTCTTTCCCACCTGCTGCACCTGCATGCTTACCTTCAGCAACTGGTGCACAAGGACACCCAGGTCCCGCTGCACACTCCCCTCTCCCAATTTACAGCCATTCAGGTAGTAATCTGCCTTCATGTTTTTGCTTCCAAAGTGAATAACCTCACATTTATCCAAATTATACTGCATTTCCCATTGATCTGCCTACTCAACCAACTGGTCAAGATCATGCTGAAGGATCTCTGCAGCTCACAGTTCACCCTCCCACCAAACTTGGTATCATCAGCAAACTTTGAGATGTTACATTTTGTTCCCTCATCCAAATCATCAATATGTAGTGTGAATAGCTGGGGTCCTAGCATCAATCCCTGTGGCATCCCACTAGTTACTGCCTGCTAATTTGAAAAGGACCCATTAATTTCTACTCTTTGTTTCCTCTCTATCTCAATACACTTCCCCCTATCCTATGCGCTATAATCTTGCACAATAATCTCTTATGCAGGATTCTGTCAAATGCTTTCTGAAAGTCCAAATATACCACATTGATTGGCTTTCTCTTGTCAATTCTACTAGTTATATCTTCATAGAATTCCAACAGATTTGTCAAGCGTGATTTCCCCTTGATGTCTTTAAAATCCAGAAATTTATCAATAGGGTTATATTCTTAAATATATTCAGTGACTCAGCCTCCACAGCCTTCTGTGGTAGAGAATTCCACAGGTTCATTACCCTTTGAGTTAAAAACTTCTTCCTCATCTCAGTCCTAAGTGGCCAACCCCACATCCTTGAGTAAGATTCACAGAGTCAGGAAGGAGAGATCACACCCATTGTTAGACACAGCCCAAGTGAGTATATAGTTCAGCGAATTTGAAATTAGCATGGGAATTTGCTTCAGATGCAAAAGAGGTGCTTTTTTTGGCTCATAGTTTGTAAGTGTTTTTTTAACAGGATAAGTTGAACCCAAGGGATCAGGGACCTTGTACTTATTTTTTTAAAAAGAGTGATATCACAGTAAATTCATGGGTTGGCGATTGCTACTAATTTGACTATCAATTATGGGTTACTTTCAGAGGACTGTGGAGGGCAAGTAATTGAGTGTATTTAAGACGGAGACAGATAGGTTCTTGATTGGCAAAGGGAACAAGGGTGACAGGGAGAAGGCAGGAGAATGGGGTTGAGAAACATATCAGCCATGATCGAATGGCGGAGCAGTCTCAATGGGCCAAATGGTGTAATTCTGCTTCTATTTCTTATGATCTTGTGAGAGTGTGGCCCCTATTACTAAACTCCCCAACCAGGGAAACATCTTTCCTGCATCTAGTTTGTCCAGCCCTGTGAGAATTTTATATATTTCAAACAGATCCCCTCTCATTCTTCTAAATTCTAATGAATAAAGGTTCAGTTGAACCAATCTCTTCCTTCTGAGTTGGAAGGTTCTAGGTTCATGTCAAAATTCCACGCCAGAATCTCATGCACAAAAGTGAACACTGATGCTCCCAGTCCATTGATAATAGAGAGCAGCACTGCTGAAAATGATGTCTTTCAGACAAGGGGTTAATCCTTGGTCACAACTGCCAGCAAAAAGATCCCATAGCACCATGTACAAAAATAGCTAGCAAGGTATCCCTGATGTCCTGGCGAATCTTTATCCTTTATACACATCAAACATCAGTAAAAGCAGATGACCGAGTCATAATCAC
>JAHRHZ010000264.1:59722337-59772595 GCA_024137785.1 Ginglymostoma cirratum | reverse complement strand
TGATGCTGCTTGACCTGCTGTGTTCATCCAGCCCCATGCTTGTTATCTCGGATTCTCCAGCATCTGCAGTACGTTTTATCTCTTATTATTTGTGCCAGCTTGCTGTGCAGAGGTTGACTGTCAGATTTCCCAAATTCTGACAACGACCATGCCTCAAAGTGCTTCATTCGCTGTAAAGTGCACCACTTGATTGGCGGAGACCTGGACCTGATTCTGGGACATCTCAGGACTCTGGTGTAACTGTTGATGTGATGATAATGTGAACAGTGCGTGCAAAGTCAGCAACCTATTTTACAACTTTATTTTTACCTCCATTGGCTTAAAATCAATTCAGTGTTATTCACCTACAAAGTTTATACGGAAGCTCCTCTTGCACGCTTTTCCTGAAGCAGGGGTGTGGTCCAGCTGCATTGTGCTTGCAGACAGCCGCAGGGACATCGTGAACCAACTGGCCTCCTTTTGCCTTGTAACCATGCTGTGACTGCTCTGCTCAAGGTAACATCCCTAATTAGATATCTTAGGATTGTGGTTAATATTATCGTAGAAAGCCAGAAAACAGGAATAATTAGATCATCTTTGGGTTGTCAGGTTGTAATGAGTGTGGTAACGCAAAGATCAGTCCTTGGACGTCAACTATTTATATCTATGACTGAGGATGAAAGAAAAGTCTCTTGTGCTGCAATGGTAACGTCCCTATCCCTGAGCCAGGTGGCACTGGGTCAAGTCCCACCCGCTCCACAGTTGTGTGATAACATCTCTGAATGGGTTGATTTGAAATTATCGAGTCTGAGAGGGGTCTTGAATTTAATGTATCCAAGTTTACTGACAATAGAAAGTAGGTGAGAAATTAAGTCGAGGACACAAAAAGACTGCAACCGAATTTCAGCAAGTTACTAGACTAGACAAGTAAATGACACGTTAAATACAACGAGGAGAAAGGTGAAATAACCTGCTTTAGTAGGAAAAATAGAAAACTGGCATTGAGAGAGACTGGGAAATATTATTATCCCAAGGGCCCTGAATATCCTTGTACACAAGTTGCGTAAACTTAGTGTGAAGCTACAGCAACCCAACAAGAACATAAATGATATGAGCCTTTATAACAAAGGATTTGACTATCAGAGTAAAGATGCTTTATTGCAATTCTAAATGGCTTTAGTTATAACACAACTCTCGTGCACTGTTTTGGTCTCCTTGAAAAGGTACACTAGCCTTAGGAATGCAGTAAAGATCCACTAGACCAGTTTTTCAGTGGAGAGGATTGTCTTACTGAGGGAGATTAAACAGACCGTGTAAAAGCATAGTTGCTATGGAAGGTCAGCCATAACCTTACTGAATAGCAGAGCAAATTTGAGAGGGCTACTGTTGCTCTTACTTCTAATAATCTTATGAAAACTGGATTACTTCACTTAATCAACATGCTTTCATTCATAATATCAGAAGAATACCTCTTTAAGGGGCATTTTTATTTCTAATTCTCACATTAGCAGAGTGTGCTTTGGCTCCATAACAACAAAGCAATGAAAATCGATCAATCACAATTTCAAACTGTAAATGTTATGGAACCAATGTACAGAAATGGATTTGAGACAAAGAAAAGCTACAATCGAAATGAATTGTGAAGTAGACTTGAGAGATCAGTACAACAGGAAGGGAGAGGTTAGAAGAAATTTGTTCAGTGCAGAGTGACTCTTATAATATGAAACACCCATTTGAGATATGGCAGCAGAAGCAAGATCCATAACAAAGTCTATTAAAAAGATAAATATTTGAGGGGGATAAAATTTTAAAGGAGTCAGGAGGGGGGCAAGGCCCATTAACACTGGCTAAGTGAAACAGCAATTTGCTTGCACTTTTCTTAGTATATGCTATTTTCAGCTCATGACATAGTATCCTCTATATTGTGGAGACCATAGAATTGTAGAATCCTTACAGCGCAGGTAGAGGCCATTTGGCCCATCATGTCTGCACTGACCCTCCAAACAGCATTCCACCAAGAGCCAGTACCCCATCCCATCCCTGTAACCCATCATTTACCATGGCCAATCCACCTAACCTACACATCTTTGGATTATGGGAGGAAGCCAGAGGACCGAATGGATGCCCATGCAGATACAGGGAGAACGTGCTAACTACGCACAATGGTCCAAGACTGGAAATGAACCCAGGTCCCTGGCGCTGTTTGATCGCTTCGCTGAACATCTCTGATCACTTTGTAAGCATGACCCAGAGCTTCTTATCACTAGGCATTTTAATTCTTGACCTTGTTCTTACTCTGTCCATTTTGTCTGCTGTTTGCTGCAGGATTCCAATGAAGTTCAATGCAACCTTAAGGAAAAGCATCTCATCTTTCGCCTCAGCATTCTGTAGCCTTCTGGACTCAATATGGAGTTCAACAACTTTAGATCAGAATTTCTGCCTCCACCATGTTCTTTATTGATGATTTTTGTTGCTGGTTTATTCCATTATGCCTTCGTGTTGTATGCAGATGCTGCTATGTCACCATTCACTCTCAACTAACCACACCATTGGTTTCTTTACAATACCCATTACTATATCAGTTGGCTGTGTTGGAAAGGATTATAAGAGATAGGATTTATAATCATCTAGAAAGGAATAATTTGATTAGGGATAGTCAACACAGTTTTGTGAAGGGTAGGTCGTGCCTCACAAACCTTATTGAGTTCTTTGAGAAGGTGACCAAACTGGTGGATGAGGGTAAAGCGGTTGATGTGGTGTATATGGATTTCAATAAAGCGTTTGATAAGGTTCCTTACGGTAGGCTATTGCAGAAAATACGGAGGCATGGGATTGAGGGTGATTTAGCGGTTTGGATCAGAAATTGGCTAGCTGTAAGAAGACAGAGGGTGGTGGTTGATGGGAAATGTTCATCCTGGAGTTTAGTTACTAGTGGTGTACTGCAAGGATCTGTTTTAGGGCCACTGCTGTTTGTCATTTTTATAAATGACCTGGATGAGGACGTAGAAGGATGGGTTAGTAAATTTGCGGATGACACTAAAGTCGGTGGAGTTGTGGATAGTGCGGAAGGATGTTGCAGGTTACAGAGGGACATAGATAAGCTGCAGAGCTGGGCTGAGAGGTGGCAAATGGAGTTTAATGTGGAAAAGTGTGAGGTGATTCACTTTGGAAGGAGTAACAGGAATACAGGGTACTAGGCTAATGGTAAGATTCTTGGTAGTGTGGATGAGCAGAGAGATCTCGGTGTCCATGTGCAATGATCCCTGAAAGTTGCCACCCAGGTTGATAGGGTTGTTAGGAAGGCGTACGGTGTGTTAGGTTTTATTGATAGAGGGATTGAGTTTCGGAGCCGTGAGGTCATGTTGCAGCTGTACAAAACCCTGGTGCGGCTGCACTTGGAGTATTGCGCGCAGTTCTGGTCGTCGCATTATAGGAAGGATGTGGAAGCATTGGAAAGGGTGCAGAGGAGATTTACCAGGATGTTGCCTGGTATGGAGGGAAGGTCTTATGAGGAAAGGCTGAGGGACTTGAGGCTGTTTTCGTTAGAGAGAAGAAGGTTAAGAGGTGACTTAATAGAGACATTCAAGATGATCAGAGGATTAGATAGGGTGGACAGTGAGAGCCTTTTTCCTCGGATGGTGACGGCTAGCACGAGGGGAAATAGCTTTAAAGTGAGGGGTAATAGACATAGGACAGATGTCAGAGGTAGGTTCTTTACTCAGAGAGTAGTAAAGGCTTGGAATGCCATGCCTGCAACAGTAGTAGACTCGTCAACTTTGAGGGCATTCAAATGGTCATTGGATAAACATATGGACGATAAGGGAACAGTGTAGGTTAGACGGGCTTCAGATTGGTTTCACAGGTCGGCGCAACATTGAGGGTCGAAGGGCCTGTACTGCGCTGTAATGTTCTATGTTCGACCCTATTGGGTGATCTTCCCTTCCAGTCACCTAGCAGTACAGAAATTGAGTATTTCTGTAAAAGGAGATATACTGTGAAAACACTTTGTCTTGCAATCATCAGGCAGATGCAAGAATGCCAAAATTCGAAAGGAACAACAATTTATACTGTACAAGAGAAGGGTGCTGATTGGTTGCCAAGTTGGCTGTTTGGTTGAGATGCTCCCATGGAGAACGTGCCAAGGAATTATTGGCCTCACACTTTTGTTTAATTCAAGGAAAGTGAAATGCCTGGGCATATTCCTTCTGCCTGCTGTAGACAGGTCCCAATGCAAGTGTGCTAACTAGTACATTAATAAGCAATTTAGGATGTTCAGATGGGCTCACGAGATTTACATGTGCATGCTAGAAGCTACATACGTTCAAATGCTAGCATATGACCTGTGCAGACAAAAAGGACATACCCAGTCATTGCACCTTTTTTGAATTAAGATGAAAAACTTAAGATTTCTATTTATCAACAGAACATTTCCTTTTGCTCTTCCTGCTCTCCGTTTCCTTTTCTCTACTTAAAAACTCTTACATTTCCATTTTTGTTCTTATAAAACATCATTGACCTGAAATGTTATCTTTGTTTTCTCTCCACAAATGCTGTCTGACCTGCTGAGTATTTCCAGAGTTTGCTGTATTTATCATGGAAAGGGAAGTTGGATTAAGCACATTGCTCTGCTAGTGTAGGTACAATGGACTAAATGAATTCCTTCTTGGCTAAGTCTAAACTTTTCTAAGGATTGGAAAGGGATATTAGAATTATCTTAAGGACCCATTTCATCTCACACCTACCATCCTTTTTACAACATCTTCAATCAATAAAGTTCAAGAAACAAAGTTAATTGTCTCCTGAACGCTCTACAACAAACTTGCTTAATAACAAGTCCCTAACTCTCTGGGATAGTAGGAACTGCAGATGCTGGACAAACTGAGATAACAAGGTGTAGAACTGGATGAACACAGCAGGCCAAGCAGCATCAGAGGAGCAGGAAAGCTTACGTTTTGGGTCTAGGGTCTAGACCCGAAACATCAGCTTTCCTGCTCCTCTGATGCTGCTTGGCTTGCTGTGTTCATTCAGCTCTACACCTTGTTATCCCTAACTCTCTGGGCTGGTTTTTCACAGAATTTTGGAGAGTCAGTAGAGGGGTGATTGTGCCAGGAGCAAGCTGATTCCAAGATTCCAACCGTACGGCCACACCCTACACTTTGACATTGTGGGGTTAGGCATGTGCTATTCTTCTGAGACTGGCACAGAGTAGAATGAAGTTTTAAAGAACTCGTTGTTCAAGACCCCTAGAGGGGTACTCTTGCTCTTACCAAACTCCACAGTTCATAGAGTCATAGTCATACAGCACAGAAACAGACCTTTTGGTCCAACTAGTCCATGCCAAATATAATTGCAAACTAAACTGGTCCCATCTGCCTGCTCCTGGCCCATGTCCTTCCATAACCTTTCCGATTCATGTACTTACCCAAATGTCTTTCAAATGTTCTAATTGTACCTGCGTCCACCACTTCTTCAAGAAGTTCATGCCACACGCGGACCACCCTCTGTGTAAAATATTGCCCCAACTTTTTTAAATCTCTCTCCTCTCACCTTAAACATGTGTCTCCTAATCTTGAAATCTCCCATCCTAGGGAAAAGACAACTACCATTAACTTTATCTATGCCTCTCATTATTTTATAAACTTCTACCACGTCAGCTCTCGGCCTCCTATGCTCCAGTGAGAAATAGCCCAGCCTATCCAGCCTTTTTTTAATAATCAAAATCTTTTAAAACAGCCCCATCCTGGTAAATCTTTTCTGAACCCTCTCCAGCTTAATAATATCCTTCCTATAACTGGGCAAACAGAACTGAACACAGTACTCCAGAAGAGGCCTCACCAATGTCCTGTACAACCTCAACATGACTTCCCAACTCCTACACTCAAAACGACTGAGCAATGAAGGCAAGCATGCCATATGCCTTTTTAACCACCCTGTCTATAACATCTTTGAACAGTTTGATTTGAAAATATCAAACCTGAGAGAAGCCTTGAATGTAACGTATCCAAGTTTGCTGACAATGGAAGGTAGGTGAGAAATTGAGAACACAAAAAGTCTGCAAAAGTATTTCAGCAGGTCTGGATGAGGGAACATTTTGAAAGCCTAGTTCAAAAGCTCTCATCCTTATCTCACATGCCAAGCTATGCCAGCCCCACGATGGGCCCTAGAACTTCCATGTCAATTATAACCCCCACTCACTATAGCCCCTCACATTAATGCCAAGCTATGGCACTTCTGTGCCCATTAACCAAATATATACTCTGTACAGACCAATAAGCCCTTCAATGACAACAGTATGTGTTTTAAAAAAGCTTTACACCAAAATCATTCATTCGTTTAAAAAAAATTCTGTACAGCCCATTAAGAGTGTCATTTATCCAGATCCTTTAAAGAATCGATATGTACACTGCCAGCAATTGAAACATCTTAATTGCGTGTAAATAAATATTGTAATATTGAGAGAATGGATCAGTGAATCAGAGGTGTAAATCAAGCAATGGCTTCCCTGGGATGCAGCTATTTCATGGGAATCTGGGTAGCATCTATGGACAAAGAAACAGAATTAATTCTTTATAATTCATTCACAGGATGAGGGCGTCAGTGGCTAGGCAGCATTTATTACCCATCCCTAATTGCCCAGAGGGCAGTTAAGAGTCAACCACATTGCTGTGGGTCTGGAGTCACATGTAGGCCAGAATGGATAAGGATGGCAGTTTCCTTCCCTAAAGGACATTAGTGAACAAGATGGGTTTTTCCATACTCAACAAACGATTCACAGTCATTAATAGACTCTTAATTCCAGATATTTATTGAATTCAAATTCCACGACCTGCTGTGGCGAGATTCAAACCCGTGTGCCCAGAATGTTATCTGGGACTCTGGATTAACAATCCAGCGATAATACCACTAGGGCCATCACCTCCGCTTTTCTATCAATGACCTTTCTACTGTAGTCACTAATAAATCTGATAGGGAATTAGTCAGGAACTTTTTTTTAAACTGAGAAATCAAAAAGAACGTGGAATTCTCTATCACAGAGAGTCATTGATACTTTTAAGGGGAAACTAAATAAACACAAAAGAGAAAAGAATCAAACAATACAGTGATGAGGTCAGAGAAAGAGAAATTGGGGGAAACTTGTGTAAAGCATAAACATAGCAAGGGTCTGTAAAACTAAACTGCATGTTTCCACACTTCATGCTCTATATAATTTAGTTTTATTTTTTGTGGATTCAAACTTTCAGATGCAGGGGCAAACAAAAATTTTGACCTACAATGCCCTCCCTCCCGTGATAACACTACCTCACCCAGTGTGTACTGTTTCCAACTCACATCAGTCCCTGTTTCTCTCCAGTCCCAGGTACGACTTCCTCCTGGCCACACCTTGCAGTCCTTATATGTAGTATCTTGGACCTTTATACGACCCCAAGAGAGTGAAGCTATTTTTGGAGAAGACATTGTAGTAAAGTACTGCCTTGAAACCTAAAAAGGATCAATAACAGAATTTAAAAAGAGGTGCAAGAACATTTTAAAAAGAAGTAAGAATACACAACACGGCCCACATGAGCCTGCTCTGCCATTCAAAACAAATATAGCTGATCTTTGGCTTTAAATCCACTTTGTCCCTACTCGCCATATCCCTCATTTCTCTGAGGGACCAAAAATGTGTCCAACCCATCCTTAAATACACTCAACGATGGATCATCTATACATTCTCTGGCAGTGGAACTCCAACACAAAGTGAAGAAATTTCTGCTCGTCAGTTCTAAACGATTAGTCCCTTAATCTGCACCCATAATCTAGATTCCCTGACAAGAGGGAACAACTTCTTTTTCCCTCTTCTTATAAGCAAAGCTTTTTTCCCTGTTCTCATAAATAAAGCGAACAACTTTACATTTTTCCACGTTACACTCCATCTGCCACCTTGCTGTCCACTCACTTAACCAGTACACTTCTCCTTCCAGCCTCACAGCCTGCACTCCCACCTAGCTTTGAATCATCAGCAAACTTAGATGCTATTCATTATTCTCAATCTCCTTTGCCCAGGTCATTAATAAAAGATTGTAAATAAGTGAGGCTTCATCTGAGCTCTATGGCACCCTACTAGTCACAGCCTGTCAACTTGAAGATGCCTCCTTCATTCTAATGCTTTGCTTTTTGTCTGTGAACTAATCCCCTATTCATTCTAACATATTACTCCAAATTACACGAGCCCTTATCTTGTCCATTAACCTTTTACGTGGCACTTTACTGAATATCTTTTGGAAACCCAAATACGCTACACCTGTTGGTTTTCCTTTATCTACCCTTCTAGTACAGTCTCAAAAATTCTAATACATTTGTCAAACATAATTTTCCTCTGTAAAAATCATGCTAACTTTGTCTGACCACGTTATGACTTTGCAAATGTTGTGTTAGGACTTTCTTAAGAATGGATTCCAGCACTTTTCCAACAGCTGATGCCAGGCTAACTGGCCTATAATTTCCTTGTATTCACTTCCCTCCTTTCTTGAATAGCGATTTTACATTTACTTACCTCCAATTTGTTGGGCCCATTTCAGGATCTAAGAAATCTTTTGAAAACTGTGCCAGTCCATCCACTATCTCTGTAGCTACCTCTTTTAGAACCTAAACATGTGGGCCATCAGGCTATGAGATTTGTCACTGATGTCTTTTAGAGAAGAAATTCTGCCATTCCTAATTTGTTTGATCTACACGTGACTCCAGACCAACAGCAATTAGGTTGGCTTTTAATTGCCTTCTAAAATTAGAGATGCGTAATAATTGCTAGTCTGTCTAGTGACGCTCATGTGCCACAAACAAAAATAAAACCCTTGGTGCCTATTAAATATCTGAAGTTGAATGCTGGTTAGACAGAGTCCAGGCATAGACCTTGCCAGTCAGTTTTATTTCTACTTACACTTTACAAACTTAAACACTGAATCCTTGTGCCCCCACGCATGCACCCAGTCAGTGCTCACCCAGTTATGCCTTAACTAACGCAAAACCATTATCAGTTCCATAATTTTATTTTGTTCTCACACATTCATGGCAGACTAATAGATGACAACAAGGCAATAAAACCATTGGGTGTTCAAGATGTGGCTACAGATTATGAAAAACAGAGAAGTTCAATGACACTGCAGCAACTTAGACGATCAGTTCAAATAAATCCATAGAATTCTATCTAAAGATATAGGAGCAACAATTAGCCACTCAAGCATTTTATTTAGTGAGATAACAATCAATCTGTGGCCAAAGACCAAATGTCTTCCTGCGTCTACATCACCTCATGGCTCCAGTTAATGAAAATCTAGCATTCACTGTTTTAAAATTAACAACTGTCCAAATATCAGTTTTTGTTTCTTGAAGAAGGTTTTAAACTTATACCTTTTGTTTAGTGTCATAGAGCTGTAAAGCACGGAAACAGACCCTTTGATTCAACTTGGTCATGCCAATCAAATATCCTATACAAAACCTAGTTCCATTTGCCAACATTTGGCCCATATCCCTCCAAACCCTTCCGATTCATGTACCCATCCAGATGCCTTTTAAATGTTGTATTGTACCAGCCTCCACCACGTACTCTGCAGCTTATTCCATACATGCACCACCCTTTGCATGACAAAGTTGCCCCTTGGGTTCCTCTCAAATTTTTCCCCTCTCACCTTAAAGCTACGCCCTCTAGTTTTGGACTCCCCTACCCTGGGAAAAAGACCTTTGCTATTCATCCTATCCACGCCCCTCATGATTTTATAAACCTATATAAGATCACCCTGCAGCCTCTGATGTTCCAGGGAAAATAGTCCCCGCCTGTTCAGCCTCTCCCTATAGCTCAAACCCTCTAACTCCGGCAAAATCCTTCTAAATCTTTTCTGCACACTTTCATGTTTAACATCTTTCTGAGGGAGACCAGAATTAAAGCAGTATTCAAAAAGTGGCTTAACCAACGTCTGCAACATGATACCCCAACTCCTATATTCAATGCACTGACCAATATAGGTAAGCATACCAAACGCCTTCTTCACTACTCTATCTACCCGTGACTCCATCCTTAAGGAACTATGACGCTGTAGCCTAAGGTCTCTTTGTTCAGCAACACTCCCCAGGACCTTACCATTAAGTGTATAAATCCTGCCCTGATTTCCTTTTCCAAAATCCAACACCTCACATTTATTTAAATTGAACTCCATCTGCCACTCCTCAGCCCATCAGCCCATTTGATCAAGATCTTACTGTTTTCTGATTTAATCTTCTTCACTGTCTATTTACCCTATCCACACCCCTCATGATTTTATAAACCTATATAAGGTCACCCCTCAGCCTCCAATGCTCCAGGGAAAATAGTCCCAGCCGGTTCAGCCTCTCCCTCAAGCTGAAATCCTCCAAATCTGGTAACATCCTTGTAAAACTTTTCTTTACAAGTTCCACAACATCCTTCCTAAAGCAGGGAGGCCAGAATTGTACACAGAATTCCAAAAGTGGCCTAACAAATGTCAGGTACAGCCGCAATATGACTTCTAAACTCCAATAAAGGCAAGTGTACCAAATGCCTTCTTCTCTACCTTGTAAACCTGCAGCTTCAATTTCAAGGAACTATGAACCTGCACTCCAAGGTCATTTTGTTCAACAACACTCCCCAGGGCAGCATGGTGGCTCAGTGGTTAGCACTGCTATCTCACAGTGCCAGGGACCTGGGTTCAATTCCAACCTTGGATGACTGTCTCTGTGGAGTTTGCACATTCTCCCCGTGTCTGCATGGGTTTCCTCCAGGTGCTCCAGTTTCCTCCCACAGTCCAAAAGGTGTGCCTTCTTGAAATGTGGACTGGCCATGCTAAATTGCCTGTAGTGTTCTAGGATGTGTAGATTAGGTGGGATATAGGGCGATGGGTCTGGGTGGGATGCTCTGAGGGTTGTTGTGGACTTGTTGGGCCAAAGGGCCTGTTTACATACTGTAGGGATTCTATAAGATATGAGGACCTTACCATTAAGTGTATCAGTCCTGCCCTGATTTGCCTTTCCAAAATGCAGCATCTCAATTAATCTAAATTAAATTCCATCTGCCACATTGGCCCATCTGATCAAGATCCCATTGTACTCTGTGGTAACCTTTCTCACTATCTACCACGCCTCCAATTTTGGTGTCATCTGCAAACTTACTAACCATAAATCTTATGTTCACATTCAAGTCATTTATATAAATGATGAAAAGTTCCTAGGCTCTGCTGCAAAGAGTAGATATTACAGCAGGTAACAGTGTTTTGAGCTATTTGTTGGCTTGGAATTTCCTCCCTTTGCATTTTCTCTCTACCTCTAATAGACTTTGCTTTCCAAAGAGGCTGTGCCTTTTTTTAATTTGGTTGTGCCAAAGGCAATTATTCAGGGTGAACTTCTTTGTAGAGTCAAAGTCAAAAAAGCAAACTGATGCCTCAGAGTGTCTGTGAAACACTTCCTTTGATTACTGTAAAAGCGTACCCCGACTCAATCATTTTAAAGAAGTTTTGCTTTGGTAAGTAATTGTCAGGTCTTCTGGTTATCTGGCCAGCAAACTCAGTTGTGACAGTCTTAATACGGTCTCGGTGCTTGGCATGTCAACTCAGGTGAGCACCGTGATGTTTAGTATCCTGTCCTGATTCTCCGAAAGTTCAAGTATAAGTCATTGAGCTTCTTGGCATGACGCTCATCTCTGCTCTAAATGGATGAGCACTTACCCTGAGGTTGAGCCACTGTCTCAAGCCTTTCTCGCATTGGGAACAACCTCTCCACATTTACCCGGTCACGTCCTCTAAAAGTCTTCTACATTTCAAGAAGGCACATTTCATCCTTCTAAACTCAAATGAGTACAGGCTTAATCTCCTCATAGGTAAATCTTTCTACACTCAGATTTGACTTTGTGAACATTCTCTGGACTGCCTCCAGTGCCAATGTATCTTCCTTTACCTAAGGACACCAAAACTGTTCACAGTATTCAGATGTGGTACAACTTTAAAATAAAAGCTAACATCCATGTGCCTTCCCTTTTTACCTGAACTTCAACGCTGGTTTTTGTGACTTATGCATGAAGATCCCCAAATCCACCATGCTGCAGCTTTCTCTATTTAAATAATATTCAGCTCCTCTATTCTTCCTGACAAAGTGCTTATCCTCATATTTTCCCACATTACAGCCATCTGCCAACATTTTACCCACTCATTTAACTCTTCTCTCGGTTACCTAATTCCCTGCTCATGCTAATATACCTCTTCCAACATCATGAGCTCTTACCTTATTAAATTACCTTAAGTGTGGTATCTTATTGAACACCTTTTGGAAATCCAAATATACTGCATCTACTGGTTGCCTTTTATTTATCCCGTTTGTTACCACCTCAAAGGACTCTAATAAATTTGTCAGACATGATGGTCTGGCAAGATGGCGCGGATTAAGATGCTCCGGCTGGAGCTCCTCTGCTCCGCCTGTTCTTTTTCTATTTTTCTTTCTTTTTTTCTTTCTCCTTAACTCCGGAGACAAATCTGGAGCAGTGACAGGTACAGTCCGAGCGTCCCAGAACAGCACGCGGGCAGCAGGCACCAGAGCAGCTTGTGGGCACTGCAGGAGCTCACAGGCAGTGAGTTCTGGACGGAGACCTGTGGGGGACACCAGTATGTGGCAGTCCTGGAATTTACCTTGGAGCAACTGAGTGCCAGTTCCAAGCTGGCTGGAGGCTTAGGTTAGAGCGGAACGGCTGTTGGACTGGGATCTGGTGCCGGCAGTCAGACGACATGTGGAGGCCCTGCGCTGAGCTGCTACAATGCAACGTTTATTTGAAATTTTTTGTTTCTTATTTAAAACTTTCCCAAGCCTCTAGCTCACCACCAATCCTTGTAAGATAGCTTTTTTTTCCTTCCAGTTTGATATTACCCCTACTTTTTGGCTAATCATGGTTCGGTTTATCCCCATCCTAGAATCCTTCTTCCTCACTGGAATGTATGTTTGTTGTGAGTCATGAACTATTTTCCGAAATGTCTGCCATTTTTCATCAACTGTCTTTGTTGCTAAACTCCTTTCCTAGTCCGCTCCATCCCACTTTGCCCTCATTCCCCAGTAATGACCTTTTTATAAGTTTAACACAGTTGTTTATGACCTAACATTCTCACTCTCAAACTGAAAGCTAAATTCTACCATCTTGTGTCCTGGTAATTTTACCCCTCTCTGATACGCATGATGTCTACAGGTCAGATTTCAGCTCCTCAACTCTGCTCCAAAGTTCCTCGAGTTGCAAACACTTACTATAGGTTCCTTGTATTAACTTATATTTGTCCGCCATAAAACTCTTGGTTCATCCTGTCCTAAAAATGTTTTACTTTTGCTCAAAAATGTACATAATTTGGCTCTGCCCAAGATTCCTTACAATCAGCTGTAAAGAGCAAAAACCCACTAATTTATCCACAGGAACATTAGGCTCACCACTTTCAAAAATTTATTCATCCAAGGTTAGCATTTGTCCATCCTTACTTGCCCTTGAGAAGGTGGGAATTCAGCAATAGCAAAGAAGGGGAAATTTTTATTATTCATTCAGGGGATGTGGACGTCGCTGTATTTATTGCCCATCCCTAAGCGCCCAGAAAGCAGTTAAGTATCAGCTACATTGCTGCAGGTTTGGAGTTACATGTATGCCATACTATGTAAGGATGGCAGATTTCCTTCCCTAAAGGTCATTAGTGAACCAGATAGGTCTTTCCAGTAAATAACAATGATTTCATGGTCACTATTAGATTCTTAATTGCAGAATATTTTATTGAATTCAATTTCCACCTCCTGCCATGGCAGGATTCAAACCCGAGTCCTCAGAACATTACCTAGGTCTCTAAATTAATAGTCTAGCGATACCAACACAAGGACATTACCTCCCCTGAAAGCCAAGAAGAAATTTAAGATAGTGCTGTTGTACTGCTGAATGTGCTGTCATTTGGATGAAATGTTAAACTGAGCATCTGTATATCTTCTCAGGTGGACATAGAAGATCACGTGTTATTTTAAAGAACTGCAGGACATATTCCCCAATGTCCTGGCAAATAGTTAATCATTCAGGGAGGTGATAGCCTAGTGGTATTATTGTTAGACTGTTAATCCAGACAATCAGGCAATGTTCTGCCACAGCAAATGATGGAATTTGAATTCAATAAAAATATCTGGAATTAAGAGTCTAATGATGACCATGAAACCATTGCCGATTGTTGGGAAAACCCACCTGGTCCACCAATGCCCTTTAGGGAAGGAAACTGTCATCTTTACCTGGTCTGACTTAGATGTGACTTCAGACCCACAACAATGTGGTTGTCTCGTAACTGCCCTCTATGCAAATAGGGGTGGGCGATAAATGCTGGCCTACACAGTGACACGTACATCCCGTGAATGAATTTTTAAAACCTCAATCAATATCAATTAAACAGTCCACTCACCAATATCATATTGATTTTTGAGAGATCTGCATTTGGGTGTCACAATTCCTACATTACACCAGCGACTAATTTTCAAAATTATTTACCAGCTCTTTGAAATTTTGAGATTCCGAAAGGCACTGTATAAATGCAAGTTCTTTTCTACTTTTCACAGGAGTTAATTGAAATGATGTCCAATGAGATAATTAAGCTATAAAACTCTAAGGGTGAGTTCAAAGAAGTGACATATAAACTGTGTAAAACTACAAAGGTCATGCCAACATCTAAACATATCTTATGCATTCTCAGATACAGAAGCAGCTAAAATTGATTTACCTGTTTAGAATCTGAGATATCTGCTTTCTTCACATCCTACAAGGATGTGGAAGGAAAATTAATTTGTAAAAATCTAGATGTACTCTGTATAATTGATAGAAGCAGACCTTATTTCCAAATGCCAACTCTGGAATGATCTTTCTATTTTGAAGATTATGAAATCGAACTCCATTGTGGCTGGGTTTCAAATATGTCTGTCGGTCAGTTGGCTATAACTGGAATACAGTGTACTGCATTACAGAGAAACTTCAATTTCAGTTTTCCAAAATCTCTATCTTAATTTATAAAGTTTATAATGCTGTTGCATCAGAAAAGAATTTAAATGAGTTATAAAATCTTGATTAAAAGAGGAAGATATTCTTTTTGTTTTCTCCCCATTCCTAAACGCTGGTGCACAGATCTACAACAGCCAAAAACGCTCTTGTGTCTCTCCTAAGTTGCGCTGTTCTAACATGACAGTGAGGACAAGTCAAGTCCAATGCAAAGCTCACTGAACTTTTGCATTGACACAAATTTCTAGCTGGAGTCAAAAAGGACATAAGAAATAGAAGCAGGAGCAGGACAGTAAAGCATATACCTTCACTCAACTCCACTTCCCTGCTTTCTCCCCGATACCTGAATTCCCTGGCAGACCAGTCCTAGCCTTAAATGTGTTCATTGATGAAGAAGCCACAGGCTCTAGAGTAGCAGCCTCTGAGTTTGGGCAAAGATTCACAACTCTTTGAGTGTAGTAATCTTAAGTTAGTGCTAAGTTATCCAGAGACTGTTCCCTCACATTTTGGATTCCCAACCAAAAAAATTAATTTCTCTGTACTACCTTATCAATTTGCTTCAAAATCTTACAGGTCAACCATTCAGTAAAATCACGAATGATCCGGGTATGTCCTCAGTTCCTCTACATCGTATTCCCTTATTAGTCAGAATTCACCTACCGCCACCTTAAAAAGGTTCAATGACCTTGCCTCAACTGCTATCTGGAGAAGAGTTTCATAAACTCTCAGAAAAAATTTCTCCTCACTACAGTCTTATGTAGGAGACCCCTTAATTTTAAACTGTGTTACAATGTTTCCACAAGCTGGCCTCTCATTTCTCTAAAGTCCAGAGAATATTGGCCCAATTTACTCAGCCTCTCATTCGACAATCCCAGGCACCAAACCAGTGTACCTATGCTGTGCTAACAAGGTGTAGTGCTGGATGAACACATGAGGCCAAGCAACATCAGAGGAGCAGGAAAGCTGACATTTCAGGCCTAGACCCTTCTTCAGAAACGGGGGAGTGGAAGGGGGCTCTGAAATAAATAGGGAGAGAGGGGGAGGTGGATAGAAGATGGATAGAGGAGAAGATAGGTGGAGAGGAGACAGACAGATCAAAGAGGCGGGGATGCAGCCAGTAAAGGTGAGTGTAGGTGGGGAGTGAGGGAGGGGATAGGTCAGTCCAGGGAGAACGGTCAGGTCAAGGTGGCAGGATGAGGATAGTAGGTAGGAGATGGGGGTGGGGCTTGAGGTGGGAGGAGTGGATAGGTGGGAGGAAGGTCAGATTAGGGAGGCAGGGACAAGCTGGGCTGGTTTGGGGATGCGGTGGGGGAGGGGAGATTTTGAAGCTTGGGCTTGGGGTCCACTTTGCGGAACACCTACGCTCGGTTCGCAATAAATAACTGCACCTCCCAGTCGTGAACCATTTCAACTCCTCCTCCCATTCCTCAGATGACATGTCCATCCAGGGCCTCCTGCAGTGCCACAACAATGCCACCTGAAGGTTGCAGGAACAGCACCTCATATTCCGCTTGGAACTCGGCACCCCAACGGTATCAATGTAGATTTCACAAGCTTCAAAATCTCCCCTCCCACTACCGTATCCAAAACCAGCCCAGCTTGTCCCTGCCTCCCTAACCAGTCCTTCCTCCCACCTATCCACTCCTCCCACCTCAAGCCCCAACCCCATCTCCTACCTACTAACCTCATCCCGACCCCTTGACCTGTCCGTCCTCCCTGGACTGACCTATCCTCTCCCTAACTCCCCAACTACACTCACCTTTACTGGCTCCATCCCCGCCTCCTTGACCTGTCTGTCTCCTCTCCACCCATCTTCTCCTCTATCCATCTCCTATCCGCCTCCCTCTCTCTCCCCCTTTTATTTCAGAACCCCCTTCCCCTCCCCCATTTCTGAAGAGGGGTCTAGGCCAGAAATGTCAGCTTTCCTGCTCCTCTGATGCTGCTTGGCCTGCTGTGTTCATCCAGCTCTACACCTTGTTATCTCAGATTCTCCAGCATCTGAAGTTCCTACTACCTATGCTGTGCTGCTTCCAATGCAATTAAATCCATCCTTAAGTATAGAGATCATACACAGTCAGTGCATTAAGGGTGGATTGCAATATTCGCTGTAGCTCAACGGGTATCACTTTTGTCTCAAATCAGAGCTTTGCATGCTCAAGTCCAACTGCAGAGACCTGATCACACAATCCACGCAGGCAGTGAGGAAGTGTTACTGTCCAAAATGCTGCTTTTCAGATGTGTTGTTTTCCTTCTCTCTTGTGTGGGATTAGTCAAGAAAACAGGGGCTTCTTCCAGGTTGTGTCAGTGAATATTTAATCCATCAACATCAGTTTAAAAAATAGTTCTCAAGGCCGTTACGGAAGCTTACTGTCTGAAAATTGGCTATTTTATTTTCTACATTATAATAGTGATCACACTTCAAGAGTACTTCATTGCCTCGGAAATGCTTTGATAGATCTTGACCATGATAAAGGTGCAATCTAAATACAAGTACCAACTATTTTTTAACTGGGTCAGTTTTTCAATCATCTTTGGTAAAATACTGCTGAACTCAACAATAATACTCTGAAAAAACTAACACTGACCTAGTTCAGAACTGCATTGTGAAAGTTACACACTAATCCATACACTATTTGAAAGGGCAGAAGGTCACAACATTACTGTATTGTACTATCAGACCAAGAAATATACTAAGACCCATTTAACATTACAATTCAGACCCAATAGTCTCACCCTTAAAACTTAAAACCCGTTTTTCTCTCACCCCCACCACTGCACAGAATATGATTTTGCACTCGGTAATCAGAGAAGGCCCACATTTATGTGTGTCTTCCTTATGGCATGAAGCACAGCCAAACATTCAGTCTGGTATCAATCGTTAACGTTGCTTCAAGGTTAGCTATGTGGAGGAGGTTGGAGAGAACTAGCTGGGCTAGGTTTATGCTAGTACCTGTACCATTGATTCAAAGTATTCTTTTTAATTCTTGTATTCCACAAGAGGAAAAAAAGAAACAAACATAGCTGGCAGAGATAGCAAGAACTGCAGATGCTGGAGTCAGAGACAATACAGTATGGAGGTGCAGGAACACAGCAGGCCAGACAGCATTAGAGCAGGAAAGTTGACGTTTCGGGTCGGGACCTCTCGTCTGGAACATAGCTGGCATCCTTCCACCTGCATTCAATAAAGAACATCAGCAAATCAAACGGGGACAGCTTCACACAGTGCACATTTGGCATTGGCTGAAAAGACCAATGCGTGAGATGCAGAACCTGTCATAAGTTCTGTACATGAAGTGGTGAATAGTTGGCATTTGGGCTGTTGTTTTCAGTGTTGTTACCTGTTACCCAGTCGCAATAGAGTTATAGAATTGTTACAGCACAAAAAAAGGCCTTTTGGCCCATCAAGTCTGTGCCAATTAAAAACAAGCATCGAACTATTCTAATCCCATTTTCCAGCATTTCACCCATAGTCTTGAATGCTACATCTTACATCTAAGTATTTCTTAAATGTTGAAGATATCTGCCTCTATCACCTTTGCAGGCCAGAATGCATCACTGTCATGAACAGTGTCTGAGTTCCAGATTCCTGGAGGTACATTATTCCTTGAGGTATAAATGAACCCATTGAATATTGACAACACGCAGTTACTTTTTAGGATTATTAGTTTGATGTTGATGCATAAGTTACTGAATTTATGAATTTAGCTTGTTTAGTTTGATGGAATCTTTGCTTGTGACCTCATGTATAAAGGCTTAGATATGTGAGGAAAAGTTTGCTTCACACAGAGGATGGCAAGAATCTGGAATGCAGACGCTGTTCATGACAGTGACTCATTATAGCCAACAGGAGACATTGTCATTTCTTCCATCACTCACTAGTGTTGCCCAGGTGCGAAAATGGACGTCTAGACACTTTGCACCATTCTTGAGCAAGCATCCTTGAAGCAGAGTTCTGAACATTATTGAATTGATCATTGTCTGGGATGCTGGCCCACAGCACCTCCATGAGGTAAAAGACAGAAGGAGGTGAGGAGATTAGAAGTTGCTACTGGCAAAACATTAAAATTTTAAACTAGCCCAAGTCAGTTTATTTAGAGTGGATCCTAATGCAGTATTCTAAGAGAGCAGCTCTGAACCGGGGTGGTGATGGAAGGAACACTACAACTGGCCTTACCATAATCCAAGGGAACAGTTAAGTAGATCCAAACTCCCACCCATATCGCATGTGTCTCAGTGGGCACCGCTCCTCCCATGAGTCAGATGGTTATGGGTTCAAGATTTGAGCATAAATATTTCATTTATTTCATAAATAAATATTTCATAAATATTGAAGGAGTACTGCAGTGGAATGTCTCTTAGGTGGAGTATTTCAAAGAAGAACAGAGGAATTCTTCCCTATAACCAGAGTCATAAAGCAACATACAGGCAGTCCCCGGATTACACTCAAGTTCATTGGCAAGTCAATTTGTATACAGGGATTCTATGACTGTCGAAGCAGGCAATTTGGCCCATCGAGTCCACACTGACCGTCCAAAGAGCAGCCCACCCAGACCCACGCCCCTACTCTATAACCCTGCCTTTCCCATGGCTAATCCACCTAGCCTGCATATCTCTGGATACAGGCACGGGGAGAACGTGAAAACTCCACACAGACAGTTGTCCGAGGCAGGAATTGAATCCAGGTCCCTAGTGCTGTGAGGTAACAGTGCTAACCACTGAGCGACCATGCACCCTAACAAGTTGGAACACATTACAATACAATATAAAATAGCTGTTCTTAAATAGGAGGACACGTTCACATGTTGGATCTTTAAAACTAATATTAATACAGCCCAATGTGGGATTGTATTCATAGGTAGGCGCATTCTGAAGTTGGATGTTCATTAATCAGGGACGGCCTGGAACTAAAGCAGACAATTTAGTCATTTGCACTTTTTTTTGGTGGAGCTTAGTATGCACAAATTGGATGCTGCACTTGCTACATTACACTTCTGGAATACTTCATTGTTGTTAAAAACTTTGGGGGGTTCTAATGTTGCAACAGTTGCTTTTTGCCTGGCCATTTAGCAGCCATTGTAGAAATCTGCCTGTTGAAGGGAACAGAATTAGTGCTTGCTAGACAATGACAGTCCCCATTCTGCAATGCACAGCATAATGGTACATGCTTTCTCTGATTATGAATACTTAGCCATGTCTACAAGACCTTGAAGTGCAGTAAGCTGCCAAGGGGCTGTTAATTCCCTACTGGGGCAGAACCTCAGGCAAGAAATGAGAAAATCAGCCATGGAAAGAAACAGGTAAATTTATTTACACAAATAAACAGAAACAGTGTTAAAAATAAGGTTGTTTCCAAACACTTTAAAGTAAGCCATCTGGAAATTCTTCTGGCTTAAAATGCAAACTAGACACAATAAAGCCAACATAAATAGATGTGTCTTTTAAGGTTTAAGCAAAGGTTTGTAGCTTGGGTTGTGGGTGAGGTAGTTGACTTGCTCGCTGAGCTGGCTTGTTTTTATTCAGACATTTTGTCACCATGCTAGGAATTCCCGTGCATGTCTATGACATAGAGGCATGGTTCTCCACCCATTATGCAATCAACACACATATAGAATTGGATCCCATATACAAACCCATTCAGAACAAAACTGGAAGCGACACAACTCACCATAACAGACTGAACAGTATAAATTCCAAGCGGAGTAGAACAACATTGTTTCATCGAAGGCCTCACTGATGATGTTATCTAGTATGGTGATGAAACGTCTGAACAAAAACAAGTCAGCTCGGCGAGCTAGTCAACAACCTCAGAATTGTCTATTTTTCACCTAGCTCTAAATTAGCCTTATGATGGGCTGCAATATTTTTCTTGTGCTTTGGTAATTATTCAGTTTTGGCTCTTAGAAAAACTTCTCCTCAGAATTACTGCTGCCTTCCCCCAACATCAATTTGCATTTTGCTTTACTTAAACACTAGGATGTCTGATCTTTTCCAGTGCAAACCATGCTACTTTGCCCATTTTCAACTCACTGTTCAGCTATTATCTCAGGTTGAACAAGGGTTCATCTGTCATCTATGCCTTCTTCACATCTGGATGTGATTCATTTCTCTCTATTTATTTGATACGAAGGTATCATGAATGGTGCTGAATATTGTACAATCAGCAACATGCCCCAATTCTGACCTTATGGTGGAAGCAGCTGAAGCTGTTTGGGCCCATGACACTACCCTGAGGGACTCCTGTAGAAAATTACGTCCAACAACCAAAGTCACCTTCCTTTGAGTTTTTAACTCTAACCAAAAGACAGTTTTGCTCCTGATTAACTCTACTTTTGCTCAGGTTCCCGAATGCCACCCTTGGTCAAATGCTGTTGACATTCATCTCCTAATCATCCCTCCATACTCCAACATCCAGAATACTGTTGCTGTATCCTCAGATCAATGTCCTTGTTTTATCTGGTTCATAGAATCATAAAATCTCTACAATGCAAAAAGAGGCCACTTGGCCCATTGAGTCTATACAGAGCTCTGAAAGGCATCGCACCCAGACGCAGTCTCCTGCCCGATCCCTGTAACCCCACATTTCCATGGCTAATCCACCTAGCTGGCACGTCCCTCAACACTATGCGGCAAATTAACATAGCCAATCTACCTAACATGCACATCTTTGGACTATGGGAGAAAACCGGAGCACGTGGAGAAAACCCATGGAGACACAGGGAGAACGTGCAAACTCACAAGGCTGGAACTGAACTCGGGTCCCTGCTGCTGTGAGGCAGCAGCGCTAACCACTGAGCCACCGTATCACCTATCAATTGAAGGTAAGCCTGGGAAGAAACATCTGTATTAGAGAGACGTCTACTGAGTGCAAGATAAGCTGGAGGAAAAATTGCTCTGAACAAGCTGCCCAGCTGATCCTTTCCATTTCCAAAAAAGAAAATCTTCCACATCAGTTCAGGGTGAAACCTATTTGTTCTTTTGAGTGATTGAAAGAACATCAAGTTTTTACTTCCTGAGCATGCCGCAAGACTTCAAAGATGATTATGCATGATTAGTGACTTGGCTATACAGAACACAGAGAAAGACTCCAAAATATCTTATATTTTATCCTTTTGACTTCAAGAATAATCCATCAGTCAAAGCATTTATTTTTGGAAAGCCAATCTCTGCAGAGAATTTTTTTCATTTTTCCCGAAGAATGTATTTGTGTTTATTTTTTGGGGATATTTACAGGGATGAGCATTTATAGTTCTATATTACTGACTGTGTATGTTTATTAATATTACCTCTTCATATTACATTGCAACTCTTGGATTAGTGGGACTCGAGCGACTCCGCACTCCTCCTGTCTCAGTTGTAACAAGAAGCTGTTAGTCTCTTAATTAGTGTCTTCTCATAATTGATAAACAAATGTTTCTCAATCTACAAGGGAGTGAAAGGTTGTGGAATGCACTCCAAGAGGATGGACATAGATAAGACATGATCTAATTGAATGGGTGAAAAACAGAGGGGCCAAATAATCTTCTCCTGCTTTTATTTCTTGTGTTCATAGTCACCCTGTATTAAATCTACTCGTGCTTACCCTCCCTCTTTTTATCCCTGGACTTAAGCTTGTTACATTGCTAACATTTACCCGGTTCTGAAAAAAAACGTAATCAAACTGAAACATTAATTCTGCTTGTGATACCTACATCTCAGGAAATAATAAGTACAATGATTTGACTAAAAGGGAGCATGATTGTTGTTTTGGATGTTTACTGGTTGTCCGTGAAATAAAGCAACTTAATAACTTGCTGACAGCTATGCAATCTCCACTCAGATGTTTTCTCAGCCTAGCTTTGAATAAAATGAGAAGGCAGAAGGCGTAATATCCCAAGTGCACCGACAGATTCCTTAGGTTATGTTACAGTGTTAATCAGCATTGGACCACCAAGAGTCAACTTAACACCAGGTTCTGTATGAGAAACTGTTTTTGATTATGTGCACAGTTGGAACCTGATCTATGGCAGCTCTACATGTTGTTCAAGTGGTAATTACAGTTCGGTTAGCCAGGGTGTTGTATGATGAAATGGCTCTGAAAGCATTAATGTTGGTGACTATATTAAGTCTCCATGCCACATAATTCTGTTCTACCGACTTTGGTTAGGATGAACGGAATATCTTAGGATCTCATTAAACTACAAAACCTATATCCTCCGGTCGTCTTAGACATTTTTAATCGACCTGTTCAGTTATGCTACAATACATTTCTGGAATAATCAGGATGTAAACCCAGACTTCCTGATTTGAAAATAGGAATACCACCACTGAACCACAAGAGCCCTAGGTCTTCTCCACACTTATTTACAATACAAATTAATAACTTGGATGAGGGAAGTGAATGAATGTTAATCAAAGGTGCTGATGACACTAAAATAGGCAGAAAGGCAAGTGGAGAGAATGATAGAGAGTCTGCGGAGGGATATAGGCAGGTTAAGTGACCGGGCAAAAACCTGGCACTTGGGACAAAATGTTATGCATTATATGGTTATGCATTTTGGCAGGAAGCATATTATTTAAATGGAGAAAGAGAGCAGAAAGATTTGGGAGTCCTCATCCATGAATCACAAAAAGCTAGCATGCAAGTTCAACAGGGAATAGGGAAGGCAACTAGAATGTTAGCCTTTATTTCAAAAGAAATGGAATATGAAAGTATGGAGGTTTTGCTAAAACTGTACAAGGCACTAGTCAGCTGGAATACCGTAAACGATTTTAGGCCCCGCATTTAAGCAAAGTTATAATGGTATTGCAGGCAGTCTAGAGAGGGTTCAATACGCTCATATCAACTAGGGAGGGTCCTTCTCACGAGAAGAGGTTGAGTATGTTGGGCCTATACTTGTTGAAATATAGAAGAATGACAGAAAACCTTATTGTGATGAGTCTAGGACCAAAGGGCATAATTTCAGAATAATGGGCTGCACTCTTAAGACTGAGATGAGGAGGAATTTCTTCTCTCAGAGAGTTGAGAGTTGGTGGAATTCCTTACCACAGACAGCTGTTGAGGCCAAGTGATTAAATGTACTCAAGGACAAGATAGACAGATCTTTAATCAGAAAGGGAATCAAGTATCATGGGGAAAAGACCAGAAAATGGAGTTAAGGATTATCAGATTAGTCGTGAGCTAACTGAATGGCAGAACAGACTCAATTGACTGAATGGCCTACTTCTTCTATGTCTTATAGTCTTCGTAACAATGTCTACCAAACTAATGTAACTTGTACCTAATTGTTAACATGCAATATACTACAACTTGTTAAGACAAGAGTATCTTCTCACTCCATATTGATCTTCAACAACTGTAAATGCATTAGACCTTAGATCCAGCCAAAGGAAAGATGATCGTGGCAGCACCTTCTCACCCACAAATAACACACAGAAAGGACTGGTGTAGGACACGTTCAACCGTTCACAAAACACCAAGCTGTTGGCTCTTGGGTCAAAAAGCCTCATAATATTCCAAAATCAACCAGCACTCCAATCTTTGATGATAGATCATATCCACTCCAGGGCTGAAGAATGCAAAACATACTCAAGGCTGAACTTCAACTGAGTGCAGAGGGACTGACAGCCAGAAATGTTGTCTTTTTGATGACATCTTAAACTAAGGACCCACTTACTGTGCCTCAGTTGCATTTTTAAAGCATCCACAGCAGTCTGTCAAATTGGTGCTCTGGCCAATACTTATCCCTCAACCAACATTACTGTGATAGATAATCTGGTCATTATATCTCATTTGTGACAGCTGGCTGTGCACAAATTGGCTGCTGCGTTTCCTACATTACAACATTGAGTGCATTTTAAAAGTTCTTGCACATACATCCTCGGGTCACGAAAAGGTACTATTTAGATAAGTCTGAGAGAGTTTTTGTTAAACAAAGGTGTGAGGGGATATGGGCTAAAGACAGGTTTATGGAGTTGGGCCACAGCTTGACCATGGTGTCACTGAATAGCAAATTGGATTTGAAGGGTCAAATGACCTACTCCAGTTCAGCACAAAAACAGCTGTTCTGAACCATTCTAAAGAAGTCACTGAAGCTTGAAAAGTTAACTCTGTTTTCTCTCCATAAATGCTGCCAGGCCTGCTGGGCTTTCCAGCAATTCCTGTTTTAGGGCACTTCAGATCTCCAGCATCCAGAGTTATTTGATTTATCACACTCCTGTTCCTATTTTCTATGTTTCCATGTTTCGAAGGGCATTGTATTATTATTTGGATACAAATGGTGCACTATGATAAGCAGAAAAAGCAGGAGACTGGCACTAGGGAACAGAACTGGTACAGACATAATGGGCCAAACAGCCTCCTTCTTCACCATAAAAATTTGTCTATTTGCCTTTCTTTTTCAAATAGATGTAGCCCAGGTATATTAAAAAAAATTAAAACAACTCTTTTGTCACATGAGGAAGTCAAACTAGTCAGTGTTTTAACTGGGAACAAAAACAAAGTTGCTGGAAAAGCTCAACAGGTCTGGCAGCATCTGTGAAGGAGAAATCAGAGTTAACGTTTCGGAGCCGGTGACCCTTCCTCAGAACACAAGTGTTTTAATTAAATTGTGAAGGTAATGGCCGAGTCATATGATTGCTAGACTATTTAATCATTGGAGGCTGAGAGGGTGACCTCATAGAGGTTTATAAAATCATGAAGGTCACGGACAATGTCAATAGCCAAGGTCTTTTCCTAGGCAGAGGAGTCCAAAATTAGAGGACATTGGCTTAAGATGAGAGGGGAAAGATTTAAAAGCAACCTGAGGGTCAACTGTTTTCACGCAGAGTGGTTTGTGTATGGAATGAGTTGCCACAGGAAGTGGTAGAGGCGGGGTACAATTACAATATTTAAAAGACATTCAGACAGGTATGTGAATAGCAAAGGTTTTTAGGGGTATGGACCAAATGCCGTCAAACAGGATCAGTTATACAATACAATACAGCACAGGAATAGGCCCTTTGACCCACTAAGCCTGTACCGATTCCCATGCCTTAGTTAGACCGACTACTTATTGGCCATATGTGGTTTTTTTATCCCTCTGTTTGCCTCCCATTCATGTGCCTATCAAGATATGCCTTAAACACATGCTAATGTGCCTGCTTCCACTGTGTCCATTGGCAGTGTGTTCCAGGCACACACCACACTGTGAAAAATTTTTCCCTCATATTTCTGCCCTAAACTTTCCCCTTCTCACCTTGAACCTGTGCCCTCTTGTAGCTGACCTTTCCACCCTGGGAAAATGTCTCTGACTATCCAGCGTATCTATGCCTCTCATAACTTTGCAGACCTCTATCAGGCTGCCCCTCAGCCTCTGTCTTTCCCTTGAAGACAATTTAAGTTTCTTCAACCTCTCCTCATAACTAGAACCGTCCAGACCAGACAACATCTTGGTAAAACTTTTCTGCACCCTGAACAAAACATCCACATCCTTCTGGTAGTGTGGCTTTCAGAATTGCATGCAATATTCCAAATGTGGCCCAATTAAAGTTTTGTACAGCTGTAACATAACTTGCCAATGTTTATAGTGTTATGGTTGGCAAGTTTATAGTTAAGTTTGGGATACCTGGTTGGCATAGACAAGTTGGATCAAAGAGTCTGTTTATGTGGTGTATGACTCTATGACTCTTACAGAATTTGAATTCAATTAAGAAAAAATTAGGAATCTAATGGTGATCATGAAACCATTGCGGAGAAAAATCCATCTGATTCATTAATGTCCTTTAAGAAGGAAATCTGCCATCCTTATCTGAGATAATAGGAACTGCAGATGCTGGAGAATCCGAGATAACAAGGTGTAGAGCTGGATGAACACAGCAGGCCAAGCAGCATCATGAGGGTCTAGGCCCGAAACATCAAGCTTTCCTGCCCCAAGATGCTGCTTGGCCTGCTGGGTTCATCCAGCTCTACACCTTGTTATCTCTGCCATCCTTATCTGGTCTGGCCTACATGCGACTCCAGAGCCTTAGCAATGTGGTTGACTCGGGGTAATTAGGGATGGACAAGTGGTACCTATCCAGTGACTCCCACATCCCATAAATGAAAAAAAAACAAAAATTCAACCTTTGGCCTACAACTCAAATAAATTGATCAATTTCAATCCTCTTTTCCTTCTAGTTATCTTAATGCAGCTCAAGATTTCTTTTTTAGGTTTCATTCTCCCCACTCCAAGAAACAAAGAGAATAAGCATTTAATGAACTTTTTCTTCTCGACTAACTTTCAGCATTACCTCAGTTCCCCGGGGCAGTTGCTAACCAACGGTTGCTGAGGCAACGGCCGCTCTCGCTCCCTCCCGTCGAATCTTTTGCTCGCGCCTGCCTTTCGGCGTGGTGCAGGATGGGACACTGGAAGACTCTTCCTGACCTGCTTGTTCCTCCAAACGCCCCCAATCTGTGTTTACTTCTAGCCGGGTCGGGCGTGTGGGAAGGAGGGGTGAGGAGAGGAAGGTAGCGTTGCTCGTCGGGATAGCGGAGGACCGCGATAAGTCCTCCGACACTAAGATGGCGGCGGTCGCCTCTAAGCCCAATTTCGCCGTTGTCTGTTCTTTCCTAGAGCGCTATGGCGCCTCGCTGGAACTGCCCGAATTCACCTTCCCCGAGCTGGAAGAAGCGCTGGAAAACAAGAAATCCGGTAAGGCCGAAATAAATTACATGGGAGAATACCGAGTAAGCTGATGGTTGAGATGAAATGCTGTTAATAAAGCAGAGACGGGATCTTCCAGCATCCCCCATGTCTATTATGTGTGGTAACCACGCATGGGTTTAGAATCAAAACTAGCCCAATCCTCTGTCCTCTTTTGACGAGTACATAGCCAACAAATCAAATAATCTCGAACGATTTTTCAAATGACACAAAAATCAACAATCAAGTGCCAAAATATCAAGCGCCTTTTAATATCACGCATGCGCCTGTATCACTTGAGACTTCCTGTTAAAAGTAAGAAAAGAATTAAAATATTTCTCACTTTTACTTTTTCCGCCTCCTATTTTGAAGCTTTTTTTTTCCTCAGTCGCCTTTTTCGTTTTTAATCCCTTTCCCTTTTAATCCCTTTTCCCTATCCATTTCTGTTTTTTAAATTATTCTCTTCTACTACTAATCCTTGTTTCTTTTGTCGTTTTCTCGTTTTTTAAGGAAAAGGGGTCCCCATTGGTACTTTTGTTGCTTCTGTATAAATTATAATAATTTTGTTTCAAATATGAAACATGAACATCCCATTTGGAATTTTAACGAGGTTTTGTTTGTCTGTAACTTTTTCGTCTTTCCCTCTTTCTCACATCGAAACTCAGCTAAATCAAATGAGAGTTTGAGGTTGGTGTCAAAGGTGGCATGAAATATGTGTAGTATTGAAGGTAAACGACTTACTTCTACTCTGCATTTAAATAATTGTTTCTTATAATAAAATAGATGCTGTGGTTTAAGGTTTGAAATATCCAGAGTTTTGCTCAATTAACAAAAACAAAACATGCAAGATGTACTGAAGAAGGGTTACTTGACCTGAAATGTTAACTCTGATTTCTGTCCATAGTTCCTGCCAGACTTGCTGAGTTTTTCCAGCAATTTTTGTTTTTGTTTCTAGATGTGCTCAGCAGGTCAGGCAACATGTTTGGAGAAGGAAACGGAGTTAATGTTTCTGGTTGGACACCGTTCATCAATTTAAGGCAACCAATACTTGTAAAGAAAATAAATTTATTGTGATGAAGACTTTACTAGAAACATAACTTAGGTTATCTGAGTACAGATGCTTACTGATTTGCTGCGTACTTGTAGAACTTTCCCTTATAAACAGGATTCAAGGTATAAAAGACTCTTGAAATTTAGTGATTGACTAATTTTCAGTCCATTTTAAAAATGCTACACTGATGAATAATTGTCAAATTGAATAGTTAACTTTCTTCCCTTCCCTGTTGATGCTGCCATATTCAGTTGTTTCAGATTTCTGGCATCTGCAGAGTTTTGTTCTTTGTGATAGTTGCAATCTGTTTGTGCCATTTTATCTGATTTTTGGGAATGACGATGACTGTGCTGTGGTTTACGCTGGCAGTTTCACATGAATCTTTAGCTGAGTATATTGTGCCATGTGCTTGGAGTGGCAGATGCTTGTGCTGATAATGATGGTTGCTCAGTGAATATTCCTTGTTGAGCTGTATGTTCTGGTTCTTCGTGAGTCACGTTGGTGGATCTAGGTCCCAAATCCACCTGGCCTGTAATGATTTGGCACAATCTTGCTGCTGCATGAGTCTAGGAAGGGGAAGAAAACTGGCAGTGTTCTTATTCTTGTTTGAAGTCCAGTACCTGTTTGCTGGAAAGTATGCATGGGGACAGGACTGGGCTTTGCAGTGAGGCCAGACCCCGATGAATAGATTTTCCAATGTGAGCTAAATCCCTGATTGACGGTGAAAGCTTGGATGATGTTCCAGAAACTTCTAACACTTTTATGTGGCACTTTATTTCACAAAACACATACCAGATATAAGACTAGTAGAATGAAATATATTGCAAGTTGGAAAACATTATGGTACAAGACACAGCTGAACAGGGAGGTTTAGGCATCTAGTTTCATGTTATCAAAAGTCATCTTACAAATCCAAACAAAACAATCCAAAATATGATGGGCCAAAGGAGCTCATCAAAGAGGTTTAGAATATAGAAGCAGGGGAATGCCATTGCAATTGTCTAAACCAACGGTCAATCCTCACTTAACAATAAAAACAGAAAACACAGGAAATAGTTAACAAGTTAACATCCATAACCTTTCCTTTCTGGTGCTTTTTTTAAAATACAAACTAATTTGATGTATATTTCCAGCATTTTCAGTTTTTATTTCAGACCATTAATGTTTCTTGATCTTTTTCCACTTGGAATACTGCAAAAAATGCATGTTGTGCACAAAGAAAGTCAAGTGACAACTTATTCATGCTCGTTCTAGGCCTGAAGAAACAAACTGAGGAAAGCCTGGGAAAATTTGGTTGTCACTCCCTATTGTCGTTTCTGCATTAGTTCTCTAAAAGAACAGTTCATCTAGAACCACTCTCCTCCCTTTTTGCCGCGCACGTTTTCCTTTGCCAAATAATAATCCAATTTCCTTTTGAAAGTGTCAACTGAGGCTTGCAGGGTTAATGGGTAGAGTGGGAGTACAGGGCTGCCTGGATTGCTCAACAGAAGATTGGCATGGGCTGAATGGCCTCACCATGTGTGGATATGATTTGAGAGGAACTTGAGCATTGGTTTAATTTGAGGTATTTTATTTAATGAAGGGAGTTGACAGGATAAATAACGGTGCAATGTTCCTCTAGCGAAATATGTAATTGTGGAATACAGGTTAAATCAGTTTCATGCATTACAGCAATGAATATGTCACAAAAGTACTTCATTGATTGCAACACACTTTAAAAGGTCCTGTGGTTGTAAAAGTGCTACATAAATGCCATCCTGCCTTTATTAAAAAAAAACACAATTTCAGGAAAATTTCCTCTACTTCCAGGACTATATCCAGTTCAGAGAACATTCACTAGGATGATCCCTAGCATGGAGGGCTTGTCTTATGAGCAAAGGTTACACGAGTTGGGACTCTGCTTGTTGGAATTTGGAAGAATGAGAGCTGATGTCATTGAAACATGCTCAGAAATCACACAACACCAGGTTACAGTCCTCCACATCGTTGAAACATGTAGCATTCTTATGGGTCTTGATAGGGTGAATACTGAGAGGATATTGTGCTGAAGGAGCAGAAAATGCAGTTTCAGAGTTAAGGGAGAAATGAAAGACTGAAATGAAGAAAAATTTCTTCTCTCTGAGAATTGTCTTTAGAGCCTTGTGACTGAGAGATGTGGATCAGTCCTTGTGTATGTTTAAGGCTGAGATGGGTAGTATCTAGGGTTGTAGGGAAAATGGAAGTAAAGAATGTTGGCTCGACTGCAATCCTGTTGAGTGGTTGAGGGGCCAAATGGTTTACTCCTGTTCCTGTTTCTTCTGGTCTTGTATTAAAATAAAATGAATTGATTCCAGGCCGTAGATTCAAAATTTAGATGAGTTTGAAGCAGGATATAGATACCCACTTGGGAAGTTGAGTAATGAGGGATGTAATGATGTGATAGTGGAAAGGAAGTAAAAACAAGAGTCTCTATCATTATCAAAATGCCAGAAATACACAATAACATAATGAAACATCCCCAGGACCTTTAAGAAGGCAGGAAGAAAAGTTTGATGCATAGAATCATAGCATTTTTCTTATGTGTTTGTGCAGTCTGCTTATTATAGAACTGTTTATCTGTCAACCATCATCCCTGCCCCATTGTTTCTGAAATTCTAAAACCGTTATTGTAGTCTCAATTCTGTAGTTGCATCAAAGATATTTTTCAATGAGACTCATTGAATTATGCAGAAAAAGTGTGATCAAGTCACTTTGCAGATCCTGTGGCACACAGCTTTTATGTGAATGAAGAAATGCTGAAACTATTCTGCTACCTTCCAACTCATCTGAGTTGTTCCACAGGAGGTGATCTATTTTCCTAACACCCTTTCCAAACATAACAGTTATATATATAGTCACCTGAGTAGATAAGTTATACTTTTAACATGTCTATTGTTTCGGTTAGTATGTTTCTGAATGCATCCTTTCTCACTTTGCTCCAGATATATTGAAATACTGATCAGTATGCTTTAATACAATGGTACTGCAGGCCCAAGAAGCTTAATTGACTACTCCTGTTTGTGCAACAGTCATGATGGCGAGCTTCCTTTGCGCCTCCTGTTCCCTTCCCCCACCTCCCATGTAATCTTCAACTCCTGTACCATGTTGGTGGAAGACTCAAAGGAATGGGGAAGGGCAGATGTCACAGTTTAATCATCTACTCACATGACACTACAGTGTAGGTCTTTCTCCCAGCAGTGGTCTCTGAATGGTAAGCAGTAAGCAGAACGTGCATTTGTAATAGCCTGCACTGTTACTGCAACATAGTACAGTTTACCAGGACAGTCCAGGAATCAGTTCTGATCTGCATCACAAGCTTATCAATGGAGCATTTTTAAAAACTGATGTTGAGCTCTGTCATATGTGTACTGTGTAGGAATAAATTTACACTCTTGTGCTGGTCACGTCACCGTGTTCACAAACATTCACTCCCTCACCACTGACAAAGTAGCAGCAGTTGTGTGCCACCTACAAGGTGCACTGCAGAAATTTGCTGAAGCTTGTTAAACAGCACCTTCTTTCTTTATTCATTCACGGGATGAGGGCGTCACTAGCTAGGCAGCATTTGTTGCCCATCCCTAATTGCCCGGAGGGCAGTTCAGAGTCAACCACATTGCTGTGGGTATGTGAGTAATGGAGGTACTCGGATGTGCCATCCGAGTAAGGATGGCAGTTTCCCTCCCTAAGGACATTAGTGAACCAGATGCATTTTTGCGCCAATCGACATGGATTCATGGTCATCATTAGATTCTTAATTCCAGATATTTTATTGAATTCAAATTCCACCATTTGCCATGGCAGGATTCAGACCTAGGTCCCCAAAACATTATCTGGGTCTCTGGATTTACAGTCCAGAGATAATACCACTAGACCATCACCACTCCCCCTTCTAAACCTGTACCAACTACTGTCTAGAAAGACCAGGGCAGCAGATGCCCAGGTATGCCCCACCAGTTTGTCTTCAAGCCACTCGCTATCCTGAATTTAAACATATTGCTGTTCCTTCAATATCCACAGTGCTATGTTTTATTATGCCATTAAATTAGTATGATCTGCTTTTAAAGCAATGGTTTCTGGGCTTTCTTAGCAACACTGGGTTAATGCTGGAGCCAGGATTGATGAAGTGAAGGGTTAAAAATAAGTTAAAAATATTTTATAAAGGAAGAGATTGTCTATTTTTGAGGGTCATAAATATTACTACTTTAAACGTTGCATGTAACACAACGTATTTCTTTTAGTGAGGATTCATAAGGTTGCACGCACATTCATTGCTCCTCTTCCCCAGTAACCTCTTCCACTTTAAAATCAGTAGCATATCCCAGTTAATTCAGAGTAAATTTTCTATCACAGTTACCGCCTAATTAATCCAGTGTTAAATGTTAGGACAATGTGTACATGAAACAGGAGATGTGGTGCAATGTAATGAAGCATGATTGTGAGGTGAATGCTTTGCTTTTTATGATTGGGTTGATTGTGTACAGGTCGTTCTCATACATGCTGACTTCGTTCTTGGCGAAGCTCTACTTAAATGTAACAAGTTTCACTTACTGGAAGAATTCCTACACCTCTAGCTCAGCTGAGCAGGAGTTGATTATAGAGGATTACGCTACCTTGTTGGGGTTCTTCACTCACTAGCTCTGTTAGAGGCAAATGTTGATTTTATTTATTCCTTGACATTCTCGAAATAAAGAGGCACAAGGCTTTTGTTGTTCAAGGATTGCACCAATGTTTAGAGATCTTTATCTTTTCGTTACCCTTCCTGAGTTGACAGCAAATGGCCACCATTTCACAGGTCCATTAAAATGCTTTGTTATTTTGAGTCAAGTCAAACATTGGACTATAGATCTGATGAATTGCCTCATCGTGTACAGTATAAAGTGAGTGGGAATTTGGAAAACATGCACATGTTCCACAGTTTGAAGTGAGTGTTTTAAGTTTCAGGGAAAAACACAAAACTCCCCTCCCACCTTTTCTCTCCTCGAGGCAGTGATTAATGTCATTCTGTTGGAAAACAACTGAGCTATGCCACTCCTGAATCCTTGTTTATATGAAGGCTGTTGTTTGAAGATGTGAGAAATTCCTTCAGATCAAATTTCACCTAGACAAGTTTTATGTGGCCTTTCATCTGTTGCAACAATTAAACAACTAACCACAGTGTGCATCTTTTAAGTTCAGTGTAAGTGACTTTGCTGTAATTAGAAATTGTTTTGTTTACATTGTAGTGTGCATATATTATATTTCCATCATGGAAGTTCAGTCTATTTAGGATCCATAAGGAAATGTATTGGATATTCAAGGTGCTGGATTCAAAGCTGTGATGGATTGCATGCATGTGAAAAATGAGTTGTTGATATGCTAATGAGACAGACGTCAGAAATTATGTTCTACATTTTTTATCAACTTTCCTAATTTCTTACTTCCCACGTGCAAGTCTAGACAGCAAATAACATTTCTCTACTTTGAGCTCTGCACTCTTAACAATGCATTTTTGAGCCAAAGAGCACGTGTAAATGAAAAAAAAATCCATCAGGAATGGATGAATACGCAGTGTCTTTTTTTCTTTTGAAAGTTGAAGGTTACCTAAGAAGAGCCGTCACAATTATATAACGTTTTGAATGTGCAACCACAAACATTCTTTACGCTTTTAGGAAAGCTTATGAACCAAAGACAATGAACATCCTCAAGGACCCCTGTGCGAGATCTCCTCAAGGAAGGGTTCAGTGCCCAATCATCTTCAGCTGCTTCATCAATGACCTTGCCTCCATCATAAGATTAAGAGTGGGAATGTTTGCTGATAATTTCATGATGTTCAACGTCACTGATGATTGAAGGAGTCCATGTCCAAATGCAGTGAGACCTGGGCAATATCCAGGTTCAAGCTGACTAGTAGCAAGTTACATATTTGTGGTGCACAATCTCCAGACAATGACCATTGTAGGTCTGAAGCTAGAAATCCTGCAGGAAGTAACCTGCCTCTTGACTCCTGTCCACCATCTACAAGACACAAGTGAACAATGTAATTGTAGTAAATGTTGAGGTTGGTTGGCTTGCCGCGCTGGTTTGTTGTTTTGCAGATGTTTCGTTACCATGCTTGGTAACATCCTCAGTGCAGCCTCCGATGAAGCGTCGGTGTGTTTTCCTGCCTGGTTTTTAAACACTGGGGTTCATTGAGATGGATTGCCTCACTTCCGGGTTTAAGTAACAAACCAGCTCGGTGAGCCAACCAACCTCAACACCCACAACCCGAGCTACAGATCTACTCCAAAACCTTAGAATTGTAGTAAATCTTTGGAATCCTTTCACAGCAGAGAAAGGGAGAGCATTTGAGGCCAGATCATTAAGTACTTTCAAGGCTGAAATAGCTTTTGAATCAGTAAGGAAATCAAGTATATGGAAATAAGGCAGGAAAGTGTAGTTGAGCTTTATCAGATCAGCTGTGATCTCATTTGGATGGCAGAGCAGACTCAAGCTAAATTGCCGACTTCGGCTCCTATGCTTTATGGTCTTGCACAAGATGCGTCACAAAAAATCACCAAGGTTCTTTCGAGCGCGCCTTCCAATCCCACTGACACTACCGTCTGGAAGAACAAGGGCAGCAGATCTATAGGAGCCCCACCACCTGCAGTTCTCCTCCAAGACATTTGCCATAGAAATAGGTTGAAGTGAATAGTATGGATGCATTTAAGTGGAATTTACATAAGAGGAAGAGGAGAATAGAGGGTGAAGCTGATGGTTAAGGTGGCAGCTGTCCATCCCATAAAACGATAGTTCACACTCTCTTGGTCAACAGAGTTTTAAACACTGGGGTTTCTGAGCCACACCAGACAGTCTGGAATGGCCATCCCTGCTGCAGCGGAAGACTTCTAAAGGTTTTCTCTGGGCCCCGTCCTGAGCCAGATGAGCTTTTTGCTTCTGCTCGCCTTTACCAGTGCCCTTCCAAATAGCCAGTCTCCACGGGTCATGACTGTCGACAACTGTTTTAATGCCCGCCGTCTTCAAATCTCACAAGTGGAAGTATGGCACCCAGCTGGTCAGAATCTAGCACTTTGGATTTTTGGATATGCAGTAATTGTTAATCAGATATCTTTGGTTTAACAATGATCATATGCTAAGGGAATTAGCGTGCCCCATTAGCTCTGAATTACTCTCAAAAGCAGAAGTTGCTGGAAAAGCTCAGCAGATCTGGCAGCATCTGTGAAAAAAAAATCAGATAACGTTTCAGGTCTGGTGACCCTTCCTCAGAATTGGTCAGCTTGTCTTGCGAAGTGATGCCGAGGATATGAGTGAGACAGCAAAGCTGGGAATTTCTGAAGAAGGGTCTTGTGACCCGAAATGTCTGCTTTCCTGCTCCTCTGATGCTGCTTGGCCTGCTGTGTTCATCCAGCTCTACACTGTGTTATCTCATACTCCAGCATCGGCAGTTCCTACTATCTCTGGGAATTGTTCGTCCTCTTTTCTGCCTGGCTTACGTTGTCTTGATCTCACCACTGATAGGGCATGTGATGAAAGTGCAGGCAGTGGAGTATGCACTCCAGTACTGTCCAATGGGGCTATTACCTTGTTTGTGCTGTATATTTCATGTATGATATAGGGCTTCAAGAATGATCAGACAATCACTATTTTGGATTGCTATTGCAAGATATAAAAGGCCAATTGACCTATACAGTAAACTGCTTAGGACTGTGTTTTGTAAGGCATTTATACAATATTTTAGAAATTACAGGAATGAGTGAAAATTGTCATCAGGGTTACCTCTGTTATATAATGTATCAGTTACCATTGTAAAATGGAGCCTACGATCTAGTTAGCACCATTTTCTTGTCACCAAATGCCCATGCTATAGAACCAGAGACTTTGCAGCACATAGAGAGCCCATTAGGTGTTGTGTCTTCAGTAGAATTATCCATTTTAGTTCCTCTGGTTCTTTCATGTATCTTTTGTCTGCTTCCCTTTGTACTGATGTTATGATCTCTACCTTGGTAGCTATTTCATGTAATAACAGTTGCAATTTTTCAAACTGTCAGCTTGGCTCAGTTGGAGCACCTTCGTTTCCCTAGTTAAAATGAAGCATGGCATCACTCCTTATTTTGAGATGAATTGTATAATTGAGGCAGGCATTAGAGTACAGTACTGTACTCAAACATTATCAGAAGACTGAACTCTTACAGTTTTGTTCAAAATGGGCCCTAGGTTGCAGTTATGCTACAGTGAGTAACTTAAATGGACATCATTCGTTTCCACTTGGTATGGATTGGAGTGAAATTGTAAAAGTGACAGTTTGATATAACAAGTTCTGATCAATTGTGTATGGATGCTTGGAAAACCCCTGTTTCTCATTAGCATGTCTTGCCAAGAAAAGCAAGGATAAAAATGAGGGGGAACATCTCTGAACCCCACCTTGATCAACAACTCTCAGCTAAGCAGGTTTCATGCAAAAGCCCAAAGGCACTTGAGGCAGGAAATCTGTTGAGGCCCATAGGTGAAAGAATAAGCTATGCTATGACAGTGATATATTAGCTCAACTGGACATGGTAGCTTTATTTGTGTCTGTTCATGAAGATTTTTGTTTTGCTAGGTGTAGATTCTAGACTGTTGCTGCTTCACAAATTGTACAGGGCAATGAGCAATTTTAGCACTGTCATTGTAGTTTGATTTTAGAAATTGATTTTCCTCTGAATTCTGTTCTTTGGACCAGATTAGTTTCCTAGCACAACAAAGGGTCATGACTCATAGGGAATTCTTCATTATGTTGTCAGAATGAATGTTTGTTGCTACTATACGGTATGAAGCTTTTATGCAAGAATATCAGCTGTTTTATTAGGTGAAATCTTTACCAATAGATCAGTAGGTAAATATGCTTTGTGTAGTGTTTAAGTTTTCAGATCAAATAACACTGGCCAATGATTTGAATGGCAGTGCTAAGTTGAATTGGCCAGAATAGTTTGTTCCAGGATCTTCTGACAAGGGGGTGGTGGGTGGTGTTGGAGGCAGGAGGAAGAAGGAAGCAATAATTTAACTAGGTTCTCACTTCTTCCTGTGAAATGAATTCAGTTCCCCTGCAATAGAATCCATAACATTTATGAAATGTCCCATAGTGGAATAATTTGGACACAACTTTGTAAGTCTACATGTGGTCAATGTGTACTTGAAGCCGTTTAGTCTATGTAGAACAGCACCTTGAATGGACTCCATTTTCACAGTAGTGAGGTCAGGGAGTCTATCTTAAAAGATTGTGGTTCCAAGAGAGAAGAACATAAATTCAGACCTGGCCACATGATCTAGGCCGGCATCTTAGCGCAAAATATGTTATATGGCTGAAGGGATTGCATTTTTGGGCGAGATATTAAAGCAAAACTCTGTTCATGTACATTTGAAAGAATCTTTCACTAAAGGAAAAGCTGGGAAATTATTTCATTGTCTTGGCCAAAATTTCTCCCTCAACAGCATCACCACAGGAATAAAATTACTCAATTTCTCATCGTGTCTGGTTTGGCAGATGCAAAAAGTAATACAGTAATTAAAAAGAAGCTATTTCTAAGGCATTCACAAAATTTGTTTTTACAAAGTGAATGTGTACAACCTCAAAAAGACCAATCACTTCATTAGTAAAAGATAAATGTGTAGATCGAATAGGATAATCCAAGGTCCACACCTGCATGACTGAAATCTGCAGCTGAAATGCACAGGATTGGACTAGTTTGAGCATGGTTAGCATGCTACACAGACTCTTGGGCTGAGAAATTGAGATGGGCAATAAATGCTAGCCTGGCTGGCGACACCCTCATCCTGTAAATGAATTTGAAAAAAATTACTGTCCAATAGTTTATATTCTTGGGCATGAATATTTCTAACTGTTGCTTGTTGTATTGAGTAGTGATTGAAATCTTTCTCAATTATCGTTGATCATCAAAGGGAGCAATGGCCAAGCGGTATTGTTACAGGACTGTTAATGTAGAGAGCCAGGTAATGTTCTAGGAATAAATGCCTCAATGGCAAATGGTGGAATTGAAGTTCAGTAACAAATATGGACTTAAGAGTTCGATGAAATCCTGATTGTCGGAAAACCCTATCTACTTTACTAATATCGTTGAGAGAAGAAAACCGTTGTCCCTACCTTCTCTGTCTAGCATATGACTCCAGACCACAGCAATGTGGTTGACTCTTGTAGAGATGGGTAATAAATGCTGGCCTAACAAACAACACCTACTAAATGCTGCCCACATTCCATGAATGAATTTTTAAAATCTTAGAACAATCCCAAATCCTCTTTGGTGTACAGTTGATTTGTAGATACAGCAGGTCTCACACAGGAGGTAGCTGTTTAATTTAATCTGTACATTTATTGGGCTGACAAAGATTGCTTGGAATTTATACTAATTATTTGCTTAGGGAATGTAGGTTTTTTAGACAAAAGATCACTATCCACGAGTACGTTACATCGTTAGTTTGACTCGTAGTCACTTGAAAATATCCTAATGAAGTTTTGATAATTAATTGAAGTTAGCTTTTATATTTCTTATTCAGGGTATTCATGGTATTGAAAATATTCTGTGTTTAATATGAACTGTAGAAATTGCATAATTGAAGCACCTTTATTTCAGACTTCCAGCAGTTTTGCTTTCATTATTGGTAAGTGTTTCTTACTTGTCCATGCCTCCGTTAAAAAAAGTAATGTATGTATTTCTAAGGAGTGCTTGGAGTTCTAGCAAATGTGTGGTTTGTTACATTTGCTTATGCTGATTTTACCAGTATCTAACTGACACAGTGGCGTTGATAATGAGTTGAGGGCATGGCAAGACTTGCAGAAACAACATCTACTTAAAAAATGCAAAACTGCAAAATAGTCGACTGTCTACATTTTAAAAGTCTGTATGAAGTGCACCCAGCAGAACTTGGGTGAGACACTGCAGTAGCTGGGAGAAGCTGGACAATTTTTCCAAAATGCAGTGCATTGTAGACAGTTACATAATAGAAGTGATGTGCATAAAATCAATCCCAGTTACTTGCACCAATTTTATAAGTTTGATTGGGGAATTAAACTGTCCTCTACATTCTGGCCAGGATAATGGTCATAATTTTATTTCTTTAAAGAAAAATGATCGGCACCTAAGTAGCAAAAAAAAGCAGGAAACGTTTTCCCATCTTTCTGAAAGGCTGCTGAATTGAGTTGTCCCCTATGTATATGGACACAATGGGCCAAATGGCCAGCACCTGTGCCATAAAACACGCAGTTCACAATGATTAATATCAGAGCCAAATCTGCCCCTGTCCCTGACTGATGTCAATTTTTTAAAAAAAAATTGAGTGAGGCAGATGGAGGACTCACTGCCACATGGAGTGGATCTGGCGAATAGCATTGCACTTAAGGGGAGAGAATAATAGGATGTGTTGGTGTGGGAGGAGGATTTTTGGAGTTTGCATGTTAACCTGTTGGGCCTATTGCCTGTTTCAATGCTTTGATTCTTTGTAAAATGGGGAACTGGCAAGGAATCAGCAATTGGAACTCATTTGATGACTTCTCTAATTCCAATGCAGTTTGTCCAGTGTTATGAACACTCACCAACCTGGCTGAAATAAATGAAATAAAACAGAGTTCACCATTTGGGGACAGTGCAAAGTAGTGTACAGAGTTGGACAATCATCCATGATCACACTAAATAACGGAATAGACTCAAATGGGTCAAATGGATCACTCCCCACATTCTTCAAAACTTGAGAACAAACTGTGGTGATCCTTCATTGCATTAATGTAGTATTATCATCTCCAAGATAAGGAGACCAAAACTGCACAGAGCATTCCATGTATAGTCTAGCCAAGTTTTCTATACTTGTACTCCCTGTGATAATATGATACAATAATTACAGGATTAGGCCCCGCGGCCTGCCTAGCCTATGCCAGTTCTAGCCCTTGTTTAGACCGCTATTTATTGCCCATGTGCAATTTCTATCCCTCTGTTCACCTCCCATTCATGTGTCCATTAGCTTACACTTTAAACATTTGCTAATGTGCCTGCACTTCTCCCCAAAACTTTCCCTGTCTCACCTTGAACCTGTGCCGCCTTGTAATTGAGCTTTCCACCCTGTGAAAAAGCTTCTGACTGTCCACCCTATCTATGCCTCTCATAATTTTGTAGACCTCTTATCAGGTCACCCCTCAGCCTCTGTCTTTACAGTGAAAACAATCCCAGTTTAACTAAGCTCTAATGTTAACACTCCATTAACCTACCTAATAACTTGCTGCACCTGCATGTTAGTTCATTGGGAACGAGGACACCTAAGTGCCTTCAGATATCAAAATCTCTCACCATTCAAGAAATTCTCTGCACCTTCATTCCTCCTAGAAAAGTAGATAACCTCATGATTATCTACATTTATAGTCAGTTTTTTTACAGCTCGGATGGAGGCCCTTCAGCACATTGTCTGCAGTAGCCATCAATCACCCCTCTACTCCAATTCCATTTTCCCAGCCCTTAGTTTAATGCCGTGTATGCTATGGCATTTCAAGTACCATCTAAATACTTATATTTGGAGAGGGTTCCCACCTTGACCACCATTCTGTGCACAGAATTCCAGATACCCATCACCTCTGGGTGAAAATATACTTCGTTAATTTCCCACTAAACTGTCAACCCGCTACCTCAAATCTTGGACACCTCAATCAGGCCCTGCCTCCGTCGTCTTTGCTCAATTGAAAACAACCACATCCTAACTAGTCTCCCTTCATTTCTGAAGGCAACGTCTTGGTGAATCTGCTGTGCATCCCCTTTAGTGCAGTCTCCTCCTTTTTGTGCTGACCAGAGCTGCATGCTGTACTCCTGCTATGGCCTTAATGTTTTATACAGCTGTATCATAACCTTGCTCTTGCATTCAGTACCTCGACCAATAAAGGCCAGTGGCCCATATGCCTTTTTAAGCAACATTTATAAAACATTTGGATAGGTACATGGATGAGAAGGGTTTAGAGGGATGTGGACAATTGGAACTAGCTGAGTGGGCGCCAGGGTCACTGTGGACCAATTTGGGCCGAAGGGCCTGTTTCCACACTGTATGACTGTATGACAGCCACTCATGTTGATAAAGGGGACATGGTTTCAATACTGATTCACTCTGTCGCTGGCTGCGTTGATTCCGGGCCTGGACTAAACTGCTTCAAACTGGGAAAGCTACTGGCTCAGGTTTGCACAAAGGACTCCTCCAAAGAAAATTTCTTTTTGTCTGGTTGGAGTCAGAAAATCAGCTTTCCAATTCCTGATCGGAAAATGGGCCAATTATATTTAACGATTTTTCCCTCAATGTTTTAAGCTTGTCAAATTCTTTAATTTCCAGTTGCCACTTTACATCCTTCTAAATCTCCGTTTTGAATCTTGATAACAACCAATTTTCATTGCTTAATAACCTAATGGTATCCTGAAAATTTACATGATGTGGAGGTGCTGGTGTTGGATTAGGGTGGACAAAAAGTCAGAGTTTCACAACACCATGTTACAGTCCAAGAGGTTTATTTGAAATCACAAGCTTTTGGAGTGCAGAAAATTAACAGCCGTAGGTTAAAGTTTTTAATCCGTATGTAATGGAGGAAGAAATGTTAGCTGAGGCTGCAGGAAAACTGTACAACTCTTCCACTGAGGCCATGGGAAGCCTAGAGTACTGTTTGATTTATTAATTCTGTGTCCTGCCAGCTTTAATGACTTGTACATGTATACACCCATGTCTCTCTGTTCCTGCATCTCCTTTCTCGAAGATGTCAGTTCTTTGCTAATGTTTTAGTTGTGTTGCATCTGTATGCTGTCAACATTTATTGGGTAGCGTTAGCTAAACCTGCAGTTCGTCTTTTTTTTAATCTGAGGTGTTGAGAAGCTACTCATTCAGCCGAATTAGTCCTGCTCCTCCTAAATCTTGCAAGTTGTCCCTTTCAGGTTATTTCCAAATCCCTTTGAATGCCACGCACAAGGTACGGTAGGGGCTGCAGTAGGGCGCCCTGTTAATTAGTCGATGTGCATATGGCCCCTGGGTTCTGCTTTGTGATCAGAGTTTGGAGCTCTTGGTTGTCTGCTAAAGAAGAGTTTTCCTCCAAGTTAGCTTTTAAACAAAATTGTCAATGTTTAAGTGTTGCTGAGTTGCATCTTTTCGTGATGAAATGCGGTTATTTAACGGGTCGCAGGAGGGACCTGGTGTGCTGATCGCTGTTGATTAACTTGGTTCGTTGATAGCTTTGCGAGTTTCTTCTGGATTGTGTTATCTTTATTTACGAAGAAATTGACCAACTCGCGGCGCGTTCAAGGGAACAAACTGCTGAGTATTTCGCTGTTGGTGCTCAATTTTTGAAAATCAAAACAAATCAGCAGTCCCGACGTCCTCACCAGCTTGGGTTGCCCGCATTTGCGTTTGGCTGTTGATGGTCCCAGTGATTCATGTTTTTAACGTAGGCGTTGTGTCTGTCTCTGTCTCTGTCTCAGTCTCAGACTGCCTCTATTTTTTCATTTGGGGGTCTATGTGATGTGGCCCAGATTCAATTCATGGTGCTGTGTATTTTTTACAGCAGACTGCAAGGTCTTTTTGTACGGATTCTGGTGCAGATTTCAAAAATCTGTTTTACTCCGCGCTTTTTACAAAATGAACAGTACCTCAAATGCTTTCTCTCCCCCGCCCCATTCATAATTGTAGACTGTCCGGCTTTTCCAGTCTATTTTCTCCATCTTGGATTGGCATTTTCTTTCTTTTTAAAAAAAAAACCCTTTCATGGCACCAAGGCGACTCGATAATCACAATCATTGACTTAGCCAGTTTTTATTTGCCTCAATTAATCGGGATACGTCGATCCGAGTCTTCTAGAGGCATTTAAACGCCTGTCTGGTCTAAATAATTCAGTATTTTAAAAAAAAAGGTCATGGGTACAGCGATATGTGAGTTTTGACCGCCTCTTTCACATCCTGTTCACCTAAGTTTGAATTTGAAATGCGGCGCAGATGTATCCAGTCTGTTCCAGTTTTGCTGATTTTTCTTTGCCCCTGTCTATCCTGACTATAAAGTAGAGGTGGCAGTGTTGCTTTTGTTCTGTTTAAGTCGCCAGTTTGCAGCAGTGCCAATAAAGGTTTCATTCATTATTTTAATAATAATATGCGCGAGCGCTGTTACTACACTGTTTACAATTGGAGCCACGTGGGCGACGGGACTTAACCGGCCAAGGGACACGCAATCGATGGGTGCTTTCTGGTTTTATTCATAACGCGAGTTTAAGAGCAGGGATGTTGTGTTGGAGCTGTCTGTGCAGGACTTTGGTTAGGCCACAGCTGAAGTACTGTGTGCAGATCTGGTCATCTCACATTTAAGTATCTTTGCTGGCTTCATCCCCACCTCCTCGACCTGTCCGTCTTCTCTTCACCTATCTGCTCCCCTATCCACCTTCTATTATCGCCTTCCCCTCTCTCTATTTATTTGAGCCCCCTTCCCCTCCCCCATTTCTGAAGAAGAGTCCAGACCTGAAACGTTGGCTTTCCTGCTCCTCTGATCCTACCTGGCCTGCTGTGTTTATCCACCTCTACACCTTGTTACCTCAGACTCCAGCATGGGCAGTTCTTCTATCTCTTAAGTAGGATGTGAGTGGAGGGGGTGCAGAAGAGATTCATCAAGGTGCTGTTTGGGATGGAGCATTTCAGCTGTGAAGAGAGGTTGGATATATTTTCTTTGGAGCAGAGAAGGTTGAGTTGGGACCTGAATTAATGTGTATAAGTTTTTGAAGGGCATGGACAGGAAGAAGAGTCAATAACAAGGCAGCACACTTTTAAAGTGAAGGGCAGGAGGTTTAGAGGGGATTTGAGGAAAAAGAAATTGACCATGGGGTGGTGGGGATGTGAAATGCACAGCGTGAGAACGTAGTTGAGGGGGTTCATCTGAAACTTTTAAGAAATATATAGATGTCTTAACGTTCAAGGCTATGGACCTAGTGTGGGAAAGTGGGACGAGTGTAGGTAGTGTATTTTGGCAGTACAGACTCGATAGGCCAAAGGGTCTCTTCTACACTGCATGATTCTAAGGTAGACTATCTAGAAAACAGATTAGTAAATCTGATGTCATACTGATGGTTTAAGAATAAAACAAAAGGGCTTATGGTGGACAGATTTAATAACAGGAAATGGTCAGTGCAAATTGTACATTGCAATCCTTTGAGGTAAGTTTGTGGTAAATAGAGAACGTTCGTTTTGAAAAACCTAATTTAGTTGGGGAAGAATTTTGCCAGTCTATCACTCCCTCAATTCCCAATTTTAAAAGAAAACAGAAAAATTACAAGAGATTGTTTAAAAAAATTGTTCATAAGATGTTGGTTTTTCCAGTATTTACTGACCATTTCTGATGAAAAGTTGGTGGTGGTGGGCTACCTTTTTGGACCACTGCAGTCCTTGGGGTGTGGTGATAAATCTATGGTACTGTAAGGAAGGCACTTCCAGGTCAGATGTTGTGTGACTTATGGGGAACTTGCAGGTGATGACTTATGTATCTGTTGATGCTGTCCTCTGTTAGTGGTAGAGTTCATGGATTTGGAAGAAGATGCCAGCGGAGCCTTGGTGAATTTTTGCAGTGCATCTTTTAAATCATACATACTACTACTACTGAGTATTGGTGATGGAGGGAGTGAATGTTGAAGGTGGTGGATAAGGTGCTAATTAGCCTTCGTTGTGGATGGTGTTGCACTTTCTAAATGTTAGAGCTGCACCCATCCAGGCAAGAGGGGAGTATTCCATCACATTTCTAATTTGTGCTTTGTGGATGATGGACACTGGGACACAAGCAAGTTACTTGTTGTGGAATTCCTAACCTCTGGCCTGTGGTTGTAGTCACGGTTGAGGCAGAGAGGAAATAATTTATTGCTTCTATGAATCCTGTTCTAACCATTATTTCCCAGGGGCAATGCCTTTCTGTTCTCATGCGCCCACTGCAAATTGCTGTGTCTACATTTCTCATTCATTTGTCATCCGGTTTCAGGCACTGGCCACTAACAGGCCTGTGGAGTGATGTCGTTGGAAAAAGTTTCCAAACTGCCATCATTTAGTGTAAATTCAATTGGCTGTGGGAAAAGTCATTTGACCCTTTACAAATATCTTATTAAAACGTTTAGATGGGCCTCAGTAGAGAACATACCACATGTAGGTATTGTGAAAACAGGCAAATGAGTAACTAATGGGAAGAGGAGGCTCCACTGACAGCCTTGGCCCCAATTTTGGTAGAGTCCAACCTGACTGTAAAGGACATAGTTTGAGGTATTTGTAGGTATATTTGACCAGTGCGCTAAATAAGTGCAACAAAAACAAATTGCTGGAAAAAAAAACTCAGGTTGGGCAACATTTGTGGAGAGGAGGCAGAATTAACGTTTCAGGTGCAATGACCCTTCTCCAAAACTGGACCTAAAATATTGGCTCTGCTTTCTCTCCACAGGTGCTGCTAGAACTGCTGAGTTTTTCCAGCAATTTGTTTTGCGTTTCTGATTTCCAGCATCCGCAGTTCTTTGTAGGGTTTTTTTGTGCTAAATAACTGATTTTTTTTTAACCTCTTTCTGAGGCCCCCACTAACTCAAGTGCCTATCTACATGCAATTTGACTCCATCTACGTGATATTAAACAAAAAAAAAGCACAGCGCATAGGGCACTGCAAAGTATGAAGCTACAAGCCCTCATTAACATCCGAGCTGTAATGCCAAAAACTTATACGAGAACCAGTTTGGAGTCGTTAGAAATCAGGAAAATCTCTTTAGTTGGAGTTATACCTGGTATATAGAAAGATGAATGTGGTTGACAGTGGTCAGTAATCTTGACTCCAGGATATATCTTCAGGAGTTCCTCAGTGTAGTGTCCTAGGCCCAGCTGCCTTCAGCTGCTTCATCAATTACTTTCTCTCCATCAGAAAATCAGAAGTGCAATGAAAAGCTTATAAGTCGCCACTTACAGCGCCACCTTAGGAACAAAGGTACCCTAGGTACAGCTTCTTCGGTTACAGATTAGCACATGTAACAATGTCGCCAACACACTGTGCCATCTTGGGAACAGGTACAATCCTTATGTACAGAATAGAGATTGTTAGAAATATGGTGATTCTTAACTGGACTCTGAAAATGGCCAAGCAAGCCATTCAGTTCAAGGCCAGTTAGGGATGGACAATAAATGTTGGCCCAGCCAGTGACTTCCATATCACAAGAATGAATAAAAAAAGAAAAAGTCATATGGAGAAAGAAATTTTTTTTCCTTTATTCATTCACAGGATGCGGGTGTCACTGGCTAGGCAGCATTTATTGCCCATCCCTAATCGGCCAGAGGGCAGCTAAGAGTCAACCACATTGCTGTGGGTCTGGAGTCACATGTAGGCCAGACCAGGTAAGGATGGCAGTTTCCTTCCCTAAAGGACATTAGTGAACCAGCTGGGTTTTTCCAACAATCGACAATGGATTCACGGTCATCATTAGACTCTTAATTACAGATATTTATTGAATTCAAGTTCCACAGTCTGCCATGGCGGGATTCGAACCCAGCTCCCGAGGACATTAACTGGATCTCTGGATTAACAGTTCAGCAATAATACCACTAGGCCATCGACTCCCTATAGAGTCTGTGAAATGGAGGCTAGAGAACTCTGGGAAATAAATATTGATATTTTGAAAAGTGTTCACATTAGAGCAGAGGAAGTGCTGGAGGTCTTGGAAAGCATAATGGTGGATAAATCTCCAGGACCTGATCAACTGTATCCCAGGGTGTTGAGGCAAGTTAGGCAAGAAATTGTGTGACCCCTAGCAGAGATATTTGTATCATCTAATAACAATGGGTGAGGTGCCGGAGAACTGGAACGTGGCTGTTGTTGTGCCTTTATTTAAGAGGCTGTGAGAAGAAGCCTGGGAACTATAGACCTGTGAGTCTGACATTGGTGGTGGGTAAATTGTTGGAGATTATCCTGAAAGATATGATTTTAAATGCATGTAAATCCTTTTGACGAAGTAACCAGAAAGATTGAGGGTAAAATGGTAGACATTGTTTATGTGAACTTTAGTAAAGCCTTTGACAAGATTTCACATGGTACCCTAATTAGTAAAGTTAGGTCACATGGAATTCAGAATGACCTTGCCAATTGGATACAAAATTGGTTTAACGACAGGAGACAGAGGGTGGTGGCAGAGGGTTATTTTTCAGACTGGAGGCCTTTGACCAGCGGTGTTCCAAAGGGTACTGGGTCCACTTTTGTTTATCATTTTTATAAACAATTTGGATAAGCATTTAGGAACCATGGTTAGTAAGTTTGCAGATGACAGCAAAATTGTTGAACAGTGGAAAAGATTATTTAAGATTGCTTAATTGGGTCAATGGGCTGAAGAGTGGCAGAAACAGTGCATTTTGGATAAATGTGAGGTTTTGCATTTTGATAAAACACAACGACGGGACTTATACAGTTAATGGTAGGGCCCAGTGTAGTGTTGTTGCACAGAGAGACCGAGGAGTTCAGATATGTAATTCTTTGAAATTTGCATCACATATAAACAGAGCAGTTAAAAAGATATCAGAGATAATAGGAACTGCAGATGCTGGAGAATCCGCGATAACGAGATGTAGAGCTGGATCAACACAGCAGGCCAAGCAGCATCATACGAGCAGGAAGGCTGACGTTTCGGGACTAGACCCTTTTGTGGGAGGAAACCCCACAGATGTGAGGAGAATGTGCAGACTCCACACAGACAGTTGCCTGAGGCTGGAATTGAAGCCGGGTCTCTGGTGCTGTGAGGCAGCAGTGCTAACTACTGAGCCACTGTACCGCCATATGGTTGCTGACTTGCATTGGCTCTCTGTTAAGCAGTGCTTTGATTCTTTTAAAAATGTTCCTCCTCATTTTCAAATCTCTATCATGTGCTTTGCTATCTCTATTAGCTCCTCCAGCTGCATATTATGATTAGGGAAACTTCACGTGTCATAAGATGATGGTTTGCGCTGTGGTAGTGTGATAATTGTGATAAGCATTACCTGGTGTGATTCATGAGCCCTACTTTGGCTGCAGCATTTGATGCAGAGGAAGATCATGGACTGAGAAGCTGTAGGATTCACTCACTTCTATTTTCTCTGGCCCCTCTTCATGGCCACCTGTGCCGCTTGTTTTCTGCTTGTCTTTTCCAAGAGTCATCCTCTAAGAGTTTGTGACGGTCAGTTTAATACTTGACATTTTGATACTGCAGCAAGTATGGATGTCCAAAAGTTATGTCCATTGTTCACTTCAATGTACTGAAGGTCTTTGGGTGTATAGCCATAATCCATTTGATGAATGCAGCCAAGCCAGTGCTGACGCCCTTGGCTTGGAAATGACTTTGTGCTGATAGAGTAAGCATGCTCCAAGCCCTCTGAGTTGGTCACTTTGTCCTGCCAAGGAATGCCAGGATATATCTGAGACTGAAAAAGTTGAAATTCTGAACTTCTTCATTTCTTGGTTTCTGAAGAAGGGTCTAGGCCCGAAACGTCAACTTTCCTGCTCCTCTGGTACTGCTTGGCCTGCTGTGTTCATCCAGCTCTACACCTTGTTATCTCAAAGTTGAAATTGGTTGAGTCTTTTCTACTTGGCATAAGCTAGGCTAACCACTGTAGGGGAATATCTGAGAATGAAGAGTTGGTTTATGCACAGTTGTTTTTCTCTGTTAGATTGCATTTGTTCCATACTCTTAACTTAGACTCAGCTGCAATTTTTGCAATGCTTATGTGGATTTTAACATCAAGATTGGTAGTGATTGTGAAACTTAAGTGTGTGAAGCTATCAACAATCTCCAATGTCACATTGTCAATGTTAAAAGATGGCAGAATGGCCGCATCCTGGACATTAGCATTTGTTTTCCTTATGTTGATGTTCAAACCTCTAAATGCATGAGTGAGTATTCATTTGCAGTTGAAAGTATTCTGAGGTGTGAAATGCTTGCATATTATCATCATAAAGCAACTCTCCAATAGGAGCTTGACATACCTAAGTATTGATCTCAGGCAAGCAAGACTGAACGACCCACAGCCGCAAAACACCCCAGATATTTGTGGAACACCATTTCTGCCCTCCTGCGTGCCCTAAAGTTGCTTTATGTTGCTTTATAACGCTCTAAAATTCATTTTATTTTGCGTACATGCAAATAATTTTCTGTGTACAACCTGAAACTGGAATATAATATCAGCTCACTTCATCCAGACCTATAAAATTATAAGTTCTCCATTTTTAAATGATCGGCAGTGCTAAATTTGACTTGAAAAGTTGACCCAAATCTTTTAAGCAATGCTGCGAGAATCCCAGCAGTGTTGGTCTTTAAAGGAGAGACCTTTGAATATGTTGCAAGGTGATTTCAAGTGATAGCAAAAAAGCTAAGAATTTTTGAATGGTATTTTCTTTCTGTCACTTTGCCTGATCAGTTGTGCATTTTGATGGTCCGTTGTTTGTAAAACCATGAAAGGCAATGTGTTAACAAGCATGGGGCTGGATGAACACAGCAGGTCAAGCAGCATCATAGGAGCAGGAAAACTTGACGTTTCGGGCCTAAACCCCATCAGAAATG
>JAHRHZ010000264.1:59686744-59717337 GCA_024137785.1 Ginglymostoma cirratum | reverse complement strand
GGATGAACACAGCAGGTCAAGCAGCATCATAAGAGCAGGAAAACTTGATGCTGCTTGACCTGCTGTGTTCATCCAGCCCCATGCTTGTTATCTCGGATTCTCCAGCAAAGTTTTCCTGCTCCTATGATGCTGCTTGACCTGCTGTGTTCATCCAGCCCCATGCTTGTTATCTCGGATTCTCCAGCAAGTTTTCCTGCTCCTATGATGCTGCTTGACCTGCTGTGTTCATCCAGCCCCATGCTTGTTATCTCTTTTGTACATCCTTTCATTTATATCACTGCTCATTAATGGTACAATTCTGGAGAATCTTAATGCACCCTACTGATGACTTTCATCTTCCATTTAACTGGATGCCCAGAACTGTAACTGCAACTTCCTACATTATCTAACAAGGAACAATACAGCACAGGAACAGGCCCTTTGGTCCGCCAAGTCTGCTCTGACACACGATGCCTATTTAAACTAAAACATTTTGTCTCTATGCTGTCCTTATCCCCCTCATCCTGTCTATTCATGTATCTGTCAAGATGCCTCTTAAACGTTGCTGTTGTATCCTCCTCTACCACCTCCTATGGAGACACTTAGCACCATTTGTGTAAAAACAAAACCTGCGTCTCACATCTCCTTTGAACTTTCTCTGTTTTACCTTAAACCTATGTCTCTAGTAATTGTCATTTCAAACCTGGAAAATAGACTCCAACTATCTATTCTATCCATATCGCTCATAATTTTGTAAACTTCTATTGGGTCGACCCTCATCCTTCAACATTCAAGTGAAAATAGACCAAGTTTGTCCAATCTCTCATAGCTAGCACCGTCCAAACCAGGTAACATATTGATAAACCCTTTCTGTACCTTCTTCCAAGCCTCCACACTCTTCTGCTGGTGTGGCGACCAGAACTGCATGCAATATTCCAAGTGTGGTCTAACTAAACTTCTATATAAGTGCAACATGACTTGCCAATTTTTATACTGTACGCCCTCACTGAAGAAGGCAAGCATGCCATATGCCTTCTTGATAACCATATCCACTTGTGTTGCCACTTTCAGGGAACTGTGGATCTATATTTTTTTTCTATTCATTTGTGGGATGTAGGTGTCATTGGCTGGCCAGCATTTCTTGCCCATCCCTAGTTGTCCTTGAGAAGGTGGTGGTGAGCTGCCTTCTTGAACAGCTGCAGTCCTCCTGTTGTAGGTTGACCCACTATGCTGTTAGGGAGGGAATTCCAGGATTTTGACCCAGCGACAGTGAAGGAACAGTGATTCTATTTCCAAGTCAGGAAGGTGAGTGGCTTGGAGGGGATCTTGCGGGTGATGGTGGTGTTCCCATATATCTGATGCCTTTGTCCTTCTAGATGGAAGTGGTCATAGGTTTGGAAGGTGCTGTCTGAGGATCATAAGTGAATTTCTGCAGTGCATCTTGTAGATTGTACATAATGCTGCTACTGAGCATCGGTGGTGGAGGAAGTGGATGCTTGTGGATGTGGTGCCAATCAAGCGGCTGCTTTGTTCTGGATGGTTGATATTGATGCTATTAAGGATTCTGCCATTTACTGTATGCTTCCCTCCTGCAATATTATCTCCCAAAGTGCATCAGCTTGCATTTGTCTGGACTAAACGCCATCTGCCATTTTTCCACCCAAGTCTCTAGCCTATCTATATCCTGCTGTATCCGCTAGCAATCCTCCTCACTCTCCACAGTTCCCCCAATCTTTATGTTGTCCGCAAACTTACTCCGGAGGCCACTTGCATTCTCCTCCAAATTATTTATTTATATATGTAAAGACAGCAGGGGCCACAGCGGTGATCCTTGCAGAACGCCACAGGACTCAATCTCCAATCTGAGAAACACCCTTCCACTGCTACTCTCTGTCTTCTAAGACCAAACCAGTTCTGTATCCATCTTACCAGCTCATCACATATCCCATGTGACTTCGCCTTCTGCATCAGCCTTGAGGGATCTGTCAAAGACCTTGCTAAAGTCTGTATCGAGAGCATCCACTGCCTTGCCTTCATCAATCATCTTTGTGCTTCCTCAAAAAGACTCAATCAAGCTTGTGAGACACGACCTTCCGCACACATAGCCATGCTGCTTATCGCCAATAAGTCTATATTTTTCCAAACGTAAGCCTGCTATAGAGCTGCTTACGTATGGTGGGGGATTAGTTTGACTGTCAACATTTTTTCTACTCAACCTGCTCAGAGATGTTGCTACCTCTAGAGAAAGCGGGCCTTAAATGTGGGCTTCCTGATTCAGAGATAGGGACATTACCACAACACCATTAGTGCCCAAACTGATCAGTCTGAATTGATTGTTTATGGACTGTATACCTTTACTGGAATGGAGAATTCAAATTTAAAAGCATCACCCAAACAGGGAGTCAAGGCATAGAAATTAAGAGCTGGGAGTCGTTGTTTACAAGGTGTCTTTCTTTAAGGTTATGCTGGGTTTGTACAAAAAGATGGCCGGGCCACAGCGAGAGTATTGTGTGCAGTTCTGGAATCCACATTAGAGAAGGGATGTGATAGCACAGGAGACGGTGCAGAGGAGATTTACCAGGATGCTGTCTGGGCTAGATAGGTTTATTTATGAAGAGAGATTGTTTTTGGTCCAAAGTTGCTGGAAAAGCTGAGCAGGTCTGGCAGCATCTGTAAGGGAAAAAACAGAGTTAACATTTCAGGTCCAGTGACCCTTCCTCAGAGCTCAATTGGTTTGGACCAGCTGGATTTGTTTTCCGTGGAGCAGAGGAGACTGAGGGGCGCACATGATTGTGATGTATAAAGTAGTAGTTTGACAGAACTATGGTGAAGTGAGAACCTTGAATAATCCAAAACCAGATAGCAATATCTGCTCATTTAACAATAATGCTCTTTCAAAGAAACCAAATGTAAAGCCTTTTAGGCTGTTCCTGATAATGAATAGGCTGCAGTGCAAATAAAGTTGCCTTAATAGTGCAGACGGTGTAGAGGATGAGACTCGAAACAATCCACTTGAAACTTAATTCCCGCAGAGTCAGCTGCATTGGAACATCTACATGGTCCCGACTCTCAACTTTTGTTTATGGTTATGACTAGTTCCTGTTGGAAGATCTGTGCCACTTCGTGATTAGAGGGATGGATTGATGAATGTGGGCTATGATTAGCTGGTAGGCAGGATATTATTGAAGCATTCAGCAGTGGTTTGTTTTTTAAAGGTTCCTTTCTGTCTTCTGTTCATTAGTGCAGAAATGTAGGAGCTCTAATACCGCTTCGAAATGGCCATTATTCTTGTGAGACCATACATGAATTGTCTGCCAACTAGACGTGTTTGACAGTCAACTCTGATTTTCAGTCATGGCCTAGTTAAATGCAGACAGGATCAAGGGGTTGAATGGCCTACTTCTGTTCCATTATGTCCTGGATCAATCCACTCGTATGTTTCAATAGAATCTGCTGGATTGTAATTGGGAGACAAAAGCTCAAGCTATTCTCCAGTCTATCCCTACTTACCAATACACTGCAACCTCCCTCTGTAATCCTAGCTGAGAACTTGATAACAATGAGAAATGGATACTGTGGGTCTCATGTATTTTTTTTGTTGTTATTTATGGGATGTTGGTGCTGCTAGCTTGGTCAGCAGTTTTTGTCCATCTCAAATTAGAGGTGGTGGTCAACTGCCTTGAACCACTGTTTTCCTCGGGGTGTGGGATCACCCAAAGTACTTCTAGGGAGGCAAGTCCAGGATTTTCACCACGTAACCCTGAAGGAATTAGTACATTTCCAAGTCAGGGTAGTGTGTGGCTTGGAAGGAAACTTGCAGGTTGTGGTGTTCCCTCTCTGCTGCCATTGTCTTTCTCATCCATAGAGGTCAGGGGTTTGGAAGATGCAGTTGAAGGAGTTGCTGTAGTGCATCTTTTGGATGGTGTACCCTGCTGCTACTGTGCATCAGTGGTGAAGGGAGTGAATGTTCAAGAGGTTAGATGGGGTGTCAATCAAGTGGCTGTTTGTCCTGGATGATCAGTTTCTTGAATGTTATGGTGCTGTACTCATCCAAGCAAGTGGAGAGTATCCCATCATCCTCCTGACTTGTACCATGGTGGACAGATGCTGGGGAAGGTGGAGGTGAGTTACTTGCTGCAGCAGCCTGTGTTTTACCCTTGTAGCCGTAATATTGATGTGACTGGTCCAGTTCAGTTTCTGGACGTTGATAACTGCCAAGAGGTGAGATTCAGTGGTAATGGCATTGAGTGTCAGAGGGTGATGGTTATGTCCTCCCTTGCTGGAGATGGTCTTTGTGTGGCCTGAATGTTAACTGCTACTTATCAATCCAATGTTTTCCAAGTCTTGTTGCATATGGACACAGACTCCTTCTGTATCTGAGGAATTGTGAATGGGACTGACATTGTGCAATCTTCAGTGAACACTACTTCTGATGAAATGACTGAGAGGCAGATGCCAATCACTGCCATGTGGGTTCATGCTCTGTCTACACTGACCCTAGTCCTGGTGTGCTTTGGTGGATCAATACTTGACATCACAATTGTAAATCAATTGCATGACAGCTGATGGAATTTGGATTCCATTAATAAACCTGGAATATAAAGCTAGCTTTAGTAATGATGCTGTGATAGTTATCATTGACTTGCAAAAATACATCTGATTCACCAATGTAATATAGGGAAGAAAATTTTGACATCCTTATTCTGTCAGGCCTACCTCTGTCTCTAGACCCATCAACAATGTGGTTGATTCTTAATTGCCCTCTGAAATGGCCGTAGCAAGCTGCTTAATTCAAAGCGTGGGCAAATGCCAGCATCCCATCAAAGAATTTTTTAAAAAAATTACTTCATCCTCTCGCATGAACCTTTAAAATTCTTTACCTTGGTGTTATTCAGTTATTGTGTAATTTCAGTATAGAGATTGCTAGTTACTTTAGGTGGTGGTGGAAATCAAGGACAGTGCATGGGGTGGAGCAGGCTTGAGAGACCTTATGCACTGCTGCACCTACTTATGCTGTAACTGCTGAACTGGGTTGTGCATCACACCTGTGCTCAGTGTTTTTCAAAAATGCATGTTTGAGTGTTTGGTCACTGGATCGCAATCAAAATTTCCCCAACCTGAGTTTCTCAGATGGGAGCTGTTTGGCAGGAATGGTTGGGCTGCCTCCCAGTACATTGGTAGAGATTGAAAGTGAATTTCATTCCTTTGTTCACATAGCTTGGTTGTAGTTTGCCATAACTAATTAAGTCATCAGGAAAGCTTTCAAAATCAAAATTTCCAATTGTTCTGAATGGTGTATTTTATTGTTTTGCTTGAAAAAGTTCTAAATTTATTTCTTTAAGTGGATTGTAAAATTATTTTCTTTCATTTGAAATAGATTTGCTTGGAATACAACAATACTTGGGCCTGGGAGATGGAAAAAATTGGATATACAGAGATGGATGCTGAATGCAAACTTGGTCTCTTAAAGGTAATTTCTGAGCACCAAAGGAATATGATTTCACAAATGTTGTATGCATACACATTTTGCGAACACAAGATACAGTGTATGAGGTATATCAGTGCACGGAAACCGAACATAATATCACCTAGAGTCAGCATTGAGCATTTGGTTACAGAGTAATATTCCTGTAAAGTGCCAAAATTCCTTAATCACAACCTCCTATCTTAAACTGTGCCATTGTCAAGTTTCTCATATTTGGCATCTTTTGAAGTAAAACTCGTTCTGATTAAATATTTCAATCAACAACATTCTTTCTCCTTCTCAACTCTACTCAGGCCTTTGCCTCAAAACTTCCTTTTCTTCCCCAACCCCCCACCCATTTTTAAAAAAATTCCTAACAAAGTTCCTTCAGTGAATGAAAATTTCATTAAGGACAATGGTATCTGGTGATTATTCTTGTCAGAAGTAAACCATGCGTGTTTCAGATATTTTCAAAAAATTAATATTGTAAGTATACTTAATCTTGCTACTGCTCATCCTCATGTCCAGGGGGCCGTGAAGGACATTAATAAATCTGGAGTGTAAAGCTAGTCTCAGTAATGATGTTATAGTAGTTATCATTGACTTGCAAAAATACATCTGGTTCATTAGTGTAATACAGGGAAGAAAATTTTGACATCCTTATTCTGTCAGGCCTACCTCTGTCTCTAGACCCATCAACAATTTGGTTGGTTCTTAACTGCCCTCTGAAATGGCCCTAGCAAGCTGCTCAGTGAAGGAAATTACAAATTATCTGCTTTTGTTCTAAAATAATTACTCTGCTGGACTCTCTTAAGATGGCTACCACAGAGAAATAGATTAGGCAGGGACTTGGTTGGGCAGTTCCCCCATTACCTGATGACGTGACTGAAATGCCCTTGGGATTCTTGGGAGTTTTAAGCACATGTTCTGAACTCTTTTTATATCAGTCTGTTGGATAGCACCCACTGAAGGAAGCAGTGATGGACTCCAGGCTGTAACAGCTAAGTCTACCTAAAAAACAAAAACCTCACCAAAACCTTTTATTTGAAAGGAAGCTAATTCAACTTAGGAAGAGAACTGTTCTCTGCCTGCAAACACTTCTAGAAATTACCGCTGTGTCTCTGTCTGTAAAAGTACACTAGAATTCTGAATTCCAGTTATTTGAACTGGTAAAATATATTATTTCCTTTTTGATATTCTTAGGTCTGAAAGCCATCTGTTTTACTGTATCTCATCTGTATGCATATGTCGGGTATCTGTGAAATTGAGTGTGATCATGCTTTGCAAGTTTGCAAAAGTTCCAGTAACTGTGGTTTTTGAAACTGTGATCATGAGTTTTCCACAGTCCTTGACTCAAAGCAATCGTTTTCCGGTTGTTTACTCGCTGCACTTTATTAAGGATAGTCAACGTGGCTTTGTGAGGGGTTGGCTTGTGCCACAAATTTGATTGAATTTTTTGAGGAAGTGACAAAGATGATTGAGCCTAGGGAAGTAGATGCTGTCTGCATGGACTTTACTTAAGCATCTGACAAGGTCCTTCATGGTAGGCTAGTCTAGAAGATTAAGTCACATGGGATCCACGATGAGTTGTTGAGTTAGATACAAAATTTGTTTGATCATAGACCATTGAAGAGGGTAGTTTTGTAGGGGTGTTTTTCTGATGGAGGTCTGTGACCACTGGTGATCCACCAGGATCAATGTTGGGACTTATGTTGATTTGAATTAAAATGTAGGTGGCCAGAGTAGCAAGTTTGCAGATACCATGTAAATTGGTGGAGTTGTGGATGGTGAGAAAGGTTGGGCAGAGAAATGGCAGATGGAATTTAATCCAGATAAGCGTGAGGTGACGTATTTGGGAGTCAAGTGTGAGAGGAAGGTATGCAGTAAATGGCAGCGTCTTGAGGAGCATTGATATACAGAGGGATCTTGGGGTGCAAGTCCGTGGTTCCGTGGAAGTAGCAACACAAGTGGATAAGGTAGAGGCATTGAGTGTAAGTTGGCAAGTCATATTGTAGCTGTATACAACATTGGTCAGGTCATATTTGGAGTATTGTGTACTCTTCTAGTCGCCACACTATAGGAAGGATGTAGAGACTTTTGAGAGGGTGCAAAAGAAATTTACCACTACGCTGTCTGGATTGGAGAGGGTAGACAAATTTGAATTGTTTTCACTCAAGCATCGGAGGCTGAAGGGCAACCTGATAGAAGTATATAAAATTGAGAGGCGTGGATAATTGAGTCTTTTTTTCTCCCCAGGATGGAAATGTCAAAAACTAAGGGGCACTGGTGTAAGGCGAGGAAGAAAGTTTTTAAAGGGGATAAGTGAGGCAACTTTTTTGGTTGGTAGGTTATTGGAACGCTCTGCCAGGAGAAGAAGTAGACATGATAGCAGTGTTTAAGTGGCATTGAGACAGGCACATGAACAGGCAGGAATAGAGGGATACATACCTTGTGCAGGCAGATGGAATTAATATTTTTTTCTCTTTGTTCGTTCACGGGATGAGGGCGTCACGGGCTAGGCAGCATTTATTGCCCAGAGGGCAGTGGAGAGTCTACCGCATTGCTATGGGCCTAGAGTTACATGTAGACCAGACCAGGTAAGAATGGCAGTTTCCTTCCTTAGAGGACATTCGTGAACCAGAGGTTTTTCTGACAATTGGCAATGGATTCGTTATTCATAGTCATCGTTAGACTCTCTTATCCAGACGTTTATTGAATTCAAATTCCACCATCTGCCGTGGCAGGATTTGAACCTGGATCCCTGGAAGATGAGCCTGGTGATAATATCACTCCTGTTTTATTTCTGTGTGAATGGCATCCTGGCCGATGAAGACATGATGGGCTGAAGGGCCTGTTCCAGTGCTCTATTGTTCTATATTCATAGTTGAAAGGAAAGAATATTAAAAAAAATTAAAAAAGATGTGCTCTTTATATCAAATATTCAGTAAAGATCATGGTTGATCTGTTTCTAACCTCAAATCCAAATTTCTGCCTGCTCCTGATAGTCTTTCCACTCCTTATTTTATCAAGAATCCATCCACCTCTGCGCTAAGAATATTCAAGAAGTCTGCTTCCACTACCTTTTTTCAGAAGGAGAATTCCATGGACTTGTAACCATCTCAGAGAAGAAAATTAGCCTCATTGCTGTTTTAAATGGGTAACCCCTGATTTTTATATGGTGAAACAGTGACTGCTACGTCCAGACTTCCCCTCAAGAACAAACATTCTTTCAACAATCACTTTGTCAAGTCCCTTCAGGAGCTTGAATCTTTCCATCAAGTTGCCTCTTGCACTTATATACTCCAGTGGATACAAACTTAGCTTGTCCAACCTTTTCTTGAGATGATCCATTCATTCCAGGAGATATTCTGGTAAACCTCATCTGAACTACTACCAACGCATTTACATCCATCTGTAAACAATACTTCAGATGTGGTCCCACCAGTACTCTGCATAGCTGAAACATAACTTCCCTACTTTTGTATTCCAGTCCTCTCGCAATAAATGATAACATTCTGTTAATGTTCCTAGTTGCCTGCTGTACCTGCAGAGTACAAAAACAGAAGTTGCTGCAAAAACTCAGCAGGTCTGGCAGCATCCATGAAGAAAAAACTCATCAGAGTTAATGTTTCCGGTCTGGTGACACTTCCTCAGAATTGGGTTCTTTTGGTTTTTATTTGGTACATGCAGAGTAACCTTTTGCAATCCATGCACTAACACCCAGATCCCTCTGAGCTCATCTTGCAGCTCCGATATGCTATCACCCTTTAGATTATTGCTCACTCGCTTAACCTATCTATCTATTTTTATGTAGCTTCGTTATGTCCCCTTCATAAATTACTTTCCAACATGTCTTTCCATCATCTCAAATCTGGCAATTATGTATTCAGCTCCTTCATTCAAATTATTTATATAAATTTGTTGCGTTCCCAGCACCAATTCCATTGTCAACCTGAAAAAGATGATACATTTAAGCAATTCTCTGCTTCCTGTTAGCCAGCAATCTTCTCCCCATGCCAAGTAGCTATCCCTACATCATGAGTTTCTGTTTTCTGCAGAAGCCTATTATGTGGCCCTTTATCAAATGCCTACTGGAAATCTCAGTACACTGCATTCAGTGGTTTCCCCTTTATCCAAAGCACATTTTCATTCCTCACAGAACTCCAGGAGATTGGACAATTTCTCTTTCACAAAACCATATTGACTCCACCTGATGATCTTGAACTTATTGAAATGTCTTTCTGTAATATCTTTAATTGTGCCTTGCAACTTTTGCCTTATGACGGATGTTAGAATATTGTGCCTGTAGTTTCCTGCTTTCAGTTTCCCTCACTTTTAATAAAGAAGTTTTATTTCTGACCTTCCATTCTAATGGTACCTTCCCTGCATCTGAGGAGTTTTGAAAGATTAAAGCTGATAGAAAATCACATTTTCGGGAGATTGCTATACTGTATAGTAGAAAGTTCGTGTTATCCAAACAGTGTCCGCTATTCGTCAATTGTGTAACAGCCAATTACCTTTTAACGAAACACACTTTAAAGCGGAAATACCTGTATCTCACCGATCACTTCTTTCAAGAAGCTATAATGAAATCCATCAGGACCCTTATTGACTTGCAGCTTCATCAGTTTTTTTAGTATCTCTTTTCTGGTGATTGTCATTTTCCAAATTCCTCCCTCCCATTTCTTAATATATCACTGCTCTGTTATTTGAATCCAATATAATGAAGGCTAATGTTAAATATCTGTCCAATTCATCCACCTCTTCCTTATTTTCTGTCATTGGTCCTCCCAGCTCCCTTTCTTTCATGACCAGCCCTCACTTGGTTAACTCTTCTTCTTAAAATATCTGTAAAAGCATTTAATAACTCATTTTATATTTCTGGCTAACTTTCTCACACACTCCGATTCTTCCATCATTCATTTTTTAGTCATGCTTTGCTGTTATTTATATTCTGCCCGATCTTCTGATCTGCCTTGATTTCTAGTTAACCATGGATGATGAATCAATGCATTGGAATTTTTCTCATTTGTTGCAATGTATATGTTCTGTGTATTCTGAAATATCCTCTCAAATGTCTACCACTGCATTACTGTTAACCTATCCTTTAATCCAATTTGCCCGTTCATTTTAGTCAGCTCTCATGCCGTCATAATTGTCCTTACTTAAATTTTTAAAAGAAGGCCTTGGACCCACTTCTCTTCCCTTCAAACTGAGTGAAGAATTCAATCACATTATGGCTTCCAAGGGTTATTAATGAATAACAGCCTGCGTTTGGCCCATATCCCTCTAAACCTCTCAGATTCATGTACATATCTAAATGTCTTCTAGACGTAACTATTTCTGCATCCATCAGTTCCTCTGGCTTGTTGTGCATTACCAGATCTAGTACAGCCTGCTCTCTAGTTGGCTTCAGAAACTACTGTTCTAAGAAACTGGTCTGAAAGCATTAAATAACTCAAACTGCTGTCTTTTCTCATCTGACTTTTCCAGTCAGATTAAATTCTTCCATAATTATTGCCATAACTTTCTGACACGTGTACATTATTCCTTCCCCTGTGCTGCATTTTACTGTGTGGTTTTGGTTAGGGGCCTGTGCACCACATCTGTAAGTTACTTTTTGCCTTCGTATTTCTGCTCTCTACCCATCCCATTTCCACATCCTGATTTACTGCACTTGGGTCATCACTCGCTATTGTGCTAATACTGTCATTGATTGACAGTGCCACCCTCCCCCGCCACCCTTCTTAGTTTCTTCCTAAATGTCCTGTACCCTTCAGTTTTCAGGTACCAATCCTTGCAGCCATGTCTCTGATCTATTTATTTATACTTATTTATTTCCATTTGCATTTTTAGTTCGTCTGTTTTGTTTCAGATGTTGTGTGCGTTCAGATAAAGTCTTTAGTCTGTTTTTTCCTTTTGTTCCTATTTGTTGATTTTACTTGGTTATAAACACTGTCCCTTTCTGCCATAGTCTGTTTATCATTTTCCACATTGATATCTTTTTCCCTTACCTTGTCTCTACTCTTTGATAAACCATACCTTCAAACGTTTGATCCAATGTCCCTGCTATTTAGTTTAAATTCCTCTTTACTAACACAATATTCTGCATTCTGTTCTTGACGCTATTTTCTGCATTCTGTTATATTACCCTGATGTACTTAGGTAAGGTAACATGCAATGCACTACAATACTTTACACTACCTTGGTACATGTGACAATAATAAATCAAATCAAAACAAAACAAATCAAACTGCACACTTAGTGAGAATTCAGGTCTCAGCACAGTTCTGGTGTAAACCATCTCAACAGAACAGATTATGCTTTTCCCTGTACTGGTGCTAGTACCCCATGAACTGGAACTGGCTTCTCCAACACCAGTCTTTGAGCTGCGTGTTCATGTCGCCCATTTTGATTTACCTTTGCTAATTTGCAACAAAGCAGAGATTATGACCCTCGAGGTCCCCTTTAACATGCCTAGCTCCTCAGACTGAAAATGCATAATCTCCTACTTTGTCTAGCATTGGTCATTAATAACTACGTAGACCACAACTGGATTCTCCCCGACTCTCCCACTGCATGTTCTTCTCCAGCCCTCAGCAGATATCCCAAACTGCGGCACCGGGCTGGCAGAACTCTCGCTGTCAGTTGCAGAGGACGTTCTCAATCCCTCTGACTGCCCTGACTCTTACTACCACAGGACATGGACCGCTCAGTCCATCAATTCTGATAACACTCAACTGAGCTTTCCTGCCTTATCCCTATAACTCTCGATCCCCTTACTGATTGAAAATTTATCACAGTCTTAAATATACATATTGACTGAGCTGGCACAGCTCTCTATGGTAAAGAATGCCACAGATTGGCTGCCCTCTGAGAGAATAGATTTCTCCTCATATCTATCTTAAATGGACAATCACTTCAACTAAGATTATGCCCTCTGGTCATAATCTCTCCTTAACAAGGGGTAATATACTCCACATCTGCCCGGTCATGCCTGTTAAGGATTGTGTATTTTTCAGGTCTCTTGTTCTTCTAAACTTAAGTGAATATAAGCCCAAGCTACTCAACCTTGCCTCAAGAAAATCACTGTATACCTGGGATCAATCTAGTAAATGTTCTCTGGACTGCCTCCACTGCATGTCTTTCCTTAGGTAATAAAACTGTTCACGGTATTCTGGGTATAGACTGATTAAAGCCTTGCATAATTTTAACAAGACCTCCTTATTTTTATATTCCATTCCTTTTGAAATAAAGGCTGACATTCCATTTGCTTTTCCTATTACCGACCTGAATTTTGACGCTTGCTTCTTTGTAATTTCCTTGTTAAAACACCACAGGGAGGAGGCATGACCTAGTGGTATTATCGCTGGACTGTTAATCCAGAGACCCAGATAATAATCTGGGGACCCTGGTTCGAATCCTGCCATGGCAGATGGTGGAATTTGAATTCAATAAATATCTGGAATTAAGAATCTAATGATGACCATGAACCTATTGTTGATTGTCGGTAAAACCCATCTGGTTCACTAATGGCCTTTAGGGAAGGAAACTGTCATCCTTACCTGGTCTGGCCTACATGTGACTCCAGACCCATAGCAATGTGGTTGACTCTTAACTGCCCTCTGGGCAATTAGGGATGGGCAATAAATGCTGCCTAGCTAGTGACGGCCTCATCCTGTGAATGAATAAAAAAAGACATTTTGCTAGAAGTAACATGGTCAGTTTGCTCATCCACCCTGCAGCCCTTGCTCTGATCCAAACAAGCTAGAACAACCTCAAACCTTTCTAACAATTACAAACCCTGAGCCTTCTGTGATTATTCCTGCAAGGTCTCTTTACCTGCCTTACATGCAGTCTCACTTTCCTGTCCCTGAACACTGACAAAAAAAACTTTCACTTGGCACTATGTGTTCAGTACATGTCCCTCAGGCAGGATGTCCAGTACAACTAAAATTCTGGCATATATCTGACAATTTGGAAAACAATCCAGCTTGTCCTATTCACACTAAAGCAGGGCAAATTCAGTCCATTTATCATCCCATCAGCCCAATGATTGTCAACAGTGCTATCATGTGGCATGAGCTCAGCTATAACCTACTGATTAATATTCAGCTTGAGTTCCACCAGGGCTACCTAACTCCTGACTTCAGTGCATCCTTGGACCGAATGTAAGTGACAGAAGTTGAACTGGAAGTGAGGTGAAATGGTAGTAACGACTCTTGGCATTAACGCAGCATTTGACTGAGTGCGGGTATCAAGCAGCTCAATGAAGTCAAGGGGAAACAAATTGTACTGATTGGAGTCGTACCTAGTACTGAGGAAAATGGTTGCAGTTGTTGGAGGTTAACTGTCTGAGTCCCAGGACATCATCCCTGCAGCAATTCCTTAGGGCATTGTCTTCAACTTCATCAGTGATGTTCGTTCCATCATGTTGCCAGAACTAGGATGTTTGCTGATTACCACATGGTGTTCAGCACCATTCATAACTCTTCAAGATAGTAAAACAGTCCATATGCATTTGTAGCAAAACTTAAGCAACATGACTGCTTGGTCTAATAATGGCAAGTAACATGAGATAATTATAATTGCGCACAGTTCTGAAGTTGTGACCTAACTAATTTTTTTTTATACAGTCCAGCATAACATTCTTAGGCAATTTTTTAAAAAAAACATTTCCGTATGGCACCTCAACCTTCTTATTGACCTTGCCTTCAGAGATCCGTGGATGTACACTCCATTTATTTTACAGTCACTTCCTCTACACCTCACTGCATTCTCCCATTAATTATATGTTGTTTTGCCTTGTTTGACAAGTGCATCACCCCTCACTTCTCCAGATTGAATACCGTCTGCTGTGTTTCTTCCCACCTCACCAATCCAGTAATGACTACTTGGAGTCTGCAGCTATCATCTCTATCAACCACACAGTTAATTTTTCCGTTGTCCGCTAACTTCTTGATCATGCCTTCTACAATACATCAAAATCATTAATATGTGCCAAAAAAGCGGGCATCTAGTCCTGAACAGCCTTCCAGCCACAGAAATACCTATTATCAATTAATGTTTGTTTTTTGCCAGTGAGCCGTTTGGATTCACCGATTTGAGCAAAGCATTTGACTCAGTAAATCATAAGGCTCTGTGGAATGTGCTTGATCAATTTGGATGTCCACCATCCTGCATCTTGTTCATGATGGTATAACTGGAACTGTCTAGAGTGCAAGGTCAATAAGAGACCTTCGGAATCTGTCATAGGCTGAAGCAAAGCTGAGTGATAGCCCAGTGCTATTTACAATTTACATTAGAATGACTGCTCACCTCATCAACGATCAGTTGCCCTTTGGTGCTATCATTAAATAGAGCCTAGATGGTAAACTGTTTAATTTCAGTCACCTCCCTGTCCAAACTAAACTGGCAACCTTTAAATATGAATTATCTACATTTTGCTGATGACTGCTGTATCATTTCCCATTGTGCACCAGATTTGCAAGCCATGCTTGACGTGTAAAATTCTGCCAGTCCTTCAATGTTGCCAAAATTAAAACTTGTATGAACCCATACCTAGCCAGTCAACTGTGTTGAAGGAGAGACTCTGGAAGGTTGTAAACCCAGCCTGTACCAATGCAGCCTCCTCTCTCATCAGAGAAGCCTTTTCAAGACCCAGCAGCTGCTCAGCCATACCAGCATAGCCTTCTAAACATTACGTAACTGACTGTTTGACAACAAGGACCTTCGTATGCCTGCATAAATCCTAGTGATGCAGCAGTTGCTATTAACTGCAGTTCCATACCGTAATACCATCTGGACATCTATAATAAATGTCAATAAGAATACTGGAGAAATTTTTATTAGCATTGCCTCCACTGTGTCCTCCAGATTCAATGGAAAGATGGTTAGACAAATGCTTGAAGCAGCTCCGCAAACATTCAAGTAAAGCTGCTGCAAAATTGACTTTCTTGACCTGGAAGCTTTGTCAAATGGCTGAAATAAGTGTTTGCTGCCAGATTTTGCTTTCTGGGCTCCCAAATGGTGACTGTTCCAAGAGAGGACACTGAAATCACTTTTAAGACTAGTTGAAGCTCTCCATGAAATGTGGAAGGATTGACGTGACTGGGAGGAGCTTCCTACTAGTTGTTCAAAGTAAGCCAGTTTGTCCATCAAGCTGTGTTATCCTTTTGAGTCACAATGCCATGAAGATGCAGAATGTTATTCGAGTAGGAAAAGAAATGGAGTAAGCCTGCACTCTAGATTCTACTAAATTTTGGGACATTATGTCCAATGTCATAATTCTATGGTTCGAGAGCCTGCCTGCTCGCTCAGAACCCGAAGTAGATGTCATCTGAAGACGATGACCATGAGAGAACTATGAAGGACTAGGAACTTAACTGAAGCATCAATATAAATCTTATGGCTACAAGATCATAGGATCCAAAAAAAATTGGTTTATTGAATCTAGAATTGGCAGAATTCCATGAAGCAGAGGGTGATGGTTGAGGACTATTTCAGTGGAGTTCTGCAGGGAACAGTGGGGTCCTTACTGTATGTGGTATACATAAAAGACTTGAATGTAGGGTGATTGATCAGTAAGTTCATGGGTGATATGAAAATTGATGGAGTGGTAAATAATGAGAGAATAGCTTAGATTAGTGGAGGATATGGGCAGGCTATTCAGTTGGGCTGACCAACAGCAAATGAAATTCACTCTGGAGAAGTGTAAGGTGATGCACTGGGGCAGGGCAAGCAAGGCAAAGGAATGTTAAATGAACAATAAGACCTTGGGGAGCACCAAGAATCAAAGGGATTTTTGTGTGTATGCCCATCAGTTCCTTAAAGTAGCGGGACAGGTAATAAAGTGTTTAAGAAGGCTTATGGAATTATTACTTCTATTAGGGAAGGCATAGAGTTTAAGAGCAGGGAAATTATGTTGAAACTGTATAGCAAGTTGTTTAAGGTACAACTAGAGTATTGTGTGTAGTTATAGAATCCTCATTATAAGGAAAGATGTGACTGTGCTGGAGGGGGTTTAGAGGAGATTTATCGGATAATGTCTGGAACAAAGACTTTTAGTTGCAAGGAGAAATTGGATAAAATGAGGTTGTTTGCCTTGGAACAGAGGAGACTGAGGGGTGACCTGATTGAGATGCTGAAAAGTGAGGAGCATAGATAGGGTACATAGGAAGAAACCCTTCTCCTTCGTAGAGGGATTGATGACCGGGGGTAAAACATTGTGGAGCTGGAGGATCACAGCGGGCCAGGCAGCATCAGAGGAGCAGGAAAGTTGACGTTTTGGGTCAACTTGATGATCAGGGGCACGGATTTAAGGTGAGGCGGGAGGTTTGTAGGGAATGTGAGGAAAAAAATCTTTTTCACTAAGGGTGGTGGCAATTTGGAACTCTGTCAATAAGGGTGGTAGTGACAGAAGCTCTCATAACATTGACAAATATGTGCACTTGCAATGCCAAGGCATACAAGGCTATGAGCCAAATGCTGAAAAGTGGGATTAGAATAGTTGGCTATTTTTGACCGGTACAGACACGATGAACTGAAGTGCCTTTTTCTGTGTGATAGAACTCTGACTGAGGGCAAATTAGAGGCTTGGAAATCTGCAACAAGTAACTTATTTCCTCTTGACTTGTCAAAGCCAGTCTACCAGCTACATAGCACAAGTCGGGAATGTGATGAATACTCCCCAGTTGCTTGGATGAATGCAGCTCCAACAACCACACAAGAAGCTTAATGCCATCCAAAACAAAGCAGCCCACCTGAATGGGATGCCCACCATGACCTGCAGCATTCACTCCCTCCATCACTGTCATTAATAAGTATGTATGCTGCGGGAGGCGGAAGATGGTGGTGAACTGGCAATGTCACTGCATTCATAATCTAGAACTTCAGGCTAATGGTCTGGGACTTTGCGGTCAAGTCTGACTGTAAGCAGATGTTGAAATTGGAATTTGTTAATAATCTGGATGAAAAGATACCTTAATAGCATTATTCTGCGCCCTTGGATTACTGGTGTAATGATTATTAACACTACATCCTTACTACCTTTGCTACATACTGGAGACGATAAAAAAAAAACACCCTTGCACCTTGAAGTGGCAATAATAGATGTGTACTTCATTGCACGGAACATCAAATTGAATCTCTTCCATCTCCATGTTCCCACCAATCATTGGAAACCAAAGTCAATCGGTGGTGTCTCAACTGCTGATACTGATCTAATCAACAAAACTGCATCTGTACCTTTGTCCATCACAGTTTCACAGGAGGCACTAGTGTTGCAAATGAAACATAGAAGTAGTACAAGAGTCTGTTTCTCCCTCTTGCCAGTTTTCTCCTTCATTGCTTGAAGTTTCAACTTCTTCCCTGCAGTACTGCCTGTGGGCACTGATCTAGATGCCTGTTTTTGTGCATAATTTTGAAGATGTGCAACCATTGGGTACAGTAAAGAGTAACAGCTTAATCCCAGTCTGTCCTTTACTGACAGAACACATGGTTTGCCAGCTGGAATTCACCAGATCAAAAACAGTGTGATTTAATTTTTCTCCTCACTGAATACAAATGGAAATCGCTGTGCTGCAATTTCAGCCCTGGCTGAGATTAGTTGTTTTGGCACAGACTAAGTATTTGAAATGAATACCTTTTCTATTCTGTATAGTTCACTAGTGAACTTGGCTATCAATTCCAAGTTTCTGTAGAGCACCTTTTGCACATGGTGAAAATAAGATGGGATAAAAGCAAGAGATTTAAAAACAAATCCTACCCAGTAGGGGGAGTTAGCAGTTCTTCCCCTCTCCTGAATAGTGGCGTGATAGTGCACTGATTTTATTAAACCGAAAATGCAAGTGTCAGCAATAAAAGTAAACTACTAGACTCTTGTAAAAATCCAACTTAGTGTCCCTTTAGGGGTGACAACTTGCTGTCCTCTGGCTGTGGCCCACATATAACAACATCAGGCCCACTGCCCTCCCAAGTAGTTTATCAAGTGACTCCATTGAGTTATCTAGGGGTCAGTAATAAATTCTGGTCTGGCCAGTGACATCCAAATTGCAAAAATACGTAACTTATAAAATAGAAATAGTAGGAACTGCCGATGCTGGAGAATCTGAGATAACGAGGTGTAGACTGGCAGTAGAGGTTTCATCCAGGTTGCCTCTGGCGCTCCCTGTTTTACACTCGCATGCTAAATATTTACGGACTGCTCTGGAATGAGGGACAGAGGCTTCATAAAAACCTACCTAGAATCTGTCCTTTGTGCAAGCATGCACCACCACCACCCCCCCCCAAGCCATTTCTTCTTTCTTACCCTGTGCAGCTGCTGTAGCCAATTTAACGTTCATTTTGGTGTCTGAATTGGTGACCGCCTCTCAGATCTGGAACCTCTTTTCTGGAGATACAGTATTAATCATGTCCTTTTTGTTTCAGTATCTCTGTGAATGCCAGTTTGACGACAATTTGAAATTCAAGAATGTGCTGAATGAGGAGGAGCCAGATGCTATGCGCATCCATCCAATTGGGCGTGATAAGGATGGACTAATGTACTGGTACCAACTGGACCAAGAGTTCAATGTCCGACTCTACACAGAAGAACAAGATGACCAAGATGGTACTTCATGGAGGCTTATCGTAAGGTATGATGAGGGTGGGGAAGTTGGGTTTCTTCTTAGCTTGTGCTTTTGGAGGAACTCTGAAATTCCTTTTTATCAAAAGAACTCTACCTTGAGAAGTGGCAATTTTAATAGTGCAGTTAGAAAGAAAAACTGGTACTTTGGAGTAACGCAGCTCACTCGGGATGGGTTATGCCTCATTGTGCTGGAAAATGAGCCCCACTGCTCCCAGAGTTATCATAAAAGTTGAAGATTTTTGTAAAAATGCAGAATTCCCCAATTTACCTTTCAGATCCAGAGTGATCACGTTTCTGTAGTTGACAAGACTTACTCATTTTACAAGTAAATAGATGTTAGCCGCAGGTAAACAATTGGGAACCGTTGGCATATAACTCGACTAGGTAAAACTCTAACTCCTTTATGAACTGCGTCATTATACACGTACAGAGACAGACCCATACAGACAGGTAAACAAAAACATGTGTTACGAACAGATGGAAAACTGGTAAAGCAGTTCAGTGGTTTTGGTTCAGGCGTTCTGCTGAGATGGTTCTTGTACTGATCAGAAATGCTCCTTCTCTAGCTGCTTTCACTGTTTTGCAGGAGGCACAGGGTGGGCTGGTTCATACATAAAAGTTCTCTCCCTGATTAGTTTTCTTCAGGCTTAAAGTGAGTTTACTGTAGATCAGATACACTGAGATGCTGGAGTTGGCAGAAAGAAGGGTTTTGTCATCAACAACTGGTCACTAGCCAACAGACCAATCAGCAACTTGATGAATCTCCAATTGTACCTAGCCTTGGATCCAGCTAGTCTGCACCTTCTTCTGCTTGAGCCAGCAACTGTATAAATAGAACCTGCAATGTGTGTCATGTTGCTTACTTTCAAAGCGTGCAGCAACCCTTCAACAATCTTGAAAAATTAATCTGGAGTTCTGGATTACCAGTTCAGTGACATTACTGCTACATCATTATCTCCCTGTACATCACCATCACCAAGCTGTTGTTGGAGCTGCAGCCATACAGCCAAGTGGAGAGTATTCCATCACTCCTAACTTGCGTCTTGTAGATGGTGGATAGACTTTGGGGAGTCAGGACGTGCATTATTCGTACGAGCATTCCCAGCCTTTGACCTGCTCTTGTAGCCGTAGTATTTCTGGTCAGTAGCAACTCCTTTATGTTGGCAGTGCCATAAATATCAAGGGACAATGGTTAGATTCTCTCTTGTGGAAATTGTCATTGCCTGGCATTTGGATGGCGTGGTTGTAACTTGTCAGCCCAAGCCTTAGTGTTTTCCAGGTCTTGCTGTATTTGGATATGGACTGCCTCAGTATCTGAGGAGTCTTGATTGGTGTTGATCGTTGTGCAATCATCAGCAAATGTCCCCACTTCTGACTGAATGATGGAAGGAAGGTCATTACAGCTAAAAATGATTACACCTATGACACTATGCAGCAGAACCCCTGCAGGGATGTCCTGGAGCTGAGATAATTAACTTCCAACAACCAATCCATCTTCCTTGTACCAATTATGACTCCAGTCAGTGGAGCGTTTCCTCTCAATTCCAATTGATTCCAGTTTTGTTCAGGCTTCTAGGTATCACGATGAGAAGGGCAGTTGTAATCACTTCTACACTTGAATGCAGCTATTTTGTCCATGTTTGAAATAAGGCTGAAATGACTTTAGGAGCTGAGTGGACCTAATGGAACCCCAAATCAGCATCAGTAAACAGGTTGTTGTTGAGTAAATATTACTTGCTGGCACTGTTGACCACCCCTTCCATCACTTTGCTAGACATTGAATGTCACCTGATGATAACGTATTTGGCTAAATTGGATTTGTCCTGTTCATTTGTGCAGAGGACTTGTGTGGTGAATTTTCCACATTGTCAGGCAGCTAGTGTTGTAACTGTACTGGAACAGCTTCGTTAGGGCATGTTCTGGAGAACAAGACTATTTTATTATTGCCAAAATGCTAATGCTCATAGTCTTTATAGTATTCAATAACTCCAGCCATTTCTTGATATCACATGGAATTAATTGGATCGGCAGAAGGTTGGCATCTGTGACACTGGACACCTACCCCCCATGATGGTGATTTAGCCCACCACAGCCTTCCCTGTTTTCTACCTTCTACATAATATTAATATATAACTTGTGAAGATCAAACTGTCCTGCTGACTGCAGCACAATTGGCAATTGTGCACAATTACTGTGCGGTCAGGAATTCCAAGATGTAGCAGAGCTCTGTCCTTGGACAAGAGCAGCATATTAGGGAGTAGCAGTCTGATAATTTTACAACAAATATTGTACCTTTGAGTATGAACTGTACACAGGGAGGCAAACAGTATAAACCATGAAATTTCAAAATCTCAGCTTTTTTGAAGCAATGTTTCTTATTTTCCTTTCTGCCTATATTTGCACAGGCATCAGCAGTTCTCTGGCACCTTGAAACAATGAACATTCCTTCTGTGATCCTACACTTTGGGTGTTCCTATGATACTTGACAACTGTCCACCATCTGCTGCTTGGTTATTGCAGCATAGCCCGTAAAGTAATCAGGAATGTGCTTCTGGAAGGTAGTGGAGGAATTAGCTTAAATCGTAACTTTGAAAAGATAAAAGAAAGAGAAACATTTTATATTGTGGTAGAAATATAGTAAATAGGAACAGGAGCAGGCCATTCAGCCCTTTTGAGTCTGCTCCATCATTCAATATGATCATGGCTGATCATCTAACTCAGTACCCTGACCTCATTTTCTCCCATTTTCTTTGGTCCCTTTAGCACGAAGTGCTATATTCAATACCTTCTTGAAATCATACCGAGGCACATTGTCATTTGAGAAATGACACCTCAGAAACATGATCTTATTATTCATATATTGTTGTTTGAGTGAAATTGTTCCAATTTGCGCATAGCGATGTTTCCGATGACAGGGGAGTCCAGAACCAGGGGTCACAGTCCAAGAATAAGGGGTAGACGATTTAGAATGGGGATGACAAGAAATATCTTCACCCAGAGAGTTGTGAGCCTGTGGAATTCACTACAAAATACAACAGAAAGCGGTTTTTCCCTACAACACCATTTCCCATCTATACTGATTTCCTTCAATTCCTGTCTGTCTGTCTGTCTCTCTGTCTGTCTCTCTGTCTGTCTCTCTGTCTGTCTCTCTGTCGCTGTCTCTCTGTCGCTGTCTCTCTGTCGCTGTCTCTCTCGCTGTCTCTCTCGCTCTCTCTCTCGCTCTCTCTCTCGCTCTCTCTCTCGCTCTCTCTCTCTGAACCCTGTGTTCCCCAACAATTCTGGTATTTTGTTTGGGTCCTCCTTTGTGAGCACAGAACCAAAGTATGTACGTGCTTTCCACAACCAACTGAAATCTCAGAGCACTTTATGGCCAACAAAATACTTCAGAAGTGTACTCAGTGTGGGAAAGGGGCGACCCAATTTGCGCATAGCAATCTTGCTTGAACAACAATATTTGAATGATAAAAATGTGTTTCTGAGGTGTTGATTGAGGGATAAATATTTGCCAGACACTGGGGAGAAATCCACTCCTCTTGACAGGGATTTCTGCTAAAGGAGGTATTTGGGAGACTAGATTCGACATGGTCAGTCAAGAGAGAATACCTATAATAGTGCAGGATTCCCACAGTCCTGCCATGGAATGTCACCCTTGACTTCTGAGTGTCAAGGTCTAAAACTTTACTGCAGAGCAAAAACAGGATAGTCAAACCAATCGGAGAGCTGTTTCAAAGATCCTGCACAGTGGTCTGAATGATCTAATTCTGTGCTCATTGATCTCTCCAATGTTTCTTGCCACATGTCGTCATAATCATCTTTTGCCATCTACCTGAAGGCCCTTCACAGGAGGACTATCAAACAATTTGGCGCTGACTGTCATAGGTAGTTACTAGGGTAGGTGATGACACATTTGTTTTTTTTTCCCTTCATTCATGGGATGAGAGCACCGCTGGCTAGGCTAGCATTTATTGTCTGGAGTCAACCACCTTGCTATGGGTCTGGAGTCATACGTAGGCCAAACCAGGTAAGATGGCAGTTTCCTTCCCTCCAAGGATATGAGTGAACCAAGTGGGTTTTTCTGACAATCGGCAATGGATTCATGGTCATCATTAATTCCGGATTGTTAATTCTAAATTTTTATTGAATTCACATTCCACCATCTGCCATGCCCGGATCCAAACCCCCAGGCTCCAGAACATTACCTGGGTCGCTAGATTAACACCCCAGTGGTAATGACACGAGGCCATTACCACCACCTGTAGTTTGGTGTAAGAGGTAGCAGCTAGATAGATTTTAGGGAGATTATTACAGCAGGAGAGGCAAGTGTAAAGAAAAGCAGTCAAAGGCACATTCAGCAATGGTGTAGTGATTAAAACAGGATTATAGAGGAGCATGAAGCTGTCAGTGGAATGTCTGGCTGGATGATGTTACACAGGTGAGGCGAGGCAAAGCAAAGTCACAGAGAGATAAGTGAATGAGATGAAAATTCTAAAAATGAGGCATTTGATGAATTGAGAGCTAATCGAGGTCTGAGAGTGCAGGGGAACTGGGTGAGTGAACTAGGATTCTTGTATGATTTGGATGAGTTCATGGTTGTGGCGGATGCAAGATTGGATGTCAGGCCAAGAGAATGTTGAAACAGCAAAACCCAGAGGGGTGCTGTGATCATCTGGCTGTCTCCAAGCATGCTTTGCCTCACTGAGGAGTTATGGATGGAGCTGGACAGGAAAATCATTAGCAAACAACACCAGTTCTAAACTTCATGATTGAATCCATACGTGCTTTTTCCTAGAGTTTGAATTAGAGAGTGTGAGTGTATGTGTGTATATACAGGAATCCCAGTTGGGATTTTTCTCTTCCATCCTAACTCGTGATTGTTTCAATACTATTTACAGAAAGAAACAACGTGAAAATTGGGTCATAAGCCTAACTCTACTGAGAAGTGTTAGAAATGACTCAAGATATGTTTCCAAATGGCTGTTATGTAAAGCTTATACTTTAATGCAACGTGCACTTACCTACTCTTCCACTGACCTTTTCTGTAAAAGTTTCAGAACGCTCAGCCCACAGTAATAAGGTTATGGCATGTGTCCGTAAATCTTTCTTCTAAACTAGGGACCGTAATGAATTGGCTGAAACACTGCAACTCCTGAAAGCTCAAATAGATCCAGCACTATTAAGCAAGTTTATCCAAGAAGATGGCTCTTCTCATACAAGCCCTACACCAGAAGATGAAGAGAATAAGAAAGAAATTGAAGAACATTTGGAAGGTAACTTTCTCTCCCACAAATGTTGTCTTGGAGCCAGAAATGTAGCAAATTATCTCCCTGAAATGACCACTATTGTATGTGCTCAGAAATCTGTGGTCAGTATCAATGGGAGGGTGGGTGAGCCATCGGAGTTGAGCCCAATCCTCCCATCGCCTAACTTCACCTCCTAAAAACTTTCCGCAGAGATCATGAAAAACAGCAAGCTAAAGTCGTGTTTTCTCTGCACTGCATTAATTTTGTGGCTGGCTTTATGATTTCTCCCCTTGACTTGGCTGAAACCTGCTAGCTTAGCAATGCCAGAATAGAGGGGGAAATGAACAGCATGTTCTCCATCCTTGTGGTTCCATTCGGAGAGAATCCCAAACATTGTCTTGAACTTGAATTTCTGCTCAAGTGCTGAAAAAGACATGTGTCTGTCTTGTGATTCTGACTGTATAATAAATGCACTCCCAGGTTTTATTCTAATTAACTCCCAAACTTCAATTTTTACTCCTCTGCAGAAATATTTTGGGGGACTACCTTTTACTCAACCATTTCACAGAGAACTAGAAGGCATCCTTCTGAACATTTAGGTTTAGTTCTTTGACGACAAATGAGCATCTTTATTTTACCATACCACCCGATCCATGTTTTTGATGATTTCATCCTGCATCTCACCATTTTCCCATATGCTCCCAGTTAATTCTGATGTCCAGTGTGTTTTAAAAGGCTAATTACCTTTCCTTTTGTCTGTAGACTGGGTATGTTATGTGTCATCTTCCAGTTAAACCAGAGTTATCCATCCTATTCGTTTGAGAGTCTGCATTTCACATTTTCCCCCCCACTCACTTGAGGACAATGATCAAATTTTGGAAAGATAAAGTTTGTCAACAACATTAAACACTAATTTCAGAATAGAAGTCGAGTTCTGAAGAAAACGTGAACTTGTTTAAAGTCAGTAATAAATTGGTCATTCAACAAAAAAAAAGCTGACCATGAAGAGGTGTGAAGTAGCAGAGCTATTTAATAAAATGACTTTTGATTTTTGCTTAAGAAGCAGAGTTAGAGAAAGAGAGACAAACTAGACCCCAAGTCCTCTTCACCAAGGGAGGGAATTAGGACACCTGTGTTCATTCTGAACTGGCCCTAGCAGAATACATGCCAGAGCAGGGGACAGAAATGGGTTACTTTTCAGCCAAAGTTTTCCACTTCTTGTCTGGCTTGGTAATAAACAAGGCAAAGGTGTATGTGCATGTGTATCTGGCTTATTTCAGTCTCTAGGTTTATACTTGCTCTTTCATGCGCGTGCAAAGTAGCCCTTACCACTCACTTCCTTCTATCTGGTCACATGTATTTCTTCCTCTCGCTGTGTATGTGTGTTTCTCCCGCTTTCTCTTTACCCTTTTCTCTATCTCTCTCACTCCCCCTCCACCTTTCGCTGTCTCTCTTGCTCTGTTCCCCACACCTGTCAACATATTCTTAGAATATAGGGGCAGGGGTATATTATTCAGCCCTCTGAGCCTGTTCTATCATTCAACATAATCACGGCTGATTGTCCAACTTGGTACCCTGATCCTGCTTTCTCTTCACATCCTTTGATCCCTTTAGTCCTAAGAACTATATCTACACTTTTCTTTAAGGTCTTTAATTTTTTGGCCTCAACCACTTTCTGTGGCAGAGAATTCCACAAGCTCACTGGGATTTCTTTTCACTGTAGACCTTTTCAGAAGTCTGTGTGTGACGTTAAGTGCCCTGTCACCAGCAAGCCTATCAGTAGCAAATGTGGATTGGCAGCAGGCTGTGATAGCAGTGGCAGCTCCTTGTAAATCTCTCACTTCCATTCACTTGTATAATATGATGAGGCATAGTGGTCACCCCACCACTGTATATTCATAAGTCCAGAGTTAAACCAAAACCTCATGTAGTTCAAATAAGATTGATATTGAAGAGGACCATGCTGAGCTGACTGTTTCAGAATTCTTCCTCAACCAGCAGCATCATAAACTAGAATAACTTGTCCTTGCCTCATTGCTGTTTTCTCCTGCGTTTGACCACTACTTTTCAAAAGTAATTTGTAGCATATGTAGCATTTTTAGATATTTCTGTGCTGAGGAGCTTTAGAAATGCAAGCATGCTTCCTTTGACAATTTTATTTTTGTTTGTTTAACTTTTGAACAGAAGAAATAAAAATGGAAGAGACGATAGAAAGGCAGCAGAAGGAGCCCGATGTTACCACACAGTCAAATCCAACATCTCCACCCACTACTACTTCTCCAGAAGATGAGGCAAAAGTAAAGACAGTCAAAAAAGAGAAAATCGAAAATGACTCAAAGGCAGAGCAGACCATTAAGATAGAGCAGCCTGCTTTGGAAAAAACTGATGTGAAAGGTGAAGATACTAAAGTGGCCATAGAAAACCACCTTGAGAAAATTAATAGGCCAACTGAAGGAGAAAATGTAGCTGTTAAAGTACAAGTGGTCAGCCTGAAAGGCTCTGGTGATGCCAAAAGTTGTGCTGATAAGTTGGCAGCTGTAGACCGTGAAAAATCAGGAATTAACATCAAGGTAGAACCTCCTGATGACATCAAAGAAAAGTCCTCTGAGGAACTTGAGAGGGCCTTGAAAAATGTTAAACAGGCGAAACTCCCCGTGAAAAAACGTGAAATTAAACTGACCGAGGACTATGACAACTCTGTAAAAGGTCTCCTCACCAAGTCTATGACCCCTGTCAGAGAGCCACTGAAGGAAGGATTGAAAGTGGAAAGCGATGCCGTGAAGCAGATACCAGAGGAAAAGATGGAGGGAAAGCAGCTTGTGAATGGTGAGATAGCTGCTGGACCCCAGGTGAACAACCACAAAAATGAAGAGAGAGGTACGGAGGCTTCTGCTTCAGTGAAGGTTGAGCAAAAGAAGAACAAGGAGCCTGAACCCTCATATTCAACTAAAGAAGAGGAAAATGGCATCAATGGATCAAGCAAGCCAGACTCTGATTTGCCCATGAACCTTAATCAGGAGAATCACATGAACAGAAGTACAGTTGAGGTGAGTCAGAACTGCCTAGTAAAGGAAAAAGCTGCAGACCAGAATCTTCCCGAGCTGGAGAAGCCGACTGAGGAAGTCAGATCAAAATGTGAGGGAGGGAAGGGGGATTCTTCAAAGAGTTCCCTCAGCACCAAGCTGCCTGACAAAGGAATGCCTGACACAAAAACGACAAGTGTTACTACGGTGGAGGAAGAACATACAGAAAAGCTCCCTGTGAGGAGAACAAGAGCGTCATTGAGGCAGCAGATGACAGAGAAGACTCCAGAGGAAGAAGCACCCCAGAAGGTTGAGCAGGTGGAACAGAAACAGGAGACAGAACCTAATGGGACAAGGTGCTTAAGGAGGTCACTGAGAATATCCAAACCTACGGTGAAAGTGACAGAAAACCTGGAGAAGAAAGCAAGTAAGCGGGAAGAGCCAGCAATACCTCCAAGTCCGAATAGAGATGAGAACCATAAAAAGGTGGAGAAAGATTCAAAAGGAGCAAAGGTACAGTGATTTGATTATTTAAAAGTTAAAATAAAATTGATTTGTCATGTGTGGGATGAATGTGTTGCTGGCAAGACATTGTGAATTGCCTTTGAGTAGGCAGTGGTAAACAATTGAGTGGCAGTCCTGAGCCAGACATTCCTTTGGAGTCACAATTAAGCCAGATTGGGTACTGGCAGCAGATTTCCTTCCCTAAGTGACATCAGTGAAATTGGTGAACAAAGTGAAGATTTATTAAGGACACAATACCAAATGTAAATCTGGAAAAATGGAACTTGTGATGAGGTACATGTTTATTGCTAAACCAATTGGGGATGTTTTACTGAACAAAAGTTTCAGTGCAACCTCAGACATTTACATCCATTTGATCCATTAGGGTCTGTACCAGCTCTTTGGTGGAATTGCTTAAATTTAGTCCTGGTTTGCTGCCTTTTCCAATAGACCCCACCTTCCCTTTCAAGGAGCTGTCCACTGTTCCCTCACTGTGCAGTAGTTTCTGTGTCAATTATCACCTCTATCTAAGCATTACATACTCTGAAGAATCCTCTATGTAGAGGGGATCTTGGTGATTTATCAGTTGGATGCTACAATGGCCTAGGGTTGATCCTTAAAGTAATTAATTTCTGCCATGGTGATGATCCTACTGCAAATGGGACCTGGTAGTCCTCATATTAGGAAGAGTGTAAAGTGGGGGTGTAATCAAAAAGAGCTCCCCCTTGCTCACTGTTATTGTGATATTTGTTGAAGATTTTTGGGGAGATGAAGCTTGAGGCTGGTGATGAAACATTGAAATTAGAAGCAAGAGGCAGCCATTTGGTCCTTCAAGCTTGCTTTGTCATTCAATATGATCATGGCTGATCCTCTATTTCAGGGTCATAGTCCTGCTTCTCCCCATATCTCTTGATGCCATTAAAATCCAAAACTCTGTCTATCTCTTAGGTGAAAAGCTGGAAGGGAAGCGTGAAATTGTAATATGAGATCATCTCAGTGAAAACACACAAAATTAGATGGTGGAATGCAAGAATTGGGAGCAGGAGAATGTCGCAAATAGGAGCAAAAGGATACCATTCAGCCTTTCAGTGAGGTCTTGGCTGGTCTTGTACTTCAACACCATTTTCTTGCACTATTCCCACATCCTTTGATGTTTTCAGTATAAAAATATTTAAATCTATTGATCCCTGTATTGATCGTACTCAGTGACTGAGATCTCCCAGCCCCCTGGGATAGAATATTCCAAAGATTCATCATCGTCTGAATGAAGAAGTTTCTCCTCCTCTCAGCCCTATCAAAATATAAACAATAATAGGAGAAGGACATTCAACTCCTCAAACCTGCTCCACCATTCTTAATCATGGCTGATCTGATTAGAAGATTAAAGCAGCGTTCCTGTCTACTCCTGATAATCTTTCGCCACCTTCCTGAGCAAAAATCTCTCTACCTTTTCCTTAAAAATTTTCAAGGACTCTGCTTCCACCATCTTTTCATGAAGAGATTTCCAAACACTCATGACCAACAGAGTCTAAAACGCTATGCTTCTTCTGAGACTGTGCCCCTTGGCTCCGGAACGTCTTCCATGCAGGAGAACCATCCTTCTTGCTTCTATCCTATCGAGCCTATAAGAATTTTGTATGTTTAAATAAAATCATTTCTCCTTCTTCTAACCTCCACAGAGGTTGATTTCATTTTTGCTCAGGATAATTACTTCTCATACCAGGAATTAGTTTGTTCACCATTGTTATGCTTCCCTCATGGCAAGTGTATCCTTCCATAGGTAAAGAGACTATCTTTGCTCTTATTCTCAAATCCTCCTGTAATAAAGACCAACACATTTGCTTTCTTAATTGTTTGGAGTAGGCAGTTTGGCCCCTTGAGCCTGCTCCACCATTTGATATGATTATGGCTAATCTGATTGTGTCCTCAATTCTGCTTTCTTACCTGACTCCATATTTCTTATCTCCCTTGTCCATCAAAATCTGACTAACTATGTTCAGTAACACAACCTCCACATTCTATGGGGAAGAGAGTTGAGCAGACTAACGATCTTCTGAGACAAAACGTTTCTCTGCCTTCCAACCTTTGAAAGAGCGATCCCTGAATCTTAAAGCATGTCACCTAGTTCTGGTCTCTCACAAGGGGAAGTGTCCTTTCAGCATCCACCCTGTCAGTTTAACATTAACTCTAAACACATTCAAGAATAGCTTCTTCCCTGCTGTTACCGGACCTGTGAACAGACCTCTCATATAGCAGAGTTGATCTTTCTCTGCACGTTCTCTGTAGCTGTAACACTATATTCAGTATTTTTGATTTGATTCTTTATTGTCTCATACCAAGGTACAGTGAAAAGTGTTGTCTTACGTGCCTGACAGGCAGATCATACTATACAAGTGCATCAGGGTAACAGAGCAGAGTGCAGGATACAATGTTACAGATGTTGAGAAGGTGCACGGAGGGATCAGCATCAACATTAAAGAGGTCCTTTCGAAAATCTGATAACATTCTATTCTATTACCCTGGTGTACTTAGTGTGGGGCATGAATTGCGTGGGTTGCACACAAAACTATACTTGTCACTACATCTTGGAGCATGTGACAGTAATAAATCATATCAGTTAATGGGATAACAAGGTGTAGAGCTGGATGAGCACAGCAGGCCAAGCAGCTTCAGAGGAGCAGGAAGGCTGACGTTTCCGGCCTAGACCCTCCTTCTGAAGAAGAAGGGTCTAGGCCTGAAACGTCAGCCTTCCTGCT
>JAHRHZ010000264.1:59665801-59686644 GCA_024137785.1 Ginglymostoma cirratum | reverse complement strand
GTTGTTCTGACTTCAACACCAACAGCAGTGACTGAATATAAGAGTGATACTGCTGGCTGCCCTTCCTAGTGGATGGGGGAGAAATCAATTGAGCTTAACTCCGACCCCCTAGCAGACCAACAGCTTGTATCACAAGATCAGAGTATTGCAATTGTAAGGAACATATGAAGAAATTTTTAAAAATACATTCTCTGGAAACAGATATTGCCAACATTTATAACAAAGCCCTAGTTGTCTTGGAAGTGGTAGAGAGGGCATCTTCATGCTGTAAGCCCATGTAATGAAACTGCTCTCTGTGTAAGTGAAGTAAAACTAATGGTGTTTCTGTGCACTTGCCACCCTTGTTCTTCCTTAGCTGGTGTGGGTTGCAGGTCCAATGCTTCCCTCTTTGATGTAATATGCCCTGTTTTTGGCTGAAAAATGAGCCTCTTGCAAGAGCGAAAATGAATTATAAGTGCATGAAGATTGCATTGCGTTCTTCAAAATTCTGCCGCAGTGCAGGATTCACATGATATGTAACTGCCCTGGGACAATTCCTGAGATTTTTGGTTTCACAGCTTGCTTCTGACTGCCTCGTGTTGACGTTACAGCGCAAGAGTAAATCCAGCAGGAGAGCCAGGTGGACCAAATCGAGGGGCAGGCGCAGACCCCAAGAATCGAGTGGAGAGGGTGAGAGCTCGCAGGAAGACAATGAATGCAGTGAAGAGGAGGAGGAGGAAGAAGAGCAAGGTCCTCTAGAGGATGATGAGCCTTGTAAAAAATGTGGCTTATCCAATCACCCTGAACTGGTAGGTCATACTGTTTAGGGCCAGAGTTGGCCCTGTTCTGTTTTTGCTTGTTTTAAATAACTGGTCACATACTGGACTGCATTTTGAAGGGCAAGTTCTAATACAATATACCGTAGTCTGATATAACAAGTTGTGGGGCTGGATGAACACAGCATACCATAGCCTGATAATTCAGTGAGTGGTTGGGGAGGTGGGACTTAAATTACATCTGAAATGCTGGTTTATAAGTTCAGACTTCTCAATTTAATTGGTAAATATGCAAGTTGAAATATGTAATAGATGCTTTGCGTATTTATGATTTTTAATTGTGAATGAATTAATACATTTTCTGTTATGCATTTTGATGGATGCACTTAAACATGCTTGGGTATGTAGTTTCATAGCATATTCCCATCAACCCTTATGTGAAATAAAGTGCATTGGCTCTTTTATTTTTTTTCCTAATTCTGCAGGCAAGAAAGTGCAATGTAGATCCATATCCATTCGATCTCTTGTGCAATTTGGTTGCTGGAGGATGTAGCAGAGCAGTTTTCTTTTCAAAATATGTTTAAGAATTGGCTAGGACATTGCAGTACTGACCTAATGAGAGGAAATGGTCACCTGCCCCTGATTGTTGTTTGGTTAAGTTCAACTTCAAACTTGTGCTTGGATATTTCACATCAACCTGTTGAGATGTTTATTTTTTCTATTCTTTTGTGGGATATGGGCATCGCTGGTTGGCCAGCATTTCTCGCCCATCCCTAGTTGCCCTAGAGAAGGTGCTGGTGAGCTGCCTTCTTGAACCGCTGCATTCCTCCTGCTGTGAGTTGACGCACAATGCTATTAGGGAGGGAATTCCAGGAATTTGACCCAGCGACAGTGAAGGAACGGTAATACATTTCCAAGTCAGGATGGTGAGTGGCTTGGAGGGCAACTTGGAGGAGGTGGTGTTCCCATATATCTGCTGCCCTAGACATTCTAGATGGAAGTGGTCGTGGGCTTGGAAGGTGCTGTCTGAGGATCTTTGAATTTCTGCAGTGCATCTTGTAGATAGTACATACTGCTGCTGCTGAGTGTCGGTAGTGGGGGGGGAGTGAATGCTTGTGGATGTAGTGCCAATCAAGTGGGCTGCTTCCTCCTGGATGGTGTCAAGCTTCTTGAGTGTTGATGGGGCTGCACCCATCCAGACAAGTGGGGAGTATTCCATCACACTCCTGACTTGTGACTTGTATATGGTGGACAGGCTTTGAGGAGTCAGGAGGTGAGTTACTCGCTGCAGTATTCCCAGCTTCTGGCCTGCTCTTCTACCAACTTTGTTTATGTGGTGAGTCCAGTTGAGTTTCTGGTCAATGGTAACCCCCAGGATGTTGATGGTGGGGGATGCAGTGATGGTAACGCCATTGAATGTCAAGGGGCGGTGGTTAGATTGTCTCTTTTAGGTGATGGTCATAACCTGACATTTGTGTGGTGTGAACGTCACTTGCCACTTGTCTGCCCAAGCCTGGATATTGTCCAGATCTTGTTGCACGTGAACATGGACTGGTTCACTATCTGAGGAGTCATGAATGGTGCTGAACATTGTGCAATCCCGTGAACATCCCCTCTTCTGATTTTATGATGGAAGGAAGGTCATTGATAAAGCGGTTGAAGATGGTTTACTTACAAACCCCTGGAACAGGTCGAGCTTCTGCTGTGACTGCTGTTAGAGTGAACTGCCTTCCTTCTATTCAGACTCTTAGTCTGTGGGTGCGTGCCTCAATAACGTGTCAATGCCCTTAGCATGGAGATGGGCAGATGACGGTGATGTAATTGAATGCAAGAGCGAAATATTGCTGATGATGAAAAATGAAATAAAAACACAATGTTGGAATTGTCAGCAAATCAGACAGCATCTGTGGACAGAGATCGAATTAATGTTTCAGATTGATTTTTTGACAAGGACTGAAGACAGATAGAAATGTAACTGTTCCCACAATTCTGTCTTCAGTCCTGTTGAAGGGTAGTTGAATACCTGATCCAAGTTACTGCTCATTATTAATTTCAGTGTTTTTTTCTAGATTCTGTTGTGTGATTCCTGTGATAGCGGATATCATACGGCTTGTCTACGACCTCCATTGATGACGATCCCTGATGGAGAATGGTTCTGCCCACCCTGCCAACATGTAAGTAACTCCTTTTTATAATGGACGTTGCTGCCGTAAGATTTTAAAAATTGGGCAATAACTTGCCTTCACTGTCTTTTTATTTCTTTTTGCCCCAGAATGAGTAATTCTGGGAAGGCTCATTTATTGTCCAAACTAAGATAATTGACTTCAGTGCAGTTACTTGAGGACTTGACAGATCAGATTCTGGGAGTGTTTTTCCCCTGGATGCAGAGTCAAGACTTATGTGTCAAGGATAACGTGTCAGCCATTTAGGACCTAGTTGAGAAATTTCTTCAATCCAGAAGATTGTGAATCTTTAGAATTCTGAACCTCCAGATGGCCATGAATGCTCAGTTGATGGATTTGTAGGCAGCATGAGAGTTGAAGGATATGGGGATAAGGCTGGAAATGGACTTGATGCAGAGGATCAAACAGCTTATTAAGAAGTAGAGATGGCCTGAAAGGCTATATGGCCTACTCCTTTGATTTCTTGCAATTTTTTATACACACGTCTGGTGGCTTTCTAAAACTGTGAATAATTTTGCGTGAACATGGGTCAAGATCAGACTGTAGAAATCCTAGGAACTTAGAGCAAGGGAGGAGTCCATTTCCATGCTAGCTGATGAATAATTGGACTAATTGGACTAATCCCACTGTTCAGTTCTTGGTTTATAGCCTTGTGGATCAAGATCATATCCCAATACTTGCTAAATGTTATGAAACTGCCTGCCTCTGCCCCCAACTTGCTGCCCCCTTTTCAGACAGTGGGTTCCAAGTTCTGACTACAGTCTGGGTAAAACATTTCCTCTCCAAATCCCTCTTGAACCTCTCATTCTGAATCTGTTGCCCTGGTTATGGACCCTTCAGTCAAGGGATATAGAACCTTAGTGTCCACTCAACCCTCCTCATTTTATACACTTCCCGCAACTTCTTGCGTTCGAAAGTAAAAACCCTAACCTAGTAACTTTCCCTCGTAACTAAAATTCTCCAGACAGGACAGTACTTTTGTCAATCTTCTATGAGCCTTTTCTGGTGGTATAGGTAGTAGAATCTGTTAATAAAACTGTTGGATTTTCAATGGCTCTTCATTAGTTTTCCTGGCACTTAACAAAAGGTTTACCACATTCATTGAGCTTGGTTTCATGACATGCACGTTGAGTTTTGAAAGGGCATAGATAGCATAGACATCATGATGTTAAGCCAGCAATATCAAGGCTTAAGAGTAGTAGCCGAGAGAACAAGAGTTCAAATCTGCTTAAGAATGTGAATGTAATTTATAAAACAGTTTGTTATTACAAAGGACATAGCTATCAGATTGTCAGTCAAAACCCAACTGGTTTGACCATGCTTTCCGTGAGAAATAAATTGAGCAGAATGGGGTATGTTCCTTAGAGTTTGGGAGGTTAAGAATAATCTCATTGAATTATGTATGAAAAGGCTTGATAAGGTACATGCAGAAGGCTGTTTGCTCAAGCAATGGAGTCTAAAATGAAGATCAGTCTCTGAGCAAGAACTAAATTACTTCAAACCAAAATGAGAAGAAATTTCAGATCAGTTATGATCTTATTAAATGGCTGGACAGGTTTGAGGGCTAAATGGCAAACTCCTAATTAATACAAATGTTCATATGTTATTCACTGAGCATTATGGATCTTGGGAATACTACTTTGGTGGGGCTGTAAATGTAAGTCATTAAGTGTATTCAAGGCTAAAATTGATAGACATTTGAACACTAAGCAATTTAGGGGCTTGTGGAGTAAGGTGAAAATTAGAATTCAGAATTAGAATTTGCTTTATTGTCACGTGTACTCAAGTGCAAGAGTACAGTGAAAAGTTTACAATGTCACCCCAAATAGCACCTAGGTACAAAGTACCTAAGCATAAACCTTAGATACAAAATAGAGAAATAAAGGGAAAAAAGTTACATTACCTTAGTTATCCACCGTATTAGTTAGGCAAATAAGAAATAAAGTTAAAAAGATAAACATTACAGCCTTTCTATGATGGGCCTGCAAAAGATCAGCGCAGAGCGCTTCCACATGTGATCTGACTCTGCTTGCAAGCCACTGACTGCCCATACCAGTCCCCAGACCAACAACTGTCCCAGTTCCAGGTATGCTGGCCGTCCCAGCTCCGCGCAGGCCTGCAGCCCGCTCTGTGGAAAGTGGAGTTGATATGGAAGTTCATCCATGATCCTCCTAATTGGTGGAACAGAGTTGAAGTGCAGTATGGCCTACTGCTTCTGTTTCTTGTGTTTCTTTACTCCTTCCCTGTCTGGCCTCTGTGTGAGTTCAGCATGAGACAAATGCCTAGTGTGACAAGGACAAATCAGTGTTGAAAATGGGGAGACACTTATTCTCCTGAGATATTGAAGAATGACAAAGAGAAGATGCCACTGTTTCAAAAATTGTGTTTATTTGGTATTTTAGAAAGTGTCCATTTGGAATAGTAATCTGAGACAATAATTTGTTTAAGAAATTAGTTGATGTATTTGAAGTGTGGCCGCTCCGGGATTCAGAATAGTTGCGTAAGAATGATCTGAATGACTATTTTGTACCAAAATAATAATCATCTTGTTTTCTTGTTGAAAGTTAGTGTAGTATCGGTGGGCAATGAGAGGAAAGGATGCTCCTATTTGCCAAAAGATATGTTGTATAACCTGTTAAGCCTTCTGTATGGCAATAAAATCCATCATAGACATAACTGTTTATTTCTGTATGGATGAAGAGGGTAGCGCTGCACTAAACGTTATCTCCCTTTTTTATTGTCTACAGAAACTTCTGTGTGAAAAATTAGAAGAACAGTTGCAAAATATAGACGTGATGATAAAAAAGAAGGAAAGAGCAGAGAGAAGGTAAAATAAAAAAACTGGACCAGAAACTTCTGAGGCTAGTGATGACGCAAATTGCGTGACAGTACCCTTAGGGGCCAATTGACCATCTCTTATTTCTTACTCCTGGTGGAATTGAATTTTGCTGTCTTGGTATTGACACTTCTCTTGTCTCTAGTCCCGCCTTTGCTCAAAACATCCTTTCATGTTGAATAATGTTCATTATTTTGAATTTTTCTTTCTTGTTTTTCTTCAAACTACAACTGAACTTTGGAATCCAGCACTCCATCATTACCCTGGTCATTTCTTCCACAGTATAGAGAAATGGAATTCAGTCTCACTGTTATCTCTTTGTTGTTATCTCTTTGTCCTCAGCACCTTAAAATGGTGAAATTGCTTCTGCCCATCACTCTGCTTTTCCACCATCCAAATGAGTTTTAATTCTCCTATCATGATGACAACATGGAAGGAGAACTGAAGCAGATTGAATTATAACCTTCAAAATGGAACTGAATAAATACTTGATGGGGGTGAAGGTAAAACATCAGAGCCAGAGAGAGAGAGAGAGAGAGAGTGCAGTGAGGGAATGGGACTAATTGAACAGATTTTTTTCTTTCAAAAGCTGGTATGGACATGATGGGCTGAATAGTCTCCTGCACTGCGTTAATAAATAACTTTCTTTTATTCTTTCATGAGGTGTCAGCATCATTGGCAAGGCCAGCTTTTACTGTCCATCCATAATTGCCCAGAAGGCAGTTTAAAGTCAGCTACATTGCTGTGGGTCTGGAGTCACTCATAGGCCATTGAGAAGGATGGCAGATTTCCTTCCCTAGAGGGCATTAGCCAGATGAGTTTTTATAATGATTGGTAGGTTTCATGGTCACCACTGCTGAGAGTTTTCCATCATACTCCTGACTTGAAGGTGGTGGACAGGCTTTTGGGAATCAAGAGATGAGCTCCCCACTGCAGGATTCCCAACTTGTGATCTGCTTCTGTAACAACGGTATTTTTGTGGCTAGTCAAGTTAGATTTCTGGTCATGGTAACCCAAAGGATAATGATAAAGGGAGGGATCTAGCAACGATAATACTACTGACGTCGAGGAGCGATGGTTAGATTCTCTCTTGCTGGGAATGATCATTGGCTGGCAATTGTGTGGCATAAACATTACTTGCCACTTTCAGTTTTGCTGTGCTTGGACATGGACTGCTTCAGTATCTGAGGAATCCTGCTTGGTGCTGAACGTTGTGCAATCATCAGCAAACATCCCACTTCTCACTTTTATGATGGAGGGAATGTCATCAATGAAGCAACTGTAGGTGGTTGTCCCTAGGACACTGCCCTGTGGACCTCCTGCGGTGATAGAACACAGAACATTACAGCGCAGTACAGGCCTTTCGGCCCTCGATGTTGCGCCGACCTGTGAAACCAATCTGAAGCCCATCTAACCTACACTATTCCATTATCATCCATATATTTATCCAATGACCATTTAAATGCCCTTAAAGTTGGTTAGTCTACTACTGTTGCAGGCAGGGCATTCCATGCCCTTACTACTTTCTGAGTAAAGAACCTACCTCTGACATCTATCCTATATCTATGGAGCTGAGATGACTGCCCTTTAACACTCGTCATCATCATCCTTTGTTCTGTGTGCAACTCCAACCTGCCAAGAGATTTCCCGTGATTCCCATTGATTCCAGTTTTTCTAGGGCTCCTTGATATCACACTCGGACAAGTGAGGCCTTGATATCAAGGGCAATCACTCTCACCTCACCGTTGGAGTTCTATTTGAACCAAGGCTCAGAAGCTAATAAGCCCTTACAGAACTCAAACTGCTTCAGTGACCATCTTATTGCTCAGTAAGTGCTACTTTTTAGTACAGTTGATGATCCGTTCCATTGGTCTGTGGTGTTTGACAGTAGACTGAAAGGTAGTATTCAGCTGGTTTGGATTTGCCTTGCTTTATGTCTGTGGGCATATCTGGGCAATTTGTCACGTTGCTGGCTAGATTGGCTAGGAGCATGGCAAATTATGAAGCACAAGTCTTCACTAACTGTTGCTGCAATATTGTTAGGCCCCAAAGCCTTTGCAGTACCCTGTAAGCCATTTCTTGATATCATGTAGAATTAATCAAATTTGTAGGAGGCTGATACAGATCACTGACTCAGCATTTCTGGTGAAGATTATTTTTGCCTCTTCTAACCTTGGTGATGTCCTTCAGTTTTTCAGTCTTTGTTTAAAAACATGTACTGGGCAAATCATATGTGGAAGTGTTGGTTTACTGATTTGAAAAGAACATTGGTTTAAAAAAAATGTACTCCTTTTCTTGCAGGAAAGAGAGGCTGGCCTTTGTGGGAATTAATGTGGAAAATATCATTGCTCCAAAAGTAAGCACATTTTAAATTAATGCTTTCTAAACATATTTGGGTTATGACCCATTTTAATGATCTCAATGAAAATTGGGCAAATTGGAGTCTTGAGCGTTATCTGGAGGAGGGTGGTGGGGAGATTAGCGGGAGAGAGCAGTATTTGTTGACTGGGGACTCCTTAAAACTTCAAATTTTCCCTGAAAATTACAAACGAATACCTTTTCAACAGGCTTAGTTATAGCAGCAATCATATTTCACGACAGCTGATTCAGTCAAACACCTGACAGAAAGAAGGATGTACATTTAAAGAGGCTTCACATTTGTGAAAATTCATTCTGAGCTTCATAGCCAGCATTGTGGAGCTCCTGTCCTCGCTGGAGAACTTATTTCATAGTTTAGGAATGTCTGTTTTAACAGCTGAAAGGGACTGTGGTTTAACAAAGAGAGCGAAGATTAATTCAACTTCATGGGGCAGTTTTTAAACAATTGCTTTTTACTTCTGAGGTTCAGTATTGTTTAACCACATGCTTTCAAGTGTTTCAAGTCAACATCTTGAGATTTTGAAATATTGCAAATAAGAACACCTCAAAATAAAAAATCTGAAGGGAAACCTTTAAAAGTTGAAGGGCACATCAGTCAGTCGTCATCTAAAAGAGAAAACAAGACTGTTTAAAGCAGCAAAAGTAAAAATTGCTGGAAAAGCTCAGCAGGTCTGGCAGCACCTGTGGAGGGAAATCAGTTAATATTTTGGGTTGAGCGACCTTCTTCAGAACCCCTGAAGAAGGGTCACTCAACCCGAAACATTAACTCTGATTTCTCTCCACAGGTGCTGCCAGACCTGCTGAGATTGATTAGCAATTTCTGTTTTTGTTCCTGATTTACAGCATCCCAGTTCTTTTGGTTTTTATAGTTTGAAGCAATTCTGAACATCTCACCTGCAAGCTGAACTAATGTTTTTATTCTTTCTGACTCCTTTGCCTGCGCTTTTTCTGGGTTTATTCCAACGTCTTTAGCTGATTATTGTCGTGCTGCACCACTAATTTTTTTTAAATTAGTAGCAGCTCCCAGAGGGAATGCCAATAGGAGTTGTCTCCTGTGGAAGTTGTGTGCAGCTACAGTGAGGACACATCCAGCTTGGCTGTGAAGCTAATTAGCTTGATGGTGCTCACTGTCTAGACTAACACGAGGGAAGAGCAGAAAAATGAATTGGGTGTGGGCAGGTGAAACAGAAGGCCAAAGCATTGTTGCTGATTTATTATCCTGTTATGCTGTACCAAGAGAGACATGAATTAGACAAATGCAGTGAAACACTGCCCTCATGGTAGAAAATGTGGAAAGAGGTGTGTCTGTTATGAATGATCCACAAAAGCAAAACATCGCAATACTGGAAAACTGAAGTAAAACGGAACAAAGTGAGAGGCTGGACACCATTCACATAGAGTGAAATAAAGTTTCTGTGGCACTTAAAACCGGGGAAAAAAAAAAAGTAGAAGCATGTTTTATGTGAGTACCCTGCCCATCACTAACTCCTTTTGATCTATCTTTCCTTCCTCCCGTTTTCCCCGTCTCCATACTTACATGAGACCCGTTACATCTTTAATCATTTTCTAGTTCTGCTGAAAGGGCATAGATCTTGCCTGACCTGCGAAGTATTTGCAACAGTTTATAGATTTATTAGTGAATTGTTTGTGGATTTCCATGCTAGTCGTGATTTTTTGTCACCTAGTATAAAATTTGCCACTGTTGTAATATACCTTTGTTTATGTCAGGATTCAGTAACTGAAGAACAAGAAGTAAAAGATTACAAATCCTTGGAAAGGCGGTCGGGTAGGACACGGAGATCTATTAATTACAGGTAAGGCTTTGTTTTATTGTGTTAATGCCATTTGCTGTGTAGAGTTTAAAAGAGAAAATGCCAGTTATGCGTCTATTTCGCCCTTCCACTCAGTAGGTAAGCGTACTTTATAGTATGGTTCTAGGAGATAAAGATTGGGGTAATCCTAGACTCTGTTCCTCGCCCTCCACCCTATGTGAGCAAGTTAGCAGCTTCTCCAGTTGAAAATTGGCCCCTGCCTGAAACTTCATGTCCGAGCTCCCAACTGCTTGACTCTAGTTGGCTACCCACTTGGGTAGGACCAGAGAGTATACATCCTTGATGGATAGTTTGACAAGTAACTGTGCATTAATCACCCATATCCTCCACTGATTAATTTTTCCTCGTCATCTTCCCACTAACTTCTATCATATCTCCCAGCCTGCACGCTGAGGTTTTCAGACAGTGCTTCCCCGCCCCTCCCAACCTGCTCACTCCACAGCAACCTGTGTCACCCTTTTATGACCAAGCTTTATAATTTTCTAAAGCTCTGTATCTTGCAACTTATTCCAACCTGACTCTGCTTTAAATGCCTCTTGAAAATGCATCTTGATCATGTCTTCAGTCAACGAATTTTACAACTGACGAGGTTTTGCTACTTGGCATGATTTGTGGTATAAAAGCACAGTGCAAACACATTACCAGGAAAATAGAAACATATTAGACGTTTTCAATTTTGAGTAGATTTGTAATTACATAAAGTCCTATATGTCAGGCTGAAAAGTTCTCATCAAAAAAGTTTCCATTTTGGCTTTGGGAGGGAAGCTGTGCCCATTATTTAGAGGTGCAAGTGAACATTGTTTAATTAATGTGAGGTAGGACATCATTTGCTAAAATCTGGGTTTGTGGACTCAATTGTGATTGGAGTGCAGACATAATTTTAAGCAAATATGTCAGCTAAAGTGAGCACTGCAAGCTTTCCACAAACGGTAATTAAGATATAAGACCAGCTCATGAGTTTCCATCGCACTGGTTAAGGGATCATTGTTTGTCAGGACAGCTCAAGTACTCTGCAAATCCTTTAGTGCCGTGGGATCTTTTGCCTCCATACTCCAGTCTCACTTGAACACAAAATCAACACATGAGTTCTCATCATTGAGGGAGCACTGTACTGACGGAGGTGCCATATTTCAGTGGAGATGCCTACCCGTCGGGTGGATTAAAAAAATTTCAACTCCCTTTTTCAGAGAAGAGCAGAGGGCATTATTTCAATAGCCTGGCTAATGTTCATCCCTCCACAAAAATTGCAAAACCTGATTATTGGTCATTGTCACTCTCTGATTTCAGGGAACTTCCTTTCTGTGAGTTGGCTGATATGTTTCCTGCATTTCAACGATGCCAAAGCGTCAAAAGTATACTTCATAAGAAAATATGAACAGGAGCAGGCCATTCTCCAGCCTGTTCCACCATTCAGTGAGCGCATAGTTGATCTGTGGCGTTACTCCATATACCTGCCTTAGGCTCATACCCTTTAATGCCTCAGATTTGAGACTACCAACTGATCTAGCACCAACTGCCATTTATGGGAGAGCGTTCCAAACTCTACCACTCTTTGTGTGTAGAAATGTTTCCTAACATCTCTCCTGAATGGTCGGGCCCTAATTCTTAAACAATGTCTTCTAGTTTTAGAGTGCCCAACCAGTAGAACTAGTTTATCTTTAGGTATCTTCTCTTTTCCTATTAATATATAGAAGGCTTCAATCTAATCGCCCCTTAACCTCCTAAATTCTAGAAAATAGAAGCCTAATTTATCTAATTCTTCATTGGTTGTAATGTGCTTTGAGATATTCTGTGGACGTGAAAGGCATTGTATCAATACAAGTCCGTATTTATGAAAAATGATGCTTCCAGCAGTCTCTCTCAACTTCACTAGATTGTGGGTTGTGTGCTCAAGTCTGGAAAAGGCTTTGAATCTAAGAAGGAAATTCTACTGCTGCTGTTGAATCAAGCAGATGTATTGCAAGGATTGCTGGCTTTTTCTAGGGGTTTCGAGTTTCCTTAATGGTCACAGTCGGAAATGTTCTGCCATGGTCAGATGATTCCATAGTGATAATGGCATCTTCTTGATAACCCTCAACCCTATCCAATTTTCTGTTGTCAGCAAACTTTGAAATGATGAAATGGGCTCCCTCATCCAGGTAATTTATATACACATGGTGAATAGCTGGGGTCCAAGCACTGATCCTTGCGGTACCCCACTAGTCATTGGCTGAATTTTGGAAAAAGACCCATTTGGTCTCCTTTCTGTTTTCTATTTGTTAACCAATTCTCAATCCATGCTAATATATTAAACTCGTCCCTTGTGCTTTAACTTTACCCACTAACCTGTTTTGAGAGATATCATCAAAAGCCTACTGAAAACCCAAATACATTACATCCACTGGTTCTCGCTTCACTATTCTATTAGTTACATCCTCTCAAAGCTCCAATAGATTTGTTAAGCACAATATATCTTTCATAAACCCAGTCCTGTTAATACTTTCCAAATGCTGTGTTATAACATCTTCTATAATAGACTCTATCTAGTGTTTTCTCCATTACTCATATTAGGCTTAGTTCAAGGGCAATCAGGGATGAACAACAAATGCTGGCTTTGCCAGTAATGCCCATGTCCTATGAAAGAAAAAGGAAAGATGCCCTGCGAGAAGGGATTTTCAACCATTGTCTTTCTTTGCCTTATCAAGCAAAGCCAGTTGTTAACCTATATTAGCAGAGTACGAGTTAACTGAAGGGTCTTGATAGGGTGGCTATGGAAAAGATGTTTATTTTTGTGGCAGAGTCTTGAGCTAGGGGATCACTATTTAAAACTAGTTTGCTGTTTCTTTAAGATTGAGATGAGGAGAGACCTTTGTCACCAAGGGTTGCAAGTCTTTGGGACCTTTTTCCTGAAAAAACAGTTAAAGGGAAGCACAGACTGTGAATATTTGTAAGGCAGAGGTAGATAAGATCTTGATAAGCAAGCAGGTGAAAAATTATTTGGGATAGGCAGGAGCATGAAGTCGAGGTTATAGTCAAATCAGCCATGATCTTATTGCATGGCACAGCAGGCTTAAGTGGGCAAGTGACCTATCCCCACGTTTAATTAATATGTTTGTGTTACGTTCTACATTAAAATAAGGCAAAGAACTGTGGATGCTAGAGATCTGAAACGAAAACAGAAATTGCTGGAGAAACACAACAGGTCTAACAGCATTTGTGAGACGAAAGCATAGTTAACGTTTCAGGTCAGTTTGAGTCAGTTCTGATGAAGAGTCACCAGACTCCAACTGTTAAATCTGCTTTCATCCCACAGATGCTGCCCGACCTCCTGAGTTTGTCCAGCAATTTCACTTTTTGTTACATTCCATATTGTCTAGCTAGCTGAGAAGACAGGTGAGGAAATGCGTCCAAATCCCAGTTCCGACCATGAGTACACAAGGGCCAAAGGTGAGAAAGAAGGCATCAAGGGGCCTTCCTTAGTGTATTGGACTGAGAGAAATCCTTTGCTCTTTTTCAGTCACAGTAATCAAATTCGTAGAGATCTCATCCTCTGGCTCACACCACTAATTACGACTGTCATGGGTGGTTTGGTCTGTGAAGGCACAATTGGTGAATTAAACCAGTTAAGATGATAAATGATAGTGCAGCAAAAAGACCATTTAGCCTGTCAAGGCTGCTGTGTCTACTGACAGTTTACCTACTGTTTGCTGTGAACTGCTGAACAAGGTCACTTTGCACTATGATAAGACTTGGTGTTTAAATATGAATCCTTTTCTGCCAATGGAGGGAACTTGTCTTGCACAGATATCCTGTTCTGCAGACATTGTGTTTCAACCTGAATCCTTTTTGTAGCTAGAGATTCACAAATGGTCCATATATAAAACTAAATACAGTTTTGTTTCTGCTTTGCAGGTTTGATGAGTTTGATGATGCAATTGATGAAGCAATACATGAAGACATACAGGAAGCAGAGGGCAAAGGTCATTGTCACACGTCAGTCTTTTCACCTCTTGATTCTTTTCTCAGCAGCATCCTTTATTCATTAGCTCGTGTCTGGAGTCTTGTTTCTGACTTTCCCCTTCTTACCCTCTTCATGTGAATAATTGGTGCTGGGTTTTTTTAACACCAGATCACCTCTATTCATAAGGCAGAACAAGTTAGCAAGAATGGACACTGAGCGCATACTCGCTTCCTAAGTGCACTGTCTCTTCAAAGACGTGTCTTCAAATAGATCATGAGAGTCCAGTGAGGCCCTCCTACTCTACTGTATTAGCAATTGAGAACTGAAATCCAGAGGCAAAGTTCTGTTTGAAGAGTTTCTCAAGCTGATCCATGCATCCTAATTGTATTGAAAGAAAGTATTGTTACTAGAGGCTGGCCATTTGTTCTGCTGGCTGGGAACTTCAGAACACCAAGTCATTTTCAGAATAAGGGGTCACCTATTTAAGCCTGAGGTGAAGACCAATTTCTTCACTCGGGTGATGGACCTTTAGCATGCTATACCCAAGAGAGCTGCAGATGTTCAGTGATTGAGTGTATTCAAGACAGTAGTTGCTAATTTCTTGGGCAGTAAGGTGTGTCAGGTATAGTGGGAAAGTAGGCTTTGAGGTGGAATATCAGACGTTATCCTGTTGAATGGTGGAGCAGACTCGAGGAGCCATGTAATCTATATCTGCTGTATTTATTTAAATTCTTACCAATATCACATCCTTCCCCTAACTTGCTGTTCTCCTGAATCATAAGAGTGTGGCATTTTGTGACAACCTAGATCTTCCAAAGGGCCTGTGTTGTACTGTTTTATGTTCCATTCTTTCCCTATTATCTTCAAACTCCAACCTAAGTCTACCTAGCCATGAATGTTTGACATCCTATAACCCCTCCTGTTTTTTCACCCTCAGTAGAACTGTGGGCTTTGGTCTTTAGGGGGTGAAATGTTTCCATTTTGAACAAGTGCAAATTGCTGAGTGGTAATTGGAATTTTATTCCTCTGATTGTTTGAACAAAATCTATTGAAACCCCACAAGAAAGAAAACTCCAATCTTCATTCATTTGTTATTTTTGACTTTGGGTGCTTTTGGTTTTGCATTCTATTCCAAAAGGTGCTGGACGAGGCAAAGATATGGCAAATATCACTGGACAGTCCCTAGGGAAAGATATCTCTACAATACTTGCAGGGTCTAAAGACAACAAGCGACCAACACGTGAAGCTGCCTGCAGACGCAAGAAAAGGCGAAGACTTAATGATCTTGACAGTGATAGCACGCTTGAAGATGATGAGAGTGAGGAGGAGTTCAAGATAAGCGAAAGGTGAAGATAATTTCTTTCTTTTTCTTTGTTTTCCACACCCTTGAATGTAAAACTCTGTCACTGGAAGTGGTTGAAGCAAATAGCTCAGATGCTTTTAAATAGAAACTGGGTGAGATTACAAGAGAGAACAGGGAATAGAAAGATGATGCTGAAAGAATGAATTGAAGTAGATGGAATGGGAAGAGCCTCATCTATATTATAAGCACAACCACTGTCTGGAAAGCAAATGTTTCTGTACTATATTATCCATATATTTCCATTCTGCACATTCTAGATCCCTTTTCTTTGGAGACAACTCAAAAGGTACCACTAGCCCCTGGTGCGTACACTTAGTAACTGTTTTTTACGCATCTAACACTAGCTAACACTGTCAATTACAGCAGTGCTGTGGCAAAAGGCTCGTCCATGGTCTCAGCAATTTAGAATGTGTAACAAATACAGCCTTGCAAACATTGTTCACATAACTTTAGAGCAAAAGCATAAAAGGAAGATTTAATAATAATATACAAAATTATAATTGGTTTTGGTGCAGTACATAAATTGTTTCCAGTGACAAGAGGGTCAACGGTCAGAAAATATGTTTAAAATAATTGACAAAAATAAACTGAGAGATGAGGCATATTTTTTATCTGTGGATTGCTCTCTCAAAGAGATGACACAAGCATAGTGGGCCGCCTCTGCTTCAATATGATGAATGTTTCGGCGACAAGCCAAGAAGAGTGCAATGGTTCATCCAATTTGACCTGAGATGATGGGGAACTTGCCCACCCCCACTTCCTCCTAGTACCACCTGTCCACAGCTTCATAATCTGAGGAGAGGCAAAAGAAATGAAAAACGCAGGTCCAAGAGAAAGCATTTCATTTGGATAGCTCCTCAGCAACTGTGGAGACAGTTGGAACCAGTCCTGGAAATTGTGTGAACCACATTTCATCTGTAAAAATACCTACCTTCTCTACTGTGCTTTGTTAGTAACAGATTCTACTCACTCTTGAAGGAACAGCATTTAAATGTGTATCCATCTCCGCCTAATCAGCATAGATTTTCTAGTGTTTGGTGAATTAGTTTTGAATCTGGTACAGAATTCCACTTTAGTAATTTCACAAGGTCAGTCACTGATAGGTAGCAAATATACCACTTGCGAAGGGTGAACTTTTGAGATCAAGAAAAAATAAAACAGCACTAACTAGCAACTGCCGGATATAATGTGAGGAGAGAGGAAGTAGCAGGAGTACGCCATGTGGTCCTGTCATTCAATAGGATCAAGTTTGAACTTTTACATTTTCTACAGGTTTAAAGGGATGTTGCCTGCTTTGGAAAATATTTTGTCATGAAGGAAGGCTGGGTAGACTGGGGTTGTTTCATCTGGTTTGTACTAGATTCAGTTGATGTGTGTAAAATTCCAAGGGATATAGATAAAATGTGGATGGAAATACCTGACTTCCTGGGTTCAGGGCCCAGGTACCAAAAAGCACAGATTTAATGCAAAGAGTAGGCATTTAGAGGGGATTTTAGTGTTTTTTTTCATCCAGAGGGAAGTGAGGATCTGGAATTCATCGCCTGGAAGCGGGGGGAGAAGCAGAAATCATTGCAATATTCAAAAATCACTTGAAGTGCCTTTAACCTACAGACGAAGTGCTGGAAGGTGAGATCAGGCTGTGTGGCTGCTGGCTGCTGTTCTATGCACAATGAACTGAATAACTTCCTTCCATGGTGTAAATTTCTATGATTGCTACTACTTTTCCACCCAGTTCACATTATCTCTTAATTCCCTTAATGCCCAAAAATCTATCAGTCTTTTTTATTTGACACATAGAGCAACAAATCCTTTATGCTTTTTGGTGGTTAGGAAAGCTAACAAATGTTGTTATCTGTTGCAAGGAGAATTGAATGCCCAGGTAGGGAGATTATACTTCTATTGTATTGGTCACTGGTGAGACCACATCTGCAGTATTGTGTGTTGTATTGGTCACCATATCTAAGGAGGGATGTAAACACAGTTCAGAAAAGGTTTGCCAGGCTAATTACTGAAATTGTCTTCCCAGGAAAGGTTGAATCAGCTACTCTTGTTTCCGCGAGCATTTAGAAGAGTGAGATAGAACTTGATTGAAACGTAAGATCCTTAGGGTTTTCACATTGGATGTGGAGGTGTTGCTTCCTCAGATAACCTAGAATCAGCAGTCACTGTTTAAAATCCAGGGCTCATGCGTTAAAAATAGATGGGGCAGAAGAAGTCTTGAAAGGACATGAGCCTTTGGAGCTCTAGCCTGAAAAGGTAATGGAAACAGAGTCTAAATATTTTTAAGGCAGTGACTGGCAGCTTCTTGTAAGCAAGGAGGCAGAATGTTAATCATGTTAGGCAAGAATGTGGATTTCACTTTACAATCAGGTTTTGTTGAATGGTGGAGCAGGCTCCAGAGTCAAATGACCTATTACTACTTCTTGTCATATGTTTAAAATACTGCATGGAGTAGTAATAACGAAAGTGTTGGGAAATATAGAATGAGTGGACGTGATCCTAAAAGTGAAGAGTTCTATTTAGGGGGGACATCAGGAAGCCGCTTTCCACACGAGTGGAAATCTGGAATTCTCTTCAGAAGCGACAAGCTATTCGTGCTTTTAGGAGTTGGATGGATAAGCTGGGTAAGGGTATTCAAGGATGTTAATGGAGTTGAGGTATGAACTAAACGGGATATAATTGAATGGCTAGTAGGCTTCAAGGGACAAATGAGCTACTCATAGTTTTGTGTTAGATTACCTGTTTTGGGCTATTGGACACAGAATTTGGAGATGTTTTCTAATCAATCTAATCACTTCTGAAGCTGGAACCTGGGCTTCCTGCCTCAGAGGTAGGGATATTACCTCTGGGCTCCAAGAGTCCTGTACTGAGAAAGTGGGATGAGATACTGAAACACAATTCACCTTGAACCCTAAGAAGTTTCTCATTTCATTACAGGTTGTGGCAATAGATGGCCAGTTTCTTTCTTGAGATGTACCCTGTCTCCAAGCAAATATTATGCTTGAAAAATAAACCGTAGTTAAAGTGCTGATGCTTTATGTCCACATGCCAATTCAACTTCTGTGTAATCACATTCTTTGACATCTTCTGTTGTAGCTAATGTCACTTAAAAGAACATCTGTGAAATAGCAAGCCAGTGATGAACCATAGTTAATGACTTTTTTTTAACAAAAACATTTACCCATTTAGCAGTGAAGAAGAGTTTGAGATCTCTGACAGAGATAGTGAGGCAGACCCTGCCTCAAATGACGACGAGGGTTTTGAGGTTCGGCGAGGGAGGCATCGGAAATACGTGGAGCCAATGAGGAGGAGTTGGCGGTTGAGAGGACGACAAGTCAAGAGATACTCTGATGAGGATGAGGATGAGGAGGATGAAGAAGAACATGGAGGTAAAAAGGGTTTTACGCCCTGATTGTGTACCCTACCGTTCTGCATTTTTTGAGTTTGAAATACTTAGTTGCTAGCGTGCATGAGGCTAAATTTTACCAAGAAAAGAGAAGCGTTTCTAAAATGCCTTTCACAACTTCAGACATTCCAATGCATTTAAGGCTAACTGGTGTTTTGACTCCAACCCAACAGAGATATTAATCAATTCCTTACAGACTGGAACCTTCAAGTGTTGCAACGCTTTGTGTCAACTCAGTCAGTGTTTGCATTTCTAGTTTCCGTGTCTAATTTGTATGTTGCAATGCAGTGTTTTGAGAGTTTTTAAAAGATCAGAATAAATTAACATTTCAAGCTATCACTCTGAAAAATTGAGTCTTTGTACCTTAACATTGACTGCAAGTGACACTGATTTTATGTTCAGTACCTTGAATTGTGACAATGTTTTATTTCCGGTGGCACAGTCCAAGGAACCAAGCTTGGAATTGTGTTATCATGGCTGCTGCTTTCATATGTTTGCAATTTAAGTTCCATTGCTTGGTAGAAGACTGGATAAGGGAGTTGGATAGGAGGAATGGCATTAATTGCTTCACAACAAGTTGTATTTATGTAACACCTATGCAGAAAAATATCCCAAAGCACTTTGTAAGAGTGCCATCGAACAGAGTTTGATACTAATCTGCATAAGGATATAATAGGAAGGTGACTGAAAGCTTGGTCAAAATGGTACATCTTGGCAGTGACTAATTTCATTGGAAATCTTGAGGTAGGAATGGGATGACACAGTTGGGTTATGGATGTGTGGGAGTGGACAGGTAAAGTTTGGTTCAAAAGGGTCAGTGATTATTGCACGCCTCTGAGGATGAGATTCCAACACAACCCAAATATCCTGGCAATGGACAGTGTGTTAGAGTTCATCTTTCAGAGGAGGTGTTAAACTGAGGGCCTATATGCCCCCTCAGATGAAAGGTTTTTTTCAAAAAATCCCAGAGCCATTATTTTGAAGTGATACTGTGTTTACCTGATGTTCTAGGCAATAATTATCTCTCAGCCAAAAACCATTAACAGCTGACTAATCCAAATATTATAACAGTACTGCTTTAAGGAGCCTGTTGATTTATAAGTGGACTGCTATATTACCTACATTACAAAAACTTCAACAGCCCATAATTAGCCTAAAACCATACTGAATGTCCCACGGTCATGAAATAAACTACACAAGCGTGTCTTCTTTCTTTCATCTGATCAAGCTCCCAGAAAACTAAGTGGTGGTTTGCACCAATTGGAACCTCAGCGGACATGGCCCATCTCTAATCTAAATGCACAGTTCTGGCAAAACTCAGCAGATCTGGAGAGAGAAACGGAGTTAACATTTCAAGTGGAATAACTTCTTTGGAATTCTAGCCCGGTGTGAAACCAAGGCTTAAAAATTCCGTTTGTTGTCTGATGAGATCACTTTGGAATCCTATAGAGCTTTCTGTCTCGTGTGTTTAAACACATGGCATCTTTCTCAACAATTAAAATTTGCCTGCTGATAATCGATGTTTAGGAATCATAGAATCCCTACAGTGTGGAAACAGGCCCTTCGGCCCAACAATCCACACCGACCCTTGGAGCATCCCACCCAGACCCATCCCCCTATAACCCACACACCCCTGAACACTACGGGCAATTTAGCATGGCCAATCCACCTAGCCTGCACATCTTTGGACTGTGGGAGGAAACCGGAGCACCCGGAGGAAACCCGCGCAGATACGGGGAGAATGTGCAAACTCCGCACAGGCAGTCACCTGGGGCTGGAATTGAGCCTGGGTCCCTGGCGCTGTGAGGCTGCTGTGCTAACCACTGAGCCACCGTGCCGCCCCAAAGCATGGAGGGGCATTGATATTGAGTAGGCTGCAACTGGCAATATGACTGCGGTCTGTAAGCTGAATCATGATTCTGTTCATGTCGTGGCACATTGTGTGTAACAGATCTGAAAATTCTACTTCAGAAGTCTTTTCCTTGAATTAAAATTGATCACAGACTGGTTCAAAAGGCATGAGATTTGAATCCCGGTTCATGTACAATTAATAGAGATAACAAGGTGTGGGGCTGGATGAACACAGCAGGCCAAGCAGCATCATAGGAGCAGGAAAGCTTGACGTTTCGGGCCTAGACCCTTCATCAGC
>JAHRHZ010000264.1:59632533-59665401 GCA_024137785.1 Ginglymostoma cirratum | reverse complement strand
CAAGCAGCATCATAGGAGCAGGAAAGCCTGACGTTTCGGGCCTCGACCCTTCAGCAGAAATGCTAATGAAGGGTCTAGGCCCGAAACGTCAAGCTTTCCTGCTCCTATGATGCTGCTTGGCCTGCTGTGTTCATCCAGCCCCACACCTTGTTATCTCGGATTCTCCAGCATCTGCAATACCTTTTTATCTCATGTACAATTAATTTTCATTTTAAGACTATCAGTTATTGACTTATGTGTCATACTGTAAAAGGTCTTCCTCCTTTCACCTGAGGTTCATGTGCTTGAAAAGTGCTTGGTTTATTAACAAGTGCCTTCTCTTCTACAGAGAGCGAAGGGTCAAGTTGTTACAGTGACATATTAGATATGAGGAGGAGGCGATCAAAGCGGAACCAGGCTAAAAAAGTGAACTACAGGGAAGATTCTGAATCTGAGAAATCTATGAAAAGTGGTGCGAGTAGAAAGGAAAGACTAAGGGGACGAAAACGTAGGCTATACATTACAGCAAGCGATGGTAAGAAAATAATTTGCCTCATAATTCATTTCTTCAGCATTGTTAAGGTACTGATTCAATTGCAAAACCTTTGCATTTTCAGTAAAAAAAAAAAAAATCCCTCACATTATTCTAGGAATATCCAGCCTGTGTGCATTCCCCTACCTCAGCTCCAAGGCTGCCCAACTAGCCATTAAAGCAGCTTACTTCTAACTTGCCTGTCTTCTCTGTTAGAATTTGTGGATTTGGATTAATTTTTTTGCAATGTTAATTATTTCCTTTATTCTTGCAACGGATGCAGGTGTTGCAGGCATTTGTTCCCCAGTCTTATGCTCTTGAACTGAGTCGCTTGCTAGGCCATTTCAGAGGCCAGATCCACAGCAGATTTCCTTTCCTAAAGGACATTACTAAACAATTTGGTTTTGACTGCAATCGATGATAGTAATGGTACTATGAAACTAATACTAGCCTCCAATTCCAGATTTAGAATCAAATTCATAGTCTACCAGATTCCATGGTGGAATTTGAACCCATGCCCCAGAGCATTAGCTTTGGCCTTTCTGTCGCAGGATCCCTACAGGTAGGCCCATTGAAGATCATCCCAACCTATCCATGTAACCCCTCACTTACCACAGTTAACTTACCTAGCCTGCAGGCCCCTGAACACTACAGGGCAATTTAGGACAGCCAATCCACCTAACCTGCACATCTTTTGGACTGTGGGAGGAAACCGGAGCACCCGATGGAAACCGGTGCAGACGCGGGGAGAATGTGCAAACTCCACACAGACAGTCACCCAAGGCTGGAATCGAATCTGGGTCCCCGGTGTTGTGAGGCAGCAGTGTTAACCACCGTGCTACCAATAAATTGCCAGTCTGTATTACCAGTCTAATGAGACCACCAATTCCCCTACAGTTGCAGCGCACTTTATAGTTCTTTTTTGCATTGCCTGGCTTTTGTAACTGGGCCTTCTTGAGTTGTTCCAGATTAAATTGGGGGCTCACTGGCCTAAATCCCTCTGCTCCTCCTTCCTGCCTAACACAACTTGTGAACAATGGTCCCAAAGGCTGTATTACTTGCTTGGTGCTGTGGCTGAGGAAGTCTCCCCCAGGTCTGCGAGGTCTTGCAGTGGGAGGGGACAGATCCAGTTTTAATCACCATTGGTATGAACAGCATTAATAAGATGTAACACCGGAAGAATTTGAACAGTTAGAAGCCTACTTAAAAAGCAGTATTTTGGATTGCTACCTGAACCACTGGCAAATTGGCATTGGGTAAGTAATCTCAAGGAGATAAATGCAGTGTTCAAAGATTGGTGTGGGAGGAATGCGTTTCAGTTGATAGGTCATTGGCACCAATACTGGATAGAAGGGCACTTGTGGTGGTGCAGGCTTTAGAAACTGCCTTAAATGAATATTTAGGGCTGGAGGGGAGATAGTTGAGAGAGAGGAAATGTAGGATTTACAAAAGTTTATGACAGTATTGCAGGCCAGCTATTTGGTTAATGATAGCCACAGTGTGACAGGAAGAGACAGTATACACGTACAGAAAATAACGACCAATAGGTTGAAAGTGTCGGTGGGGAAATAGTAAAAAGGCAAAATTAATGGCATTTAAGTAATTAATTAACAGCATAGATCAAGGATAATGGATATGATCATGTCGCCATTCCAGGTACTTGGTTATAAGGTGATTAAAGCTATTAACTAAAATTCGAGGTATATGACTTGGAAAAAACAGGCAGGTAAGAAAGAGTATTGGGGTAGCTTTTGTTAGTAGTAGATGAAATAAATAGAATAACAGGAAATGAGTTTTGATCAAAAAATGTAGGATCCGTATGGGTGGCGATATAAAGTAACAAGGGGAAGTAGACAATGGTGAGTGTAGTCTGTAAGCTTCCTTAACTGTAACCAAATGGTAAAACCGAATAAATCAGGATTTAATGAGGGCATTTAACAAGTGTGTTACTTAATCATGGGTGACTTTCATTTCATTTAGATTGTGAAAATCAAATAGGCAGAGATAACCGTGAGGACGAATTCATAGAACATAGAACAGTACAGCACAGTACAGGCCCTTCGGCCCACGATATTGTGCCAAACTTTTACCCAAAACCTAAGGTCTATCTAACCTCCGCTGCTACCTTATACTATCATCCATATGCCTATCTAATAGCCCTTTAAATGCCCCTAATGAGGCCGACTGCACTGCCCTCTCCGGCAATGCATTCCACGCCCCTACTACTCTGAGTAAAGAACCTACCTCTGACGTCTCCCCGATATCTACCTCCTTTCACTTTAAATCCATGTCCCCTCGTAAAAGCTACCTCCACCCTAGGAAAAAGTCTCTGGCTGTCTACACTATCTATACCTCTGATCATTTTGTACACCTCTATCAAGTCACCTCTTATCCTTCGTCGTTCTAAAGAGAAAAGCCCTAGCACTCTCAACCTTTCCTCGTAAGACCTTCCCTCCATTCCAGGCAACGTCCTGGTAAATCTCCTCTGCACCTTTTCCAACGCTTCCACATCTTTCCTGTAATGAGGTGACCAGAACTGGACTCAATACATTGACCAAAACTGTCCTGAATTCATCGAACAGCATGTTTTGGATCCAACCAAGGATCAGGCTGTTTTGGATCTGATAATGTGTAATGAATCAGCTTTAATAAGTAATCTCAAGTAAAAGATTGAAGGAAACAGTTGACCATAATATGGTTGAATTTTAGCACTCAGTTTTAGCAAAAAGGTTTATTTGAAAACAACTGTGCTAAACTGAAGTAAAGATAACTACAAAGTAATGAGGGCAGAGTTAGCTAGAGTGGACTAGGAAAGGAACTTAGCAGAGAAAACAATAGAGGCAGATGTTTAAGACCTACAAAAAAGTATATCCCAGTGAGGAAGAAGGGTTCCAGCAAACAGACTTGGTTAACCAGGGATGTTAAAGAAAGATTGAAATTGAAAGAGAAAAAGCGTACAATATGGCAAAGGTTGGTAGTAAGCTAGAAGATTGAACACTTTTTTTAAGAAAAACAGAAGATGACCAAAAATCAAGTAATACCAAAGTAGACATCAAGAGTTCCTTAAATGTATAAAAGTAAGAGGCCAAAGTGTACACAGACGCTTAGATAATGAGGTTGTGTGGAAGTAATTTCATTCTGTCAGTCTTCACAGTGAAAACACTAACACTATTCCAAAAAATTCTAAATATTCAACAGCCAAAAAAGGAAGAGGAGCTAAATGCAATAACTATCACGAGCAAAATAGTATGAAGGAAGTTAATGGAACTAAAGACAGATCAGTCCCATGGGTCTGATGGGTTGCATCGTAGGATATGTGATAGCTATGGAGTGGATGCATTAGTCATAATCTTTCAGGAAACCTTAAATTGTAGAAAATTTCCAGAGAATTGGAAACTGCTGATGTAACACCCAACGTTAAAAAGAGAGACGTGGCAACTGGAGACCACAGATAGTTCATTATCTGTCATTTAGAAAATATTAGAGTCCATGATGAATGATGTAATAGCAGAGCGTTTATAAGTACGTAATATCAAGTAGAGTCGGCATGACTTCATGAGGAGGATAACATGCCCAGCAAGTTTATTACAGTTCTTTTGGGAGATAACAAGCAGTACAGACAGAGGGGCTAGTAGATGCAATATATTTTGATTGGAAAAAAAATTGGATAAGGTCCCGCACTAGCATTTATAGCCCATCCCTAATTGCTCTAGAAGGTGATGGCAAGCTGCCTTCTTGAACCGCTGCAGTCCATGTGCTGGAGGTTGACCCACAGTGCTATTAGGGAGCGAAGTTCAGGATTTTAACCCCGCGATAGTGAAGGAACGACAGTATGTTTCCAAATCAGGATGGTGAGTGGCTTGGAGGGGACCTTGCAGGTGGTCAGGTTCCCATGTATTCGCTGCCCTTGTCCTTCATGATGATGGTGGTCATGAGTTTGAAGATACTGTTTAAGGAGCCTTGGTGAATTTTGGCAGTGCATCTTGTAGATGGTGCACACTGGGGTTACTGTGCATTCGTGGAGGGATTGATGTTTGTTGATGTGGTGCCAATCAAGTGATCTGCTTTGTCCTTGATGCTGTCAAGTTTCTTGCATGTTGTTGAAGCTGCACCTATCCAGGCAAGTGGGGAATATTCCATCACACTCCTGACTTGTGTCTTGTAGATGGTGAACATGCTTTGGGGAGTAAGGAGGTGAGTTACTAGCTGCAGGATTCCTAACCTCTGCCCTCCTCTTGTAGCAAGTATTTTTATGGCTAGTCCCGTTCAGTTTCTGGCCAGTAGTAATTCCCAGGATATTAATAGTGAGAGATTAAATAAGGGTGATACTATTGAATGTCAAAGGGCGATGGTTAGATCGTCTCAGTTTGGAGAGGGTCAATTCCAGGCATTTGTGTGGCGTCAGTGTTACTTGCCACTTCTCAGTTCAATCCTGGTATTATGTTGAATATTAATGCTACAAAAGCAGATTGTTTGGCCCCTCTCAAGTCTCTCCATGTCACCATATTGTGTTTCTGCTATCTTGGCGGAGTCCCGTAGTTCCAGAGTAAAAGACCGATAAATAACTGCATGTGAAGCAAATTTTACAATTTCTTTTTATCACGTGAAATGAGTTAATTGTTACCCATAATATGCACATACCATGCAGCAAATGTTTTTAAATTCTCCCCTTATTCTGTGACCAGACTTTACTAATCTCACTAGGGAAGGATCTGCTTTACCTTTTGTTCCAATTGTCCAATGTCGCAAAGCTAACAATCAGACTGGGCATGTCCAAACTCCTATGGCTCCTAAAATAGCTAATACCTACCAATAAACCAGCTGTGAAGGGTGGTGCAAACATTTTCAACAGTAACTGCGTAATGGGATTCAAATAGATCCATACAAATGTACGAATTAGGAGCAGGATGCTATCCAATAAGATCATGGCTGATCGGATTACAGTACGATATTGGTTGGCGCGTGCGCGCGCGCACACACACACACACACACACACACACACACACACACACACACACACATATATATACTCACACACCACCGCAACTGTTTATCGTGAATCTATCGCCATTGCTTTAAAAATGCTTAAGGACCCCACTGCCTTATGAGAAAGTGTTCCATAGATTCCTGCTCTTTCTCCTTACCTCTGCATTAAATCAGCCAAGCTTAGTAACACAATTCTAGATTCACCCAAAAGAGGAACCAGCCTTTCCACATAGACCCTGTTAACAGCACTCAGGATTTTATTCGTTTCAGTCAAGTCTTCTCACTCTTCTAAACTACAGTGGATTACACAATGCACGCCCGTCCAAACATTTCTCATAAGACATCCTACACGTTGCAGTTATTAGTCTGGTAAACCTTCTCTGAACTGTTTCAACTGTCCTCAAATAGTGGAGGCGCTGAATGATTTTCACTTCCTAACCATATATCCAGTATATCTAGGGTTCATTATTATTTCATGGGATGTGGGTGTTACTGGCAAAGCCACCACATGTTGCCCATTCCCAATTGCCCTTGGACTGAGAGGGAGTCTGTAAAATGTAGGAGCGGAAGTGGGCAATTGGCCTGACGAGTCTCCTCCAACATTCAATGAGATGATGGCAGATCCAGTAATCCTCAACTACACTTTCTTGCGTTATCCAGATATGATTCATCATTCCAGAGGTGAGGAATTTATCTTATGAAGAGAAATTGAGCAGTTTAGCCCTACATTGAGGTTGTTGACTTGCTTGCCAAGCTGGCTTGTTTTCGTTCAGTTGTTTCATCACCATGCTAGGTAACATTGCCAGTGAGATCTCAGCCCAAGTTATAAATCTTTGCTAAAACTTTCGTCCCACATTCTTTGAAGATTAGAAGAATGAAAGGAGATTTAATTGAGGTATATAAGATGCTAAAGGGGATTAACAATGCTTCCTCAAGTGGGGCAATCTAGAACAAAAAGGTCATTGTTTTAGGATAAGGGATAGCAGATTTAAAACAGGTGAGGAGAAATTATTTCTCTCAAAGAATTGAGAGTCTACCTGAGAATGTAATGGATACTTAAGCAAATGTAAGGAGATAGACAGACAGATTTTTAATTAGTAGCAGGTTGAAGAGCTATGGAGAATGGGTAGGAAAGTGGAGTTCAGGCCAAGATGAGCTCTACCATGAGCATACTAAATGATGTAGCAGGATGGAGGGAATGAATTGCCTACTGCTGCTCCTAATTCTTGTATTCTTATCCCTACAATCCCTATTACCTTAATGATTAAAAATCTGAGAGTCTCAAACTTGAACATATTTAATGCCCTAGCCTCACCAACCCTCTGCTGGAAAGAATTCCACAGGTTCACTACCTTCTGAGAGAATAAATTCCTCCTCTCTCTGTCTTATATAGGAAACCTCTTAGTCTGAGATTTTGCTCTCTGGTCTTAGTTTTCCTGGTGGGAGAGTCCATCTTTCTGCACCTACCTTGTCAATCTCCCTCAGAATCTTATGTTTCAATAAGGTCGCTTCATTCTTCTAAACTTCAATGAGTTCAGCCCCAATCTACTCAACCTCTCTTCATAAGAAAATCCCTCCATATCCAGGGTCAATCTAATGAACGTACTTTAAACTACCTCCATCGCCAACACATTTTTTCCTGAATAAGTGGACCAAAACTGTTCTTTTTGTGATTTGACAAGTGACTTGTATAGTTTTAGCAAGATCTTCCTACATTTATGCTCCGTTCCCTTTGAAATAAAGGTGACATTTGCCTTTCCTACTGCCTGCTGAGTTTTGCAAGGTTTTTGGTTTATGTATGTGGACTCCAACTCCCTCACTTGTAGTTTTCTGTAGTATCTCTATTAAAATGTTATCCAGCTTTTCTGTCATTTCTGTCATAATGCATAATCTCACATTTCCCCACATTATACTCCACCTGCAAAATTTTCAACTACTGCTTACCCTGTGTTAAGTGTCATCCTAACAATTTGCTTTCCGCCTATTTTTGTCATTTGTAAGCTTGGTGATATTGCATTCACTTCTGTCATCTAAGTCATTAATATATGTTGTAACTAATAGTGGCCCCAACTCTGACCCGTGTGGCACTCCATACTTATGGATTGACATCTTGAAAATGCCCTTCTTCTCCCAACTCACTTGTATTAGTTAGCCAATCCTCTATCCATCCTAATACATAACTCCCAATGCCATGAGGTCTAATCATATGTTGGTTTTTGTACGTGACCTTATCCAATGCCTTTTGGAAATCCAAATATACTACATCTACAGGTTTCCCTTTATCTATCCTGCCTGTTATCCCTTCAAAGAACTCTAATAAATTTGCCAGATTTCCCTTCCTGAATCCATGCTGATTCTGCTTGAATATATTACTTAATTTGAATGCTCTGCTATTACGTCCTTTATGATGTAGGTCATAGTTTCCCTTAATTCAGGAATTTCATGGTTGGGATGGTTGTGCGAAATAGAAATTACAACAATAGATGCCATTTGTTATTTTTGAAGTCACATGACACCAGGTTATAGGCCAGTAGGTTTACTTGAAAACACGAGCTTTCATATCACTGCTCCTTCGTCAGGTGAAGCGGAGAGAAGTGCTTCTCTTCGCTGCTCCGAAAGCTTGTGATTTCAAATAAACCTGTTAGACTATAACCTGGTGTTGTGTGACTTCTGACTTTGTCGACCCCAGTCCAACACCGGCACCTCCACATCAGTACTTTATTAGAACAGATTGGAAGAAGCTCTCATCTCCATTGTGCATGACCCAGAAATCTAGGGGACCCAGGTAATGTTCTGGGCACCTTGGCTCGAATCCTACTACAGTTGGATAGTAGAATTTGAGTTCAATGAACAAATCTGGAGTTAAGAGTCTAATGATGACCATGAAACCATTGTTGATTGTTGGAAAATCATGTCTGGTTCTATAATATCCTTTAGCGAAGGAAATCTGCAGTCCTTACCTGGTTTGGTCTGTGTGACTCCAGACACACAGCAATGTGGTTGTCTCTTAACTGCTTTCTGGGCAACTAGCTGTGGGCAAGAAAGAAAAGTTCCACACCTCCTAAATTAAATTCATGTTTTTAGAGATTACTTATGAATTAATTGTCCCTGAACTTGTCCAGCAAAGTAAAATTTTTTTTATGAAAAACGCACTTGTACTTTATTTAAGATAATTGCAAAGTAATTGTTTTCTCTAGAGAGTTCCAGAAGCAGAAGTACAGATGAAGAGCAGGAGGATGAACGACCACAACGGAAACGCCTGAACAGGATCGAGGATGAGGAGGAGGACGATGACGATGATGAGGATGAAGACGAGCCAGCGCTGACCAGCAGGTTCCGTGGCAGACCCGCCCGGGATTACAGCAAGAAGTACCGGCTGATGAGTGACGAAGAGGAGGAGGAGCTGGAGGAGGTAGGGAAGGAGGCCAGCTCTTTGGACTGCGGCCTGGTGGTATTGCCCTCCGCCAATGGACAGAGTGCGGGGCAGGCTTCGGAAAGCGTAATCAGCAGAGCCAGTGAGAAGAACCAAATGGCCAAGGACACTAACCCCACTCCCAGCCCGGCGCTGAATGGAGCCTGTGAAGCTATGGCGTCTGAGGCGGGAGTGGAGGCAGGAGGTGATGGAGGGGAGGAAGAAGAAGATGACCTCTTGGGAGTAACTGACCTTGTAGAATATGTTTGTAATAATGAACAAATATAAGAACTCTTTTTACACTAGTTCAAATAATTTATTCCATAGTAGCTGTACATCTGGCCAGTTATTGTGTGTCTTTTTGGTTTTGCTTGTTTTGTTTCCTCCCCCTCACTACTCCAGAGAGCAAGATTCTCCTGCACCCACTTCCTGTTTTCTTTTCTTCCCCTCTCTCTGGCCGCTATTCCCCTGCCCCTCTCCTCTCCCCTTTCATGAATTGACCAATTTTTGAGATACTTAACACTGGTAGGTTCCTTTTATGCTCATTTATATGTCGTGCAGTTGCATTTCCTTTGGCCCAACATAACGTGGATGACAAAAGTTCCATTTCAGGGTTCTTTTCTTGAAGGAAAGAAAGATGTTCACCTCCCTTTCGGGACTCCCCTTTTCCCAAAATGAGTAGGTAAAGATTGCGGGTGGGGGGGATTGGTGCCAGGGAAAACGAGTGGAAATTCTCCCTCATTCCAGAAAGATTGTTTTGACCCTCTAATGTCTTTGTCTTTTTTTAAGAAAATATATATATATATATCTATACAGAAAAAAAAGACTTTTTAAGTATGATGTGTAGTATCCTAACACCATTTAGTTGTCCATGTACCTGGATCAAAAATATTTCCGAAAGAACACCAAATTTTTCTGTAGGTGACATTCAGTGCTTTTGAGTTAGGAGCAACTGTAGTAGTGAGTGCGGTAAATGGTGCCCATTTTGAAAACCTATTTCTAGTCAACTCTGCTGTGCTATAAAATAGATCTCTGTAATGCATACCAGTACTGCAGTTGATTGCTACAGTGTCATTACACTGTAGCATTGGCTGTAATGGCACTGTGAGCATCCCTAAAGTGCTCAGATTGTCACTTTTTTTTTAGATTTTTTTTAAGTAGATCATTTCTTCCTAGGTGCCTCTATTTGAACTTCAGGCTTAATGCTGATACATCTAACCTGCTGGATGATTTTGAACTTGGATTGCGGTCTGTTTTAATGCTCAGTTTAACCTACCTGACACAGGGGTACTTGGACATTCTTCAAAGGAAAGCAGAGGCGGTGAAGGAAGGTGGGGGACAGGCAGGCTCTGACTCCTGAGAAAGCATGAACTTGGTGTGGGGAATGATCATCAAGCAGAGCTTTAATTCATCACTGCTCTCTGCCTTATACAAAAATTTCACTGATATATTTCCCACCACTCCTCCTACCCCCAGCCCCCTCAAAACCACGACAACAGGGTGTGATGAGTGCCAATAGCCTCTTGGACTGAGGACACCCTCACAGCCAAATCTGACCTTTAAGTGGGTGAAGCAGAAGAATTATTTCTTTAATGTATTGCTTTTGCTTGCTTGAAATAGACCCATTATCTGAATGAAATACGATATATAATATATGGTTATATTATATATAACACGTGAAGTATCATTTTCAGATGGTGTCAAACTTGCTGCAAAGCATCGTAACACACAATCCTGTTCAAAGTAGTTTTGTTTGTCACGGTACCTCGCCTTGATGTGCTTTGCGAAAACATTTTGTCAAATTTGGGGTACTGAACAAAAGAATGAATGTTGATTATTCATGTTGTTAACAGTTGACTTTTTAGTACAGTGGTAGTAAGTCCATTGTCCTGTATACAGGCTACTTTAATCCATCTTTGTACTCTTTAATGAAATGATTATATCCCTACTTTTAAGAAAAAGTGCACGTTGATTCTTGGTGTCACAACACGGAAGCTGCTTTTCCTGAATTTTGTGTCCCCTGTCCATTTGCCTGCTAGCTGTAATAATAGCTGACCGCTTTGCTCCTTGCTTCACCTCCTTGTAGCCATTCAACACTATAACTGTGGCAACACACAATACTGCAGTACTGACTTGCAGCGGAATACATTTTTGACAATTTTAGGCCAAGGCATTCTAGATCTTGCAGTATAAACACATCAGCATTTCTGGCGGGCTCCCTTAACGAAACAGGAGTAGCCATTCAGCCCCTTGAGCCTGTTCGGACAATCATCTCCACATGTTCTTCTCGGCTACATGCTGGGTGCAGCAAAGGGAAAATTTATTCCTGTATTTCATCATGGGTGAAGGGTCAGTGTTCCACATTAAGCTGTGACTGAAAGTCTCAAAATGTGGGTCAGTCTGAGGATTGTTTCAGAAGGCCTAGAAGAGGAAGCTAGATAAGCACATGATGGGGGAAGAAACAACAAAGTGGCTGAAGACCAGGTGACACAGGGTGTAGAGTGTACCCATTACCAGAGACCCAAAAAAAGCGACAAGACTGTACATTCACCGAACCCGAAGACAAATGGCCAAGACTTGAGTCATTGCCGCATGCACCAATGGACAAAGTTAGTTGTCAACTATCACACGGCCGGTACACCTCAAAGTCTTCCTTTAGGTGAGGAAAGGAAATTTATTTTTATTCACTCAAGGTACACGGGCGTTGCGTGGGCCAACATTTCTTGTATGTCCCTAGTTGCCTTTGATAATGTGGTGGTGAGCTGCCTTCTAGAACCAATGCAGTACACCTGCTGTATGTCAACGCACAATGCCCTTAGAGAGGGAATTCCTGGATTTTAACCCAGCAACACTGAAGAAACAACAATATACTTCCACGTCAGGATGGTGAGTGGCTAGGAGGGGAACTTGGAGGTGGTGGGATTTCCTATGTATCTGATCCCCTTGTCTTTGTAAGCGATACTAGTCGTGGGTTTGGAAAGTGCTTTCTAAGGATCTTTGAAACATTGCTGCAATGCATGCTGATGTGATTACATGTGAATGGTGGATTGGTAGGGTGTGAATTACAGGTGTGCCTGAACTCCCTACTTGCTACATAATGGAACAGTAGAAATTCTTCATCATTGAGCTTCACGTATGGCACTGTTTGTACAAATTGAGTTGAACAGTGCAGAAGATGCAAGATTTGATTGCTTGCTTTTCCTAGTGTAGCGAATCTCAGCCAAAGTTTTGGAAAAGGGTCTGTATGATTAGTATCCCTGTATTTGGGGAGAGGGTGTCGAGGCAGTAGTCAGACTGATTTTCTACTCTTAGACACTCCTGTGACTGAGACTTATCCAGCCAGGCAGCACAGAATGAGGTTATTCAGCCATCATGTATGTGCTAGCTCTTTCCAAAACCAATTCAATTAGTTCCACTTGCTGCTCTGTCCTTGCTCCCCATACCAATTTCCAAATAGTCATTCAGTTCCCTTTAAACAGCCACTATTGAATTAATGGCCACTTCCCTATTGTGCAATGCTTTGACTCATTTAGATAAGCAATTATATTTTCTCAAAGAACAAAGAAAATTACAGCGCAGAAACGGGCCCTTCGGCCGTCCAAGCCTGCGCCGATCCAGATCCTCTTTCTAAACCTGTCACCGATTTTACAAGGATCTGTATCCCTCTGCTCCCTGCCTGTTCATGTATCTGTCTAGATACATCTTAAATGATGCTATCGTGCTCACCTCTGCTGGCAATGCGTTCCAGGCACCCACCGCCTTCTGCATAAAGAACTTTCCATGCATCTCTCCCGTAAACTTTTCCCCTCTCACCTTGAAATCGTGACCCCTAGTAATTGAGTCCCCCACTCTGGGGGCAAAAAAGCTTCTTGCTATCCATCCTGTCGAGACCTGTCATGATTTTTTAGACCTCAACCAGGCTCCCCCTCAACCTCCATCTTTCTAATGTAAATAATCCTAATCTACTCAATCTCTCTTCATAGCTAGTGCCCTTCATACCAGGCAACATCCTGGTGAACCTCCTCTGCACCCTCTCCAAAGCATTTACATCCTTTGGCAATGTAGCAACCAGAACTGTACGCAGTATTCCAAATGTGGTCGAACCAAAGTCCTATACAACTGTAACATGACCTGCTAACTCTTGTGCTCAATACCCCGTCCGATGAATGAAAGCATGCCGTGTGCCTTCTCGACCACTCTATCCACCTGCGTTGCCACCTTCAGGGTACAATGGACCTGAACACCCAGATCTCTCATTTCTTTGTTCTTTGAAAATCATTCTCATCTCACTTCCTGTCCTTTTGCCAGTCATCTTAAACCCAGCCTTCTGGTTGTCTACCCTTTAGCCGTGGAAAGTTCCTGTGTTTGTTTTCCCACTGGAAAACATGAGCTTATACTCAGCTGTGATAGTCCTCACACCAGAAAGACCGTCCTGAGCGCTCAGATGAATACTGACCACTTTGCCTGTCGTTTGTTCATTTATTGGCGGTCCCTCGCAAACAAGGATGACTCTGCCACTTGCGGGGTGAGTTTGTATCCGTACAGGCTGATGCAGCTACCAAAGGCTCTGTTACACATGGGGCAGGAGGTGGTTGCGGCAAGGGGTGGGTGTGGCTGCACGCGCCTTTCCCTGTTTCCACCTCGCTTCAGCCTTTTCCCAACGACAAGTCTTGAGGTGCTCCACGCCTTCCCGGATGCACCACTCCACTTTGAACGATCTTGGGCTGGTGATTCCCAGGTGTCTGTGGGAATGCCGCACTTTGCCAGTGAGGCCTTAGGGTATCACTGAAGTGCTTCCTCTGTCCACCTGGGGCTTGTCTGCCGTTTCAAAGCTGGGGAGTAGAGCACCTGCTTAAGGAATCTTTGCCTATACAACGGAAGGCACTCGCAGGATTTATACCCGAGCAGGAGTCACCAGCTTAGGAAGATAAAGAAAATGTTGTAAGGGAGAGTTACTCACCTTGATCTGGTGGTTCATTTGTAGGGAGAGACAGTTTGTATAGAGATTCACTGTGATGATAATGATATTCTTCTGCATGTTCTGCTCCTGTCCCAAGGTGGTCGTTAAACTATTTACACAACAGTCTAAGAACTGTCACAATGCAGAAGGAAGCCAGTCTCCACTGAGTTCTTGAAATGGGTGATTCATATATGCGCTTCTCCCCTGAATATCGTTACTTTCCCAAAAAAGGGTTTAATTCCCAAACTTAACCTTTCTCAACACCATTTTAGATATCAAACTAGCTATTCTTCACTGAAATGCACTTACACAACTGGTGGTAGTATTAAACTGGAATCGTTTTAACAAGACTGTTTCTGTCGACTCTCATATTTGCCTATCAACAATTTCAAAATTCCAAAATAAAACACTGCTCCTCAGTTGTCACAGTCAATAGTATATCGACACTGGGACTGTGCAAATTAATGTGCTGTATTTAGTCCACATGGTCTTAAATCACAGTGCAATGCAATTGTAGATTTGTCCATCATAAACATCCAGTTATGTCTGGAGCTGTGCCACTGTGTACTATGCAGATGGTTGCAGGTCTGGTGAGTTAAATGTCACATGAAATATGTGTTCTCTTACCCATTTTCCGCTCCATGACATACAGGTACTATTTGTGGAATAGCCTGTTTACAATGCGAAAAGTGCCATCTGAACGTATTTGCTCTTTGTATCGGTGCACAGCTTAGTTTTTCTGTTTCAGTTCGTTTACACATCAGTACTGCCACCTCTTGCTGGTAAGTCATCTTGTCATTTGAGGGGGTTGCTGTGTGTGGTTTGCAATCACGAGTCCTATTGCAAACTTTGAGCATTACTTCACTATCACAAAACAAGCAATACCCTCTTGCTTTCTCCCTCTTCCCCTTCTCGTTTTGTCTCTGTCTCCCTCTTGCTCCTTCTTTTACTGAAGGTAGTAATCAGTTGTTGAATGTGTGGATTTTTTCACTACAGAGGGTGCAGAGGCTGGGTCATTAGGTGAATTCAAGGCTGAGCTGGCCAGATTTTTAATCAGTAAGAGAATTGACGGAGGGAAAATGTAAGAAAGTGGACTTGGGGATAAAGGGATCAGCCTTGGCCTCGTTGAATAGTGGAGATGGTGATGGAGTGATAATGTCACTGGTAGTCCATAGCCCAGGCTGATATTCTGAGGACATGGTTTCAAATCCCACCAAGGCATCTGGTGGAATTTATTTCAGTTACAAATTGTGGATCTGAAACAGTGATCCTGAAATAAATGTCAATTGTCATAAAAACCCATCTGGTTCACTGATGCTCTTTAAGAAAGGAAGTTGGCTGTTCTCACCTGGTCTAGCCAATGTGTGACTCCAGTCCCACAGCAATTTAACTCTGAACTGCTCTCTGAAATAAAAAGATCCCTACAGACATTTACAAAAAAAAAACATCGGATTGGAGGAAGTGTACTGATATGCATGGAGAACTGGTTGGTTGACAGGATACAGTAGGAATAGTGATGTTCTCAGGTGATGTCTTACATAATGAATGACAGGTCCCTAGAAAGTACTGAGGAACCAAGTCCATAGACCCCTGAAGGTGTCAGAGCAGGTAGACAGCTTGGTGAAGAAGGCAGATGGGATGCTTGACTTCATTAACCGGGGCATAGGACATAGGAGCAGGGAAGTCTTCTTACAACATTGGTTAGGCCTGTGATAAAATACTGTGTGCATTTCTGGTCACCACACTACTGGGAGGACATGATTGCACTGGAGAGGGTGCAGAGAAAATTCACCAGGATGTTGCCTGGGATGAAAAGTCTCAATTGTGAAGAGAGACTGGATAGGCTGGGTTTGTGTTCCCTGGTGCAGAGCCTGCTAAGAGGGGGAGTCTGATTGAGATATACAAAGTTATGAGAAGCGCAGACAATATGGATTATGAGAATCTTTTTCCCATGGTAATCATGTCTAAGACCAGAGGGCATATGCTTAAGGCTAGTAAGTGATTTAAAGAGGATCTGAGGAAAAATCTTTCTGTCCAGAGTGTGGTAGATATATGGAATGTGATGCCTGAGAGGGTGGAGGCAAGTACCCTCGCAACGTTTAAGTGATATCTGAACAAGCACTTATTATGCCAGGGCATTGCAGGCTGATGGACCAAGTTCAAGTAAATAAGATTAGTACAGTTTGGTGTTTGCTGTTCAGCATAAACATGGTGGATCAAAGGGCCTGTTTCTACGCTGTGTGACTCTGACTCTAACGAGCAGGTCTTTTTCTGAATGGCTGGCAGTAACTAGTGGATGATTTGACCCCAGCTATTCACAATATACATTAGTGATTTACATGAGGGAACTAAGTGTAATATTTCCCAATTTTGCAGGTAACACAAATCTGGGTGGGAGGGTGAGCTGTGAGGAGGATGCAGAAATGCTTCAGTGTGATTTGGAATTGTTAAATGGGAAAATGCATGGCAGATGCAGTATAATGTGGATAAATGTGAGATTATTCACTTTAGTAGCAAAAACAGAAAGGCAGATGTTATCTCAATGGTGATAGATTGGGGAAAGGTGCACTGAGGCCTACATGTGCTTGTATACCAGTCACTGAAAGTAAGTGTAACAGGTGCAGCAGATGGTGAAGAAGGTAAATGGCCTGTTGGCCTTCATAGCGAGAAGATTTGAGTACAGGAGCAGTAATGTCTTTCTGGAATATTGTGTGTCGTTTTGGTCGCCTTATCAGGAAGGATGTTCTAGCTATGACGGGTGTGCAGCAAAAGTCTTCCAGACTGATTGCTGAAATGGCAGGACTGATGTATGATGAGAGACTGAATTGTTTAAGATTATTTTCACTGGAGTTTAGAAAAATGAGGATAGATCTCTGTGAAACCTATAAAATTCTGACAGGGAAAAGGATGGATGTTTCTGATGACCGGGTAGCCCAGAACCAGGGGCCACAATCTAAGGATATGTGGTAGGCCACTTAGGGCTGAAGTGAAAAATGTTTTCACCGGAGAATGGTGAGCCTGTGGAATTCTCTGCTTCAGAAAGCAATTGAAGCTAAATCATTGATTGTTTTTAAGAAGGAATTAGATGAAGTTCCTAGGGCTAAAGGGTTCAAAGGGTACAGGAAGAAAGAGGGAACAGAGGACTGACTTGGATGATCAGCCATGTTGAATGGTGGAGCAGCCTCAAAGGACCAAATGGTCTACGTCTATTTGCTATCAGTCTCTGAGCCGTTCAATAGAATCAATCAGTTTGAGGGCAATTAGTGATGGGCACCAAAATGATGGCCTTGCTGGTGACACCCATATCCCATCAAAGAATTAGTTAAAAATGAAAGTTGGGAAAGTGTGGAATGATTGAAATGGCAGAGTATCACATCATTGGGGTTGGAAATGGTGAAAGGAAATGTGTGTAGAACTGACTCCCGACGTAAATGCTGCAGAGTTTTTTTTTTTGGACTGTATAATCCGTTGTAGTTTGGAATTCAATACCAGTCACATTGATAGAATGCTACTTTGTTGAGGAGCAGGTTTGCTTTTATCGTCGATAAAGGTGTCTCTGTGCAGTTCAGTTAACTGGATGGCTGGTTTGTGAAGTGGAATGATACCAACAGTTGATTGGTCAATTCCTCGTCGGGCTGAGGTTACCATGAAGGGCTCTCCTCAACCTCTCTCCTTGCCTGAGGTATGGTGACTCTCCGGTTCAACCACCACCAATCATCTCTCTCTAATGAGAGACCAGCCCTATAATCAGATAGGGTTATTGCAATTTTACCTTTGCCTTTAAAGGTGCCATCAGGCATTCTGCCGTCTTTGCTTTGTCCTGTAGGGCCAGTCCATTCATTGTCCTCCCAGACAGGACAGCATGGAAGGTTTCTTCCTTCATTCGTGGTATTTCTTGCCCATCCCTAGTTGCTCTGTGGGCAGTTAAAAGACAACTGCATTGTTGTGGGCCTAGAGTCACATGCATTTGAGACCTGATACGGACAGCAGATCTCTTTCCCTAAAGGGCATTAGTGAGCCAGATGGTTTTTTTTTTAAACAGCTGTCAGTGGTTATGTGTTTGTCATTAGGGCCAACTTTATTTTCCAGTATTTTTCTTCTTGAATTCAAATCCTATCTGCTGTGGTGGGATTTGAACCCATGATCTCAGAGCACATGTGCCTGGTTTCTGGATTATTAGTCCATAATATAACCACAGTACACCCACTGCAGAGAGAAGGTATTGCCCAAGAGTGTCGAGATCAGGCTTGGGACTGTTTCATTAAGGTGCATCAATTTTGGCAAAACCAGCAAATTGGGTAATGTTCATTGCTACCTGTCACTGTTACTGAGTTCCTACATAGACGTATATATTGGGTTGATGCCAGCAGCTCCTCTTCCTGTGCAATTAAGAAATGAGATGTTTGTCAATCCAGAACTTCAAATGAGTAAAAAAATGCAGTGTCATCTGATGACGAAACTAACAAGAGAACCCTGTCCTATTGTGTTAGATGTTATGGGATTAATACTTCTACATTGCGATGAGAAAGGAGGATATAGTCTGGAGGCTGCCTGAAGGTACGCTTTATTAAGGAAGGTGCTTTGTTACAGCTTAGGTGCTCTTAAAACAGCAAAAAAACACCTGATTTTTTTTTTAACAGATGGAAATTGCTGGAGAAAGTTAGCAGATCTGGCAGCATATGTGGAAAGCACAGTTAATATTTCAAGTCCAATGACCTTTCTACAGAAGTGAAAGCTGCTAGGAAACACTGGTGAGTGTTTGGGATGAGGATTTCATGCTGCTGCTGAGCTCATACAAGGACATATAAGTATGATCTTTTCCCAGCTACTATCAGTTCTGAAGATGGGTAACTGGAATTGAAACATTAACTCTGTCTCTCTCCACAGATGCTGCCAGACCTGCTGAGTTTCTCCAGCAGTTTTTGATTGTTTCAGTCAACATCTTTAGTTCATTTTATTCTAGTCTTTTTGCTGCCACTGAGACTTCCATGTGCAAAGTAACATTTCAACAGCAAATGTTACTGCAGTTGACGGGTGTAGAAATGTACAGAACTGATTGTGGCAAATTCTTTGCTGGTAACTACCTTTGAGAACAAGTTTCTATATAGTCAGTTGAGTCTTTTTATTTGAAGCTTACATCTTTCAAAGGCCCATGTACCATCTGCCTATAAAAGGCTCAGTACTGAAGTTTTAGTTTGCTATGACCATCAAGGTGTTTGATTTTTGGACAATGGCAGAAAAGAGTTGCTGATCATTTGAACTGGCACTGTAGTAAAAGTTGAAAACTGCTTTCCCAAATCTGCTAACAAGGACAGACAGGACAATGACCTGTGGCTGCTGCCTCCAGGGGTCTTCCCACCATTGGGCAACAGATAGAAGTTTGCTAGCTACCAACAAGTTATTACAGTATCCTGGCTTCATTCGAGGGACATGGGCATTGCTGAGCCAGCATTTCCTGCTTATCCCCACCTGCCTTTGCGAAGGTAGAGGTGAGCTATTACCTTGAACAGCCGCAGCCCTTGTGGTTCAGGTACATTCACAGTGCTACGGAGTTCTCAATAAAAGCTGAACAGTATCCCTCAGAAATTCTGCAGATGTAGGTAGACCAACTGGTACGGTTAATTTTGAATCAGTAGCATGAAGTGTGGTGCCTTGGTGATAAAACATAGAAAAGGGCCAAAAACAAAGTTGCTGGAAAAGTTCAGCAGGTGAGGTTTTCCAGCAACTTTGTTTTTGTTTCTGATTTACAGCATCCGCATTTCTTTCGGTTTTAAATAGAAAAGGACCATTTGACCCTCATCCATGCCGACTCACTGAACTGGTCCCATTCTTGGGATGCTATTTCCCAATAGCCCTTAAAGTTTTCCACAGGCCCGCAGCCACAATGCCAGCCTTAAATACAATGTTTAAGGTTCGACCGTTATGAATGAAGGTACCGTTTTGGGAAGAGTGCTCGAAAAATGATTCGATTGCCATTGTTGTTTGCAAGAGAAGCTTTATTCACAATGTTAACATTTCAGAGTTAGAATTTAATATAAGATCATGCCATTTACTGGAAAGTGCATGGTCTTTGTCGAGCAAGCATTCATTATTTGTTCCTTCAATTAAAACAAAACTTACAAAATGGAACAATACCTTTTATCTCAATATCAGTTACTGTTGGATATATGCATTCTTTAATTAATTGACTTTGACCACTCCAATGTCAATGCAGCTTGCTTCCTAGTGTAGGTACTTTGAAGGCTTTTTTGCTTTCTCTTCGTTTACAGCAAAGAAACCAGATCCTCTATTTGTGCTTGCTAGACATCTGTTTTCACCGGGAGCGTGAGGAAACCACAAGTTATTTCATTAGTAATTGATTATCGTCTCTATAAATAAAATTGGTATAGTGGACAGAGCAGAAGTTATGTAAGATCACAAAGGGATCTTGATCAGTTGGGCCACTTGGCTGAGGAGTGGCAGATAACGTTTAATCTGAATAAATATGAGTTGTTGCATTTTACCAAGATGGACAAGGAGAGGACTTTCACAGTTAATGGTAGGGCCTTGGTTAGTATTGTCAAACAGAGAGACCAAGGGGTTCAGGTACATAATTCTTTGAAAGCTATGTCACAGGCAGGCAGGGTGATGAAGAAGGCATTAGACGTGTTTGCCTTGGTTACTTAGACCATTGAGTATAGTAGCTGGGGCGTTACGTTGTGGTTGTACAGGGTGTTTGTGAGACTGCTTTTGGAGTACTGTGTACAGTTCTGATTATCTGCTGTAGGATGGATATTATTAGGTTGGAGACTGCACAGAAACAATTTACGAGGATGTTATGAGGACTGGAGGATTTGAGTTACAAGGAGAGGTTATTTAGGCTGGGACTACTTTCTACTGGAGGAGGTTGAGGGGCGACCTTAAAGCAGTTTATAAAAATCACAAGGGACATAGATAAGATGAGCAGCAAAAATTTTTTTTTCTCCCCCCTAGCATAGGGGAGTTCAGAACTAGAGGGCATAATTTTAAGGTGAGAGGAGAAAGATTTAAAAGGGATCTGAAGGGCATCTCTTTATCACAGGGTGGTTTGTATGTGGAATGAAGTGGTATATGCAGGTACAGTTGCATTTAAAAGACATGTGGACAGGCACATGAATAGGAAAGCTTTGGAGGAATATGGACCAATTGCAGGCAAATGGAACTAGTTAGTTTGGGAAATCTGATTGGCATGGACTAGTTGGACCGAAGGGTCTGTTTCCATGCTGTATGACTGTATGACCTCAGAGGTCTGTGGAAGCTCATTCACTATGTCCACGGCAGATGGATGTCCAGTTCCTAATGACTTCAAGGGATATGGGGATGGAGTGTGAAAATGGTGTTGAGGAAGATGATCAGCCATGATCTAGAATGGCAGTGTTAGTGTGAAGAGCTGAATGGCTACCTCCTGCTCTAGTGTTGTTTTCTCTCGTCCAAGAGCTTGCTATTCAGTGCTAGTGTGGACAATTAAGTGAGCTGTTGCAAATGCAGACACCCATTGTAGTTATTGTAGAGCTAGTGAATGAGTTCCAAAGAAAATGAGTCCATTCATTTTCCTACTAAAGTTCCTTGCTTGTTGCCTAACCTCTCTGTTAAAGTTAATTGCCACAGTACTGCATGGCCCATTATGTACTGTACCAATCTTTCTTTTCTCCCTTTCAATTCCCTATGTTATTTACAAACTCTTTCAAGCAATTACAGGGTACAGTGCTTAGGTTATTGATCCAGAAATGTGTCCTAATGCGTTCAAGATAGGAGTTCAAACCCCACTAGGGCAGCTGGGGGAAACTCAATTAATTAAATAAAATCTGAAATAAAGAATGATTAGTCATGGTGAGTATGCAACTGCTGGATTGGCGCTTTCTTAAAAAAAGACTTTTGGATCACTTCACCCATAGGGTGAGACGAATAGTTAGCTCAGTTGGCTGGTCAGTTAGTTTGCAATGCAAAGTGATGCTAACAACATGAATTTGATTCCTGCACCAGCCAAAGGCCCACCCTCCCATCCTCTACCCTTGCCTGAGGTTGGTGTCCTCAGATTAAACTACCACGAGGCATCACTCGACTGCAAGAGTTGCCCTATGATCTTCTGGGACTGTGTGACTTTACCTACCCTATAGGAAGGTCATCCATTGTCCTTAACTGATAGAGTTCACACGAAGCTCCAGACTCACTGCCCTCAGAAATGCCCGAGCACACAACTTGATTGTATTGAAGAAGGTGTCTCACCCCTACTTTTCCAAAGATGATTAAGAATAAGCAATAAACGCTGGCCTTGTCAGAGATGCCCCATGTCTTGTGAGCAAATGATGAAATAGATTTGTGATAAGGAAAGTTGTGATTCTGGGAAATCAATTAATCCTTGAACATAAAATGCAGTGTCTTTCAGGTTGGAATGTGATGGGAGTTTAGGCAAGAGAGCAGCAACATCTTGAAGTTACTCCATGTCTTTAACATGAACCTTTCCAAGGTGGTTTGCAGGAATCTAAAGTTGGCCCAGGCCAAACCAGACATTAAGTTGTGATCAAAAGAGAGTAATTTCAAGGAGCTCCTTTAAAGCAGGAAGGCTTGGGGTCTGATGACAGAGAGTACAACCACTCAGAGTGGGTAATGTCAGTGACACATTTTGTACAAAGCTCCAAAGGCAGAAAGTGCTGGATCTGGGAGCACCTATAGAGAGAGACAAACAGATTTAATACTTCGAGTTTGGTGACACTTCTTTAAAACCTGTTGATTGCGGGCATTGTGCCAACAGTCGTGTCTCCTGGGTACTTGAGATGAGTTATTGGACACTGAGGAAGCAGGTGGTAAAATTTGTGTTCCTATCAGTGATTTGAGGAGAGTGATCCACTGCCATTAGTTCATTATCCCACTGTCCTTACCCACATTTGAGACAGATGGTACACAGAATCAGGAAGTCCAAGTCAAATTATCTTCCCTTAAGATCTAAAATTTGCCAGAAGATGTAATTCCTTAGGGGAAAACTAATTAAAAATCTTACAGAAATGGTTTAATAAAAAGGAACAGCAATAGGCCATTTGGTCAGTTGAGTGCTCTGATATGGTAATTGTTTATTATCCAGCTCCCTATTTCTGCTTACACCCCACCCCATGCCCTTTACCCCCAGAACTATCAAACATTCTATGTTTTGGCCTCAACTACTTTCTATGGTAGAGAATTCCACAAACTCACTACTCTGAAGACATTTTGCCTCTACTCAGTCCTAAATGGCCTACCCCATATCCTTAGACTGTAGCGTGTGGTTTGGACTCACCTGCGATCGGGAACATCCTTCCTGCATTTACTCCATGTAGTCAGGTCTTTTATCAATGTTCTCACTCAGGAAGGTCTGAGTCAAAATTTTGTATTGCAAGCAAATACACCGGCACGATTTAGACCCCATACAGACCAATCTGACAAATGACCAGTTCATTGTATTTTCAAGGATATACTTTAACACATTAAAAGTTCCTGGAGAATGTAGTTAGACATCTGGCATCTGGGTGTGAATTGTTCTTTTTTTCAGGTATGCATAAGTTTATTTTGAAGAGATATCAGTTTATTTCCTGAAACAATTTAAATAAAGTCAGTAACAAAAAGTGGTAAAGCTTCAGTAATCCGACCAGAGAAAGAGAGAGAGGGACAACCAGTGGTGGTTTAACCTAAGGGTTACCATGCCTCAGGTGAGGAGAAGAGGTTGAGAAAGAGAGTCCTTCATTGGTAACCTCAGCTGGTGTGAGAATTGAACCCACACTGTTGGCATCACACTGTATCACAAACCAGCTTTCCAGCCAACTGAGCTAACCAACTGCCCTTGCAAAAGCTCAAAGGGTTAAATTCATCTTGCTATCTTAAGAAACCTCGCACAATTGAGTAAATAGCTGAAGGCATTTTTTTTTGTAAAGGAAGCTTTTGAAACAAAAATGGTGCCGATTTTACTGTTTTCTGTCAATTTAAAATGTTTTTTGATCTCTTACACAACAGAATTAGACCAGATTGTTAACCATTTAAGCATCATGCACCTTTGGCTGAATTTTTATTTTCCTCTGCAACTATTTATTTAATGTTTTGCTATCCATCATATCTTTCCCTCTATCACAAACATCATTGTAAGTTGGACATCCAAGAGCTATCCTTACTTGTAAAAATTTGTTTCAAAATGGAAACCAAGTTGAGTTTTTTTTTCTATGGGTATTTATTCCTCCTGTAGCTGGTGAAAATACTTTTAAAATGAAAGGTTATTTTCTTTTAATATACAATGGTGTCAGATAAGTGATGAAAGACATTGACCTGAAACATTAACTCTCATTCCACTCTTCCTCTCTTTTCGGGCTCTATCCTATCGTTTACTCCCTACCCCACCCACCTCCCTATTTTCTGCATATAAACTGACATTTTCCCAGCCACTATCAGTTCTGAGGAAGCGTCACCGGGACCCAAAACGTTAACTCTGTTTTCTCCTTCACAGATGCTGCCAGACCTGCTGAGCTTTTCCAGCAACTTTGTTTTTGTTTCTCATTCCAGGGATGCTGCCTGACCTTCAGACTTTTTCCAAGCGATTTTTGTTCTGTTTATGTAATTAGAATTGAAGGTTTTATAGAAATTTCACCTCAAATTTTACTTTTGTATCAAGGATAGAAGTGGAGTCACAGGTAGACAGGATGGTGAAGAAGGTGCTCCCTAGTATTAGATATTTCAACTCTGGGGTGGGGAAAGATTCTGACCATCAACCCTATGTATGCATCTCATAACTTTATAGACTTCTATCAAGTCTGCCCTCAGCCTGCGCAGCTTAAAAGAAAACAACCCGAGTTTTTCTGGCTTGTCCTTATAGTTCATACCCTCTAATCCAGGCTGCATCCTGGTAAACCTCTTGTGCACCCTCTCCAAAGCCTCCACATCCTTTCTGTAATGTGACGACCAGAATTGACCACAATACTCTAAATGTGGCCTAACTAAAGTCTCAGAAAGCTGCAACATGACATGACATCGTGACTCTTGCACTCAATTCCCCACCCGGTAAAAGCAAGCATACCATACGCCGCCTTTATTATCCTTGTGTGACTACTTTCAGGAGCTATGGACTTGAACCCCAGATCCTTTTGTACATCAATGATGTTCAGAGTTCTGCCATTAACTGTGTACTTTTCCTTAACATCTAATCTCCCAAAGTGCAGCTCCTCATACTTACCCAGATTAAACTCCATCAGCCATTTCTCTGTCCATATCTGCAACTGATGTATATCCTGCTGTATCCTTTGACATCCTTCTTCACTATCGTTGTATCATCTGCAAACTTAACCTACCCATCAACATTTTCAGCTAAGTCATTTGAACCCATGTGTTCAAAATCCGAACTTCTGAATATTTAACTGCTCAGCTCAAAGCGCAATTAGGCAACAAGTTCTGTCCATGCCAGTGATCCCTACATCCCATGAGGGAATACATTTTAAAAGGACTAAGCCAGTCACAACCCTCACTTGGAAGTATAACATTGTTCCTTCAGTGCCACTGAGTCAAAATGCTGGGACTCCCTCCCTAATGGCACTTTGGACTGCAGTGGTTCTAAAGGTGACTCACCCCCCAGCTTTTCCAGATCTATTATGACATTACAATTGCGTTCCCGACATGAGTAAGTAAATGTAATTAATAAGGGGATCAGCCATAATCTCATTGAATGCTGGAGCGGACTCAATTGGCTGAGTTGCCTGTTTGTACACCAATGTCTTACGCTCTTAAATAAACTCGAGCAGGTATAATTTTTCTAGGACGCTGGATAGATTTGATACAGAGACACTTCCACTTGTGGTTGCAGGTGATCTGGAGATCTTAACTGTAAGAAGGTCACTAATAAATCCAATGGGAAATTCATGCGAAACATCTTTACCTTGGGAGTGTGGAGAATGTTGATTTCCACCTCTGTGTTTCAGATGTATACTATTGAACATGAAAGGGGGAAGCTGGATAATCACGAAGGAGGAAGGAATGGAAAGATATGCTGATGAGGGAGATTTGAAGAAGAGGCTTGTTTGGACCAAGAGCCTCAGCACAGACTTTTGTATTCTAGGTCAGGGTTTTCAACGTCCTCAGCAGCAGTACTACAGATTGAGTTAGTCATAGCTGCTAGACTAGGTCTGCGGCAGGTGGTGAGGGAACCAACAAGAGGGAAAAATGTACTTGACGTCATCCTTATTAATCTGCCAGCTCCAGTTGCATCTGTCCATGACAATATCGGTAAGAGTGCCCATCGCACAGTCCTTGTGGAGACGAAGCTCCACCTTCACGTTGAGAACAACTTCCATCATGTTGTGTGGCTCTATCACCGTGCTAAATGGGACAAATTTTGCACAGCAACTCGAGACTGGACGTCCATGAGGCACTGTGGGCCATCAACGTCATAATTGTACTCCAGCACAATGTGTAACCTCATAGCCCGGCATATTCCCCCATTCAACCATTACTATCAAGCCAGGGATCAACCCTGGCTCAATGAAGAGTGCAGGAGGACATACCTGAAGATGAGGTGTCATCCTGCTGAAGCCACCAAACAGGACTACTTGCCCATGAAACAGCAAATGCAGCAAGTAATAGACCTAAGCAATCCCATAACCAATGGATCAGATCTAAGCTCTGCAGTCCTGCCATATCCAGTCGTGAATGGTGGTGAACAATTAAGCAGTTCACTGGAGGAGGAGGCTCCACAAATATCTCCATCCTCAATGATGGAAGAGCCCAGCACATCAGTGCAAAAGATAAGGCTGAAGCATTTGCAGAAAACTTCTGCCAGAAGTGCCAAGTGGATTATCCATCTCGGCCTCCTCCTGTGGTCCCCAGCATTTCAGGTGCCAGTCTTCAGCCAATTTGATTCATTCCACGTGATATCAGGAACCAGTCGTAGACACTGGATACTGCAAAGGCCAGGGGCCCTGACAACATTCCGGCAATAGTACTGAAGACTTGTTCTCCAGAACTTGCTGCTCCCCTAGCCAAGCTGTTCCAGTACAGTTACAACACTGGTATCTATCCGACAATATGGCAAATTGCCCAAGTATGTCCTGTACACAAAAACGCAGGACAAATCCAACCTGGTCAATTATTGCCCTATCAGTCTATTCTCGATCATCAGTAAAGTGATGGTGTCATTGATAGTGCTATCAAGCAGCACCTGCTCAGTGACGCTCAGTTTGGATTCCGCCAGGCCCACTCAGCTCCTGATCTCATTACAGCCTTGGTTTAAACATGGACAAAAGAGCCGAATTCCAGGAGTGAGATGAGAGTGACAGCCCCCGACATCAAGGCTGCATTCGACCGAGTGTGGCATCAAGGAGTCCTAGCAAAACTGGAATCAATGGGTATCAGGTGGCAAACTCTCCCATGGTTGGAGTCATACCTGACACATGGGAAGATTGTTGGAGGCCAATCATTTCAGCTCCAGGACATCTCTGTAGGAGTTCCTCAGGATAGTGTCCTCGGCCCAACCATCTTCGGCTGCTTCATCAATGACAATCCGTCCATCATAAGGTCAGAAGTGGGGAAGTTTGTCAATGACTACATAAGGCTGAACGCCATTTGTGACTCCTCAGATACTGAAGCTGTCCGTTTTCAACTGCAACAAGATCTGGTCAATATCCAGCCTTGGGCTGACAAGTGGCAAGTGACATTTATGCCACACAAATGCCAGGCTATGACCATCACCAGTAAGAGACAATCTAGCTACTACCCCTTGGCATTCAATAGTGTTACCATCACTGAATCCCTCACTATCAACATCCTGGGGGTTATCATTGACCAGAAACTCAACTGGATTCATCACATTAACACAGTGGCTACAAGAGCAGGCCAGAAGCTGGGAATACTGCAGCGAGTAGCTCACCTCCTGACTCCCCAAAGCCTGTCCACCACCTACAAGGCACAAGTCAGGAGTGTGATGGAATACTCCCCACTTGCCTGGATGAGTGCAGCCCCAACAACATTCAAGAAGCTTTGACACTATCCAGGACAAAGCAGGCTGCTTGATTGGCGTTACATCCACAAACATCCGTTCCCTCCACCACTGACACTCCGTAGCAGCAGTGTGTGTTTATCTACAAGATGCAGAAATTCACCAAAGATCCTCAGACGGCATCTTCCAAACCCACCACCGCTTCTATCTAAAAGGTCAAGGGCAGCAGACATATGGGAACACCACCACCTTCAAGTTTCCCTCCAAGCCATTCACTATCCTGAACTGGAAATATATTGCTGTTCTTTCACTGTTGCTGGGTCAAAATGCTGGAATTTCCTCTCTAAGGGCATTATGGGTCAACCCACAGCAGGTGGACTGCAGTGGTTGAAGAAGGCAGCTCACCCCCACTTCTTAAGGGCATCTAGGCATGGGCAAGAAATACTGGCCAGCCATCATCACCCACATCCCACAAATGAATAAAGATAAAAACAAAGCCATTGTTCAAGTAACTCTGTGCTGTGGAAATTGGCCACTCTTACCATCATTTCTATGCCGGCCAAAATAATGAGATGTCCAACCTAATCCCACTTTGCAGCACTTGAGTTTTTTTTCTTAATTCATTCAGGAGGTTGTCCCTGACCAGGCTATTTATTGCCCATCCCTAATTGCCCAGAGGGCAGTTGAGAGTCAAACACATTGCTGTGGGTCTGGAGTCACATGTAGGCCAGACCAGGAAAGGATGGCAGTTTCTTTCCCTGAATGACATTAGTGAACAAGATGGATTTTTGTGAAAATGATCAGGGTGGGATTTGAAACTGTGTCCCCAGAACATTACCTGGGTCTCTGGATTAACAGTCCAGTGATAATACCACTAGGCCATCGCCTCCCCTTGATAATATCCTTTAATATTATTCTTTCGTGGGATATGTGCATCACTGGCAAAGTCAGCATTTGTTCTTCATCTTTAGTTGCCCTTGAGCTGAATGGCTTGAAGGACAGTTAAGGGTCTATCACATTATCAATCTGGAGTCACATGCAAGCCAGATAGGCTAAAATGGTGAATATCCTTCCTTAGAGGCTATTTATTGAACCAGAATGATTTTAACAACAATTCACAGAATCACAGAATCGTAATAGTGCAGATGAAGGCCAAATGGCCCATTATGTTTGTATAGATTCTATTACCCAGAGCCAATCTCTCGCCTTTTCCCCATTTCCCTGCACACGAATTCTATTCACATAACCATCCAATGTCCCTCTTGAATGTCTCAATTGAACCTGCCTTCACCATGTTTCCAGGCAATGCATTCTAGAACCTCACTACTCTCTGGGTGAAGTTTTTCTTACCCACATCACCCTTGCTTCATTGGCACATCACTTTAAATCTGTGTCCTCTCATTTGTTTTTCTCTTACAAGTGAAAACAGCTTCCTCCTATCCTATCCTATCCAGCTCGTTCATGATTTTGAAAATCTCTATCAAATTCCCTCCCAGCCTTCTCTCCAAAGAGAACAATTCCAACTTCAATCTATCCTCGTCACTGAAGTTTCTGGAGCCATTCTTGTAAATCGCTTCTGCATTCTCTCTCCAATGCATTCACATCTTTCCTGTAATGAGGTGCCTGGCACTGTACACAATACTCTAACTGAGGTCTAATAATGTATTTTTTCCCCTACTTATGGGTAAGGTTAGAACTTGAGCCCATAAATATAAGATCATTGGAATATTGACAAGGTGGACAGCAAGCAGGTGTTTCCTTTAATTGAAGGACCAATAATGAGGAGACACATGAGGTGGAAGACAGGAGGTTTCGAGGGAAGTTGAGGAATAGATATTTCACCCGGAAGATGTTTGGAAGCTGGAATGCGCTGTCTGGGAAGGCAACCTTTTCAAATAAAAGAAAAAGGATGGTCACTTGAAATGGCATAACATTCAAGGCTATGGCCTAGTATGGGAAAGTGGGATTAATGTAGATGAATCAGCACTGACTCGATGGGCTGAAAGGCCTGCTTAGCACTAACTCTAAACCCAGTTGGGAATTCAGGAGAAATGTGTTTTTCCAAGCAATGGTTTGCCTATGGGATTCACTGCCCCACAGTAGCTGGTGTAATCAACATCGATGAACAGAAGGGGAATCTAGATAAACACGAGGTGGCAAAAAATAGGAGGATATGTAGTTGGGGCCTGGATGAGGAGGCTGATCTGTAACATGAATGATCTCACAGGCCTCTCGGCTTATCTGTAAATACTGTGTAAATGCATTTACCACCAAGTGAAAACAAGCTCATAGAACAAGTTGCAGGAGTGGGAGAGCAGCCCTCTCCCTGCCTTGTAGGGCTGGTAAGAAACATTGTAGCCTCGTTTCTCAATGTCCAGCTTGATGCAGTCCAGTAAATCGGAGACTGTTGGCGAAAATCTCCAGGGGCCAAATTTCACCAGAGTATCTTTGCTGGGGCCCAGATCGTCAATGGCCTCCAGGACTTTTGCCTCGTCCTCTTTGTTTTTGATGACACAGACCATCACCCAGGATCGACGAGACCCCACACTTTCCGCCCTGGCCAGGTGAATGACCACTTCGATGTTCTCCCTGTAATTTGGCACCTCGCTCAAAAACTGGTGCCTTCCAACCAGCTCACCGTACAATGCTGGCGAATCCTTGAGCAGCTCCACCAGTGGCTCGATGTTATAGAACAGGGCCTCCTGGTAAATTTCCTGGATGTAGTGGGTTGGTGACTGTCCGCTCCGAAGGAAAGCCAGGACGTATTTGAAGAAGGTTCCTTCTCTGTCGATGAAGATTCTTCCTTTACGGTCTAGGGTTGCTTTGCCAGGATTGCTGCACAGCTCGGCCAGTGTGGATCGAGGATATTTCTTCAGGGTACTTGCTGTTGTGGTGTAGATCTCACCCCCAACGTTAAGAATCATGACTCCTGAAGCCTGTTGCAGGGGCGGGAAAGGACAGTTTCATCATTAAACATGAATTCTCTGTGGATATGGCAGTGTTGTGGTCATGTTACAAGGCTGGTAAACTAAAAGTAAAGTTCAATCCTACCAAGGCAGCTGGGGACGTGGGGTACAAAGAAATCTGGGGTAAACAGCTGATCTCGATGATCATAGAATGCCTGTGGAATCAGGCCACTTGGCCCATCAAGTCCACTCCAAAGAGCCTCCCACCCCCAACTCTGTCCCTGTAACCCTGCTTTTCCCATGGCTAATCCACCCAGCCTGCATGTCCCAGGACTACATGGGCAATTTCCCATGGCCAGTTCACCTAACCTGCACATCTTTTGGACTGTGGAGGGAAACCGGAGCACCCACGGAACCCACGCAGACATGGGGAGAATGTGCTAGCATCACACAGTCAGCTGAGGGTGATATAGAGCCTGGGTCCCTGGTGCTGTGAGGCAGCAGTGCTAACCACTGTGCCACCCCTTGAATGGCACTCTTGAAACTGAAGAATTGTTAGGAGGGTTCTGATTGAGAGCTATTGAGAATTATGAGAGGCGCAGACAGTAGATCATGAGATTATTTACCCCACGGCAGACTTGCCTAAGACCAGAGGACAGGAGCTTAAGGTGAGGAGCATGTGGTTTAGAGAAGATCTGAGGAAAATATTTTCACCTGGAGGCTGGTAGAAACATGGAATGTGCTGCCTGAGAGGGTGGTGGAGGCAGGTATGCTCTCAACATTTAAGTGCTCATCCAGATGCTCCTTAAAATGTCGGCATAGTAGGCTATGGAGCAAATGGGATTAGTGCAGTTTAGAGTTTGTTGGTCAGCATAGACATGGTGGGCCAAAGGGCATGTTTCTGTGTTGTATTATTCAGAGGAGGCTGTTCATCTTTCAAGACCGTTCTCACATTCATTCTCTAATCAGTTTGAGAAATACCGGGATGGGGTAGTTAGACGGGGCTTTAAAGCAGGGAGTGAGGGTGGAACTGGGTTTGACGTCAAACAAGAAAATAAGTCACACAGTTGTACAGCACGGAAACGGACCTCCGGTCCAACTCGTCCATGCCATCCAGATATCCTAAATTAATCTAGTCCCGTTAACCAGTATTTGGCCCATGTCCCTCTAACCCCTTCCTATTCCTATACCTATCCGGATGCCTTTTAAGCATTGTGATTGTACCAGCCTCCGCCACTTCTTCTGGTACCTGATTCCATATAAGCATCACGCTCAGTGAAGATGTTACCTCTTAGGTCCCTTTTAAGTCTTTCCCCTGTCACCTTAAACCTATGCCCTCTACTTCTGGACGCACCCACCCTGGGGGAGAAAACCTTGGCTATTTACCTGATCCATGCCCCTCAAGATTTTATAAACTCTGAAGTCGCCCCTCAGCATCTGACACTTTGGGGAAAATAAGGGGTCAAGGGAATTAAGAAGGACCATGGTCTGTCATTGGTACAGACCAGGAAAAATCTCAAAGAACAAAGAACAATACGGCACAGGCACAGGAACAGGCCCTTCAGCCCTCCAAGCCTGCATGGACACATTTTGCCCTTCCATACTAAAACTGTCTTCACTTACAGGATCTGTATCCCTCGCTTCTCTTGCTATTTATGTTTTCATCCAGGTGCGTCCTGAATGCTGCTATTGTGTCTGCTTCCACTACCTCCTCTGGCAATGCGTTCGAGGCACTCACCACCCTTTGTGTGAATAATCTGTCTCGTACATCTCTTTTAACTTACCCCCCTTGCACCTTGAACCTGTATTCTCTCGTAATTGACCCGTCCACCCTGGGGGAAAAGCCTCATACTGTCCACTCTATTCATGCCGTTCACAATCTTATAAGCTTTTATTAGGTCACCCCTCAACCTCCTGCATTCCAGTGAGAAGAAACCCAGTCTATCCAACCTTTCTTCATAGCTAAAATCCCCCATACCAGGCAACATCCTGGTAAACCTGTTTCAGAGATAGTAGGAACTGCAGATGCTGGAGAATCTGAGATAACAAGGTGTAGAGCTGGATGAACACAGCAGGCCGAGCAGCATCAGAGGAGCAGCAAGGCTGACATTTCGGGCCTAGACCCTTCTTCAGAAA
>JAHRHZ010000264.1:59620880-59632133 GCA_024137785.1 Ginglymostoma cirratum | reverse complement strand
TTTCTGAAGAAGGGTCTAGGCCCGAAATGTCAGCCTTGCTGCTCCTCTGATGCTGCTCGGCCTGCTGTGTTCATCCAGCTCTACATCTTGTTATCCTGGTAAATCTTATCTGTATCCTGTCCAAAGCATCCACGTCCTTCTGGTAGTGTGGTGACCAGAACCGTACACAATATTCCAAGTGTGGCCTAACTGAAGTCCTATAAAGCTACAGCAAAACTTGCCTATCCGTGTACTCAATGCCCCTTCCAATGAAGGCAAGCATGCCATAAGCTTTTTTTTAGTATCTTATCTACCTGCGCTGCCACCTTCAGTGATCCTGCACATCCAGATCCCTCTGCATATCAATACTCCTGAGGGTTCTACCATTCACTGTATAATTTCCACCTGAAATTGACCTTCCAAAATGCATCACCTCACACATGTTGGATTAAGTGCCATCTGCCATTTTTCTGCCCATTGCCTCCAACTGATCTATACCCTGCTGTATCCAGTGACAATGCTCCTCATTATCTGAAACCTCACCAATCTTTGTATTGTCGACCAAATAATTAATTAGACCAGTCACATTTCCCACCAAATCATTTATGTAGATCATGAACAGCAGAGGTCCCAGCACTGATCCCTGTGGACCACCACTAGTCGCAACCCTCCGTTCTGAAAAGCATCCTTCCACTGCTACCCTCTATCTCTTATGGATAAGCCAGTTCTGTATCCAATTTGCCAGCTCATCCCTGATACTATATGACTTCAGCTTTTGTACCAGTCTGCCATGAGGGACCTTGACAGAGGCTTTACCGAAGTCCATGCAGACAACATCCACCACTACTCCCTCATCAGTCATCTTCGTCACCTCCTCAAAAGACTCAGTCAAGTTAGTGAGGCATGACCTCCCCCGCGCAAAACCACACTGTCTATTGATAATAAGTCAATTTGCTTCTAAATGCATACAGTTTTGTCCCTGAGAATCTTTTACAATAATTTCTCCACGATTGATGTGATGGCTTGGGTAACAGCAACAGTTTTCATTTACGTAGCCAGTCCAGCAGCGTAAATTTGATGCCTGTAAATGCTAATTATGGTTGCCTCTCCTGCTGGCAGACCAGAACATTTCCATCATTTTCTGTGCTTTTTTATCAGATTTGCAAAACCCCCAGTGGTTTGTCTCTGCATTATATCCAGCCACTTTGACATAGGAAAGGCATTTGATGGGACTCCATTGAAGTAATATCTGACACTAAGTCACTGGAGGTGACTTGGAGATAACAAGGGCTTATTCTCCTCAGCTCCCCTTCCCCCCAACCATTGTTTCACCTCCCTGCGTAATTTCCTGCAGCCCTATACTTCTGAGATCTCTGCATTCCTCCAATTCTTGCCTCTTGAGCTTGGCTGAGTTTAATCACTTCAGCATTGGCATCCATGCCTTCCACTGCCTGGACCCAGAGCTCTGAAATGTCCCTTCCTAAATCTCTCTCTTGCTGTCACTCCCTTGCTTGCTCTCTCTCTCTTGCTCCCTCGCATGCTGTCTCGCTCCCTCGCATGATGTCTCACTCCCTCACATGGTCCCTTGCTCTCACTGCCTCGCTTTTTTCTTTCAAAACTGTTTCTTAAAACCTTCTTGAACCAACCTTCTGATCACCTTCCCCTCTGTGGATCTGCAATGAATCTTCTTGCATAACATTGCCTTGAAATGCCTTGGGGCAGTTTACCACATCAGTGGTGCTATATAAATGCAATGTGTTGTTCCAACTGTGACTTGTGCACAAGCCACAGCCTCTTTTTGTTACCTGGCTACAGGAAGGATATTATTAACTGGAAAGGGTGCAAAAAAATTCACAAAGATGTTAGCAAGCCTGGAGGGTTTGAGCTATAGGGAGAGGCAGAATACTGGGGCTTTCCTCAGCATTAGAGGCTGAGGGGTGACCTTGTTGAGGTTTATAAAATCTTGAGGGACATAGATCGGGTGAATAGCCAAGGTCTGTCTCTTCCAGGGTGGCGGAGTCCAAAACCAGAGGGTATAGGTTTAAGGTGAGAGGGGAAACATTTAAATGGGACATAAAGGGCAACTTTTTCACACAGAGGGTGGTGCATGTATGGAACGAGCTGCAAGAGGAAGTGGTAGAGGCAGGTACAATTACAACATTTAAAAGATATTGGGACAGGTACGTGATTTGGAAAGGTTGAGAAACATGGGCCAATGCAGGCAAACAGGATTCTATGACACTAAATGGGACTATTTTGGTTTGGGAAACCTGGTTGGCATGGCAGAGTTGGGTTAAAAGATCTGCTTCTGTGCTGTATGACTCTATGGTTGTAGCTTGGCCTGGCCATCAATCATTCCCCAACCTCCCTTGTGAAACAGCATTACAAACGTTCCATTACCAGAAGCACCAGGATGTTCTCGTTGAATGCAAATCATATGCAAGTGAAATGCAAATTGGATCAGAACACTCCAGAAATAATGGGAGAAAATTCTTTTGACATATTGCAGCTCAGCTCCAAATTGACCCAGGACAAAGTGGTGTCGGGTGTGGGGGAGCGCAGCGATGTAATGATAATGACACTGGATGTGGTAATCCAGAGTCCCGGATTAGTGCCCCAGCAAAGAGCGAAGATGTTGTCTAATCAAGTAAAACAAAGAATTGTGGAACAAAAACAGAAATTGCTGGAAAAACTCAGCAGGTCTGGCAGCATCCGTGAAGAGAAGACAGAGTTAACATTTTGAGTCCACTGACCCTTTCTCAGAACGATAAAAGGACCTGCTGAGTTCTGCCAACAATTTCTGTTTTTGCTTTTGTTTTCAGATTTCCAGCATCTGCGGTTCTTTGTTTTATTTTAGTTTTTTATTCATTGCCATATTCTCTTTAAGGTATGCCCACCTTGAAGAAGTCTGGCTCCCCTAACTCTGCTTTCTCTTCACAGATACTGCCAGATCTGCTGAGTTTCTCCACTCTATCACTGCTGTCAGCTGCACCCTAGCTTACAGGTGATGGCAGCCCTTGTTCTGAACTGACCACACACTTCAAAAGCAATTTGTTAATTGAGGTGGTGATAAGTTGCAAGACATTTGGTCCTTCCTTAACACTCAGGAAAATCATGGACAATGGAGCCATGGCCAATCCACCTAACCTGTACATGTTAAACCCCCCACCTCCTGTCGGGTATTCACCATCCTTCCTAACCTTCCACTCTCCGATGTTGAACGCTCCGTATTCAGCAAAGGCCTCAGCTTTATCCCTCTGCGTCCCCACCTTAACGAATTTTGGGCACGACATGACGCCAAACTGTTCTTCTGCTGTCTTCGCCTCCGTGCTCATTTCTTTGGACAAGAGCCCTCTCCCCGTCCCAACTTTGCCCAACTCCAACACTCTCCCTCCACCTGGACCCCTCCCTCTGGCCTTTTACTTGCACTCGATCTTTTCATTGAGAACTGTCGACGTGACATCAGTCACCTCAATTTCACTGCCCCCTCAACAAATCCAACCTATCTCCCTCTGAACTGACTGCGCTCCATGCACTCGGTTCTAACCCTGACTTTGTTATTGAACCTGCCAGTAAGGATGGTGCTGTTGTTGTCTGATGTACTGACCTCTACCTTGCAGAGGCTGAGCGCCAGCTCTCAGGTACCTCCTCCTACCTTCCCCTGGACCATGACCCCACCTTGGCACATCAGGCCATTGTATCCACTACGGTTACGGATCTCATTTCATCCTGTGATCTCTCCCGCTCCGCTTCCAAGCTAATAGTTCCCCAACCCTTTGCAGCTCATTTCTACCTCCTGCCAGAAATCCACAAACAGGACTGTCCAGGTAGACGCATTGTTTCAGCCTGCTGATCCCCCACAGAACTCATCTCTTCCTACCTTGACTCAGTCTTCTCCCCCAGGTCCAATCCCTACCCACATACATCCATGATTCATCTGACACCTTAAGCTGGTTTCAAAGCTTCCAGTTTACCGGCTCCAGCCACCTCCTCTTTACCATGGATGTGCAATCCCTTTACATGTCCATTCCCCACCAGGAGGGTCTTACGGCTCTCTGCTTCTTCCTGGAGCAAAGACCTGAACCATCCCCACCCACCACCACCCTCTTCTGCTTGGCCAAGCTCGTCCTCACCCTCAACAACTTCTCTTTCAACTCCTCTCATTTTCTTCAGGTAAGAGGGGTTGCCATGGGTACACACATGGGCCCTAGTTATGCCTGTCTCTTCATGGGGTATGTGGAACATTCCTTGTTCCAGTCCTATTCCGGCCCCCACCCACAACACTTTCTCCGATACGTCGATGATATCATTGGTGCTGTTTCCCTCTCTTGTCTAGAATTGGGAAACTTCATCAGTTTCACCTCCAATTTCCACCCTGCCCTCACTTTCACCTGGTCTATCTCTGACTCCTCCCTTCCCTTCCTCGACCTTTCTGTTTCCACTTCTGGGGATAGACTGGCCACTAATATCCATTACAAACCCACCGACTCCCACAGCTACCTGGACTATACATCCTCACACCCCACTTCCTGTAAAGACTCCATTCCATTCTCTCAGTTCCTCCGTCTCAGTCGCATATGTTCAGATGAGGCCAGCTTCGATAGAGGACCCTCCGAAATGTCCACCTTCTTCCTCAACCAAGGATTCCCCAGGTCCATTGTCGACAGGGCCCTCAATTGGGTCCGACCCATCTCCTGCACTTCTGCCCTCACCCCTTCTCCTCCCTCCCGCAACAGCGATAGGGTTCCCCTTATCCTCACCTACCATTCCACCAGCATCCACATCCAGAAGATCATCAGACACCATTTCTGCCATCTCCAGCAAGATGCCACCACCAGACACATATTCCCCTTCCCTCGTCCGCCTTCCGCAGGGACTGTTCCCTCTGGGACACCCTGGTCCACATTTCCTTCACCCCCAACACCTCCCCACAGCCCTGTAACCGGCGAAGGTGCAACACCTGCCCATTTACCTCCTCCCTTCCCAGTATCCAAGGGCCCAAACATACCTTCCAGGTGAAGCAACACTTCATCTGCACTTCCCAGAATTTAGTCTACTGCATTCACTGCTCACAATGTGGTCTCTACATTGGGGAAACAAAGCGTAGACTTGGCGACTGCGTTGCAGAACATTTACGTTCTACTTGCAAAAAAGACCCTGAACCACCTGTTGCCTCCCACTTCAATGCACCACCCTGTTCTCTGGCCAACATCTCTGGCTCCGGCTTGCTACAGTGTTCCAGTGAAGCCCAATGCAAGCTGGAGGAACAACACCTTATTTTCCACTTGGGGACTCTACAGCCCTCTAGACTCAATATTGAGTTCAATAATTTTAGGGCCTAAACTCTCCAATGTCCCAGTCCCCCACCCCACACACCAGGCCTTGTTACCACATAGCCTACCACCACACCCCCTGTTGTTAGTCACTAACAGTCCCCATTAACAACTATTCACCTTCCCAGCCTGATCGTTAGCAACTCCTTTGTCTGTCCAACTGTCTTTCTGTCTCTTTGGGCTCTATCTTATTGTTTACCCCCTACCCCACCCACCTCCTATTTTCTGCATATAAACTGATGTTTTCCCAGCCACCATCAGTTCTGAGGAAGGGTCACCGGACCTGAAATGTTAACTCTGTTTTCTCCTCCACAGATGCTGCCAGACCTGCTGAGCTTCTGCAGCAACTTTGTTTTTGTTCCATCTTAAACTTATGTCCCCTAGTAATTGATATTTCTATTTTGGGAAATGACTCTGACTATCCATTCTATCCATGCTCTTTCATAATTTTGTAAGTTTCTATCAGGTCACCTCTCATCCTTTGACTTTCAAAAGAAAACAAACCAAGTTTGTCCAATCTCTCCTCATAACTAACACCCTCCTAGCCAGGCAACATCCTGGTAAACTATTTCTGTGCCCTCTCCAAAGCCTCTACAACCTTCTGGTAGTATGGTGATCAGAACTGTGCACAATATCCCAAATGTGGCCTAACTGAAGTTCTATGCAGCTGCAACGTAACTTGTGAATTTCTATCCTCTATACCGCAACTGATGAAGGCAAGCATGCCATATGCCTTCTTGACCACCTTATCCACTTGTGTTCCACTTTCATGGAAGTGTGGTCCTGAAAGCCTAGACCCCTCTCTTTTATTGTACACTTCCCTCCTCCATTTGAACTTCCAAAATGCATCAGCTTGCATTTGTCTGGATTAAACTATACCTGCCCTTTCTCCGCCCAAGTCTGCAGCCTATCTATATCCTGCTGTATCCTCCAGCAATCCTCCTCACTATCCGCAGCTCCCCCAATATTTTTGACATCTACAAACTTACTAATCAGGCCACCTATGTTCTCCAAATTATTTAAATATATATTACAAACAACAGAGGTCCCAGCACTGAACCCTGTGGAATACCAGTGGTCACAGATCTCCAGTCAGAAAAACACCCTTCCACCAATACACTCTGTCTTCTAAGATGAAGCCAGTTTTGTAACCATCTTACCAGCTCATTGTGGATCCTATGTGACTTCACCTTCTCTATCAGCCTACCATGAGGGACCTTGTAAAAGGCCTTACCAAAATCCTTATAGACAACATCTACTGCCCTGCCCTCATCAATCATTTTTGTCACTTCCTGAAAAAGCTCAACCACGTTTGTGAGACATGAACTTCCCTGCACATAGCCATGATGCCTATCGCTAATAAGTCCATACTTTTCCAAATGTGAGTAAATCCTACCCCTAAAAATCTTCTCCAATAATTTCCCTACCACTACTCAGTGGCCTGTAACTTCCTCGAATATCCCTGTTGCCCTTCTTAAACAAAAGAGCAATGGTGGCTATTCTCCAGTCCTCTGGAACCTCTCCAGTGACTAAAGAGGATGCAAATATTTCATACAAGGCCCCAGCAATTTCCTCACCTACCTCCCTCAGCATTTGCTTATCTTTAATGCTTTTTCGATCAACACCTTTTCCAATATTGGCATGCCCTAGAATATCAACATACCCCTCTGGAGACTCACCATCTACCATGTCCTTCTCATAGGATCATAGAATCCCCACACTGTGGAAACAGGCCCTTCAGCCCAACAAATCCACACTTGACCCTCAGATCATCCCACCCAGACCCATCCCCTTGTAACTGACCTAATTTACACATTATAGGCAATTTAGCACAACCATCTTTGGCCTGTGGTAGGAAACAAGAGCACCCAAAGGAAACCCACGCAGACACAGGGAGAATGTGCAAACTCCACACAGACAGTCACCCAAGGCTGGAATTGAACTTGGGTTCCTGGCGTTGCAAGGCAGCAGTGTTAACCACTGAGCCACCATGCAACTCCTTTGTGAATATTGATTCGAAGTATTTGTGAAGTACCTCACCCGCTTCCTCTAGTTCCATACACAGATTCCCTCCTTTGTCTTTGAGTGGATGTAATCTTTCTCAAGCTACCCTCTTGCTCCTTATAAAATGCCTTAGGATTTTCCTTAATGCTGTTTGCCAAAGAAGTGTCATGGCCCCTTTTAGCCCTCTAAGTCCTTGTTTGAGTTCTTTCATGGTGTCTTTATATTCTTCAAGGGTTCTGCGTGTCTTCAGTTTCCTAAACTTTACCTATGCCTCCTTTTTTTTTGACTAAGTACACAATTTCTCTTGTCATCCTGAATTTTGCCATCCTTATCCTTCATTTTCACAGGCGCATACTGGTGCAGAAGTCTAATCAACTGGTTTTTAAAAGATTCCCACAAGCCCAGATGTGGATTTACCCTCAAACAGCCACCTCCAGTCTACATTCCCCACTTCCTGCCTAACATTGTGGGAGTTAGCCTTCCCCCAGTTTAGTACTTTCACCCGTGGGCTCTTTCTTGATATTATCCATAAGTAACTTTAAAACTTAGGGAATTAGAGTCACTGTTCCTGAAATGCACACCCACTGAAACTCCGATCACCTGACCAGGCTCATTTACCCAATAACAGGTTTAAAATGGTGCCTTTGTCTTAATTTTACTCCTTTTTTTAAAATATGCATGACTTCTGTCATTGATGTAGGTGCCGTGGCGGGGTGATTTTTAAACCTTTTCACTTTTTTCAAGTAAATGTACACATGATAATAAATTTCTAATCTATTCTACTTCCTAGTTGAACTATTAACATATCGTTAGCACATTATTCTGGGGTCGTCACTAGATCAGGGGCATTATCACTACACACCACCTCTCTCAATGCTCCATGTCTTAATACTTGCCTTTTGCAACAAGCTACTGCTGTGTCTGATGGTGTGATGTTTTCTAGTTCTCAAACTCATGTCTGCTTTCCTCGCCTTCAGTGCAGAGGGGTGTCACTCCAGTGGGAACAAGGTCCTGTGTTCCCCAATGGGTTCATCAACTGTCCCAGTGAGGTACGGAATCGCAAACGTCAAGATTCAGCCCTGCTCACTCTGACACCCACAGAACCAAACACAACCGGTTTCCTGTTTGTGTCGAATCATTTGCCAGTTCCTTGCCTTTTGTAATTTAAGCAAATGTGCAAACAAATTCTCCAGAACAACCCAGTAGTTGGGGAAGGGAGGAGTCAATGAGGATGACAGATGGTAGGAACTGCAGATGCTGGAGAATCTGAGATAACAAGCTGTAGAGCTGGATGAACACAGCAGGCCAAGCAGCATCAAAGGAGCAGGAAGGCTGACGTTTCGGGCCTAGACCCTTCTTCAGAAATGGGGGAGGGGAAGGGAGTTCTGAAATAAATAGGGAGAGAGGGGGAGGTGGATTGAAGATGGATAGAGGAGAAGATAGGTGGAGAGAAGACAGACAGGTCAAAGAGGCGGGGATGGAGCCAGTAAAGGTGAGTGTAGGTGGGGAGGTAAGGAGGAGATAGGTCAGTCCAGGTCAGGTCAAGGGGGCGGGATGAGGTTAGTAGGTAGGAGATGAGGGCACGGCTTGAGGTGGGAGGAGGGGATAGGTGGGAGGAAGGGCAGGTTAGGGAGGTGGGGATGAGCTGGGCTGGTTTTGGGATACGGTAGTGGGAGGGGAGATTTTGAAGCTTGTGAAATCCACATTGATACCATTGGGCTGCAGGGTTCCCAAGCGGAATATGAGTTGCTGTTCCTGCAACCTTCGGGTAGCATCGTTGTGGCACTGAAGGAGGCCCAGGATGGACATGTCATGTGAGGAATGGGAGGGGGAGTTGAAATGGTTCGCGACTGGGAGGTGCAGTTGTTTAGTGCGAACCGAGCGTAGGTGTTCTGCAAAGCGGTCCCCAAGCCACCACTTGGTTGCCCCGATGTAGAGGAGGCCACAACGGGAACAGCGGATGCAGTATACCACATTGGCAGATGTGCAGGTGAACATCTGCTTGATGTGGAAAGTCTTCTTGGGGCCTGGGATGGGGGTGAGGGAAGCGGTGTAGGGGCAGGTGTAGCACTTACTGCGGTTGCAGGGAAAAGTACCGGGTGTGGTGGGGCTGGAGGGCAGTGTGGAGCGAACAAGGGAGTCACGGAGGGAGTGGTCCCTCTGGAAAGGAGATAAGGGTTGGGAGGGAAAAATGTCTTTGGTGGTGGGGTCGGATTGCAGATGGTGGAAGTGTCGGAGGATGATGCGTTGGATCCAGAGGTTGGTGGGGTGGTACGTGAGGACGAGGGGGATTCCTTTTTGGTTGTTATTGCGGGGACGGGGTGTGAGGGATGAGCTGCGGGAAATGCGGGAGACACGGTCGAGGGTGTTCTCGACCACTGAGGGGGGTTGTTGCGGTCCTTGAAAAATGAAGACATCTGAGATGTTCGGGAGTGAAATGCCTCATCCTGGGAGCAGAAGCGGCGGAGGCAAAGGAATTGGGAATAGGGGATGGCATTTTTGCAGGAAGGTGGGTGGGAGGAGGTGTATTCTCAGTAGTTGTGGGAGTCTGTGGGCTTGAAATGGATATCGGTTTCTAGGTGGTTACCCAAGATGGAGACAGAGAGGTCCAGGAAGGTGAGAGAGGTGTTAGAGATGGTCCAGGTGAACTTAAGGTTGGGGTGGAAGGTGTTGGTGAAGTGGATGAACTGTTCGAGCTCCTCGTGGGAGCACGAAGCGGCGCCGATGCAGTCATCAATGTAACGGAGGAAGAGGTGGGGTTTAGGGCCAGTGTAGGTACGGAAGAGAGATTGTTCCACGTAACCTACAAAGAGGCAGGCATAGCTTGGGCCCATGCGGGTACCCATGGCCACTCCCTTTGTCTGTAGGAAGTGAGAGGAATTGAAAGAGAAGTTGTTGAGGGTGAGGACGAGTTCGGCTAAGCGGATGAGGGTGTCAGTGGAGGGGGACTGGTCGGGCCTGCGGAACAGGAAGAAGCGGAGGGCCTTTAGGCCATCTGTATGGGGAATGCAGGTGTATAGGGACTGGCCTTCCTGCTCCTCTGATGCTGCTTGGCCTGCTGTGTTCCAGCTCCACACCTTGTTATCTCAGACAATGAGGATGTGCAGTCGGGAACTTTCTGGAAGGACTTTGTGAGACAACAAATTAACTTCCAAAACAGATTGGGATAATGAGTTGAGAGGGAGAAATTTACAAGGATTTAAGAGAGTGAGCCATGAGGTCAGTGGAAGAGGGCCAATGGAATAGCTATCTCTCAGACATCCAGCATGATTGCTTGGAAATAGAATCATAGATTCCCTACAGCGTGGAAACTGGCCCTTTGGCCCAACAAGCCCACACCGACTCTCAAAGCATCCCACCCATTCCCATCCCCCTATAACCCACCTAACGTACACATCCCTGGAAACAAGGGCAATTTAGCGTGGCCAATCCACCTAACCTGCACATCTTTGGACTGTAGGAGGAAACCGGAGGAAATTCATGCAAACACATGGAGAATGTGCAAACCCCATACAAACAGTTGCTGAGAATGATAGCAGACTGTAACAAAAGTCAAGTTGCATTAATGGTTTTAATTTCATTGAGTTTAGAAGAGGCATTTAATATGATAGAAGAATTTGATTGGATAGATAAAAAGAAATTATTTAGTCCTGGTATGAAAATTGAGAACAGGACATCATCTTAAGAATTACAGTAGGCCATCTTATCAAAAAAAACACAGAAAGCACTTTTACTCAGTGAAATCTGCAAGTCACTTCCTCCAAAAGAATGTGGTCAATTTAAATTTTCAGGACTGATTTAAGAGGGTAGAATCTGAGGACACAATGAGCTTGCAGGGACCATTAGTGTGGTAGGGACAAAACTGAGAGGAAAAAGGAACAAATTAATGGTTAGAGATAAAAGGTACTGCAGATGCTGGAGAATCCGAGATAACAAG
>JAHRHZ010000264.1:59580038-59610920 GCA_024137785.1 Ginglymostoma cirratum | reverse complement strand
AGCAGGAAAACTTGACGTTTCGGGCCTAGACTCTTCATCAGAAAATTTTCTGATGAAGGGTCTAGGCCCGAAACGTCAAGTTTTCCTGCTCCTATGATGCTGCTTGGCCTGCTGTGTTCATCCAGCCCCATGCCTTGTTATCTCGGGTTCTCCAGCATTTGCAGTACCTTTTATCTCTGATACAAATCATTTGTTGACCCCCTGTTGTAAAAGTTCTAAATCTCCTCAGTGTTTTGTTATCTGGGGGGGAAAGGAGGAGAAAATCCCAGATTTCTACCACAGTTTTTGTGAAAGAATGTTCACGTGCCCTCTCCCTCCATTGGTCAACTCTAATTTTGATAATCTAGGTGCTGGAGTCAACCAGTCAGACCCTGGATCTTGCTACACACCATTCAAAGCTAATCTTCTTCATCAAATGCTACTTCCTGTGCTTTGTTTATCCGCAGGCCATGCTGTGGCACAGTGGCCCAGTGGTTAGCACTGCTGCCTTGCAGTGCTAGGGAGCTGGGTTTGATTCCAGCTTCAGGCAACTGTCTATGTGGAGTAAGTGTGTTCTCTGTGCGGGTACCCTCTGGTTTCCTCCCATAGCCAAACGGGGCCCTGTTAGGGTGGATTGGCTGTGCTAAATTGTATATAGTATGCAGGCTAGGATTTGCTATGGGAAAGGCAGAGTTACAGGGAGCTGGGTGGGATTGGATGCCCTTTAAAGGGTCAGTTTTGACCTGAATAGGCCTAGTGGTATTATTGCGGGACTGTTAATCTAGAGGCCCAGTTAATGTTTTGGGGACCTGGGTTCAAATCCTGCCGTGGCACATGGTGGAATTTGAATTCAATAAAATATCTAGAATTAAGAATCTAATGATGACCATGAACCCACGGTTGATTGTCAGAAAAACCCATCTAGTTCACTAATGTCACTTAGGGAAGGAAAGTGCCATCCTTATCCTGGTCTGGCCTACATGTGACTCCAGACCTACAGCAATGTGGTTGACTCTTTAACTGCCCTCTGGGCAATTAGGGAGGGACAGTAAATGCTGCCTAGCCAGTGACACCCTCATCCAGTGAATGAATAAAGGATGGGCCTGCCCCTCCCACACTGTAGAGATTCTGACTGACAAAGCCTGCATTTGTTGCCCATTTCTGCTTGTCCTTGATCTGAGTGTTTGCTCAGGGCAGTGAAGAGTGGACCATGTTGCTGAATCATGTGTTAGCCAGATCAGATAAGGAGGGCAGATTTCCTTCCCTAAAAGACATTGAATAAATACGATGGGTTTTCACAACAGTCGACAATTCATGCTCACAGACACCATGAAGGAGGTTCATTTCCAATTCCAGCTTAATTGATTGAGTTGAAATTGCCCACCAGCTGCTGGTGATGGGATTTGAATCCGTGTCCTCACTTCCACCTCAAGACCCCAATCTTGGACAATCAGCCATCAGTATCTCAAGGCAGGCTCCACGGGTGCTAACTGCCTGCACCCCATGCCCATGAATGCTCGTATCGGACTCTTGCCAGCCTGCCCACATCGTCGTGGCATTTCTCCAAAATACTTACCACGGTGGCTCAGTGGTTAGCATTACTGCCTCACAGCACCAGGGACGTGGGTTTGATTCCAGCCTTTGAGTGACTGCGTGGAACTCAGAATGTAGAACAGCACTGCACAGGAACAGGCCCTTGGCCCATGATGTTGTCCCGAATATGACGCCAAATTAAACTAATCCCTTCTGTCTATCTTTGGTCCATATCCCTCTATTCCTTGCATATTCATGTGCTTATCTAAAAGTCCCATAAACGTCCCTATTGTATCTGCCTCCACCACCAGCCCTGGCAGTGTGTTCCAGATTCCAACTACTCTCTGTGTAAAAAAAAATAAGTCTGCCCTTCACATCTCTTTTGCACATTTGCACATTCTCTCTGTGTCTGCGTGGGTTTCCTCTGGATGTTCTGGTTTTCTCCCACAGTCCAAAGATGTATAGGTTAGGTGGATTGGTCATGGGAAATGGGAAATGGTAGTGTTATGGGGATGGGGTGGGTCTGAGTGGGTTGCCCTTTGAAGAGTCATCATAGACATGATGGGCCAAGTGGCCTGCTTCTGTAATTCTACCTGTGGCTTCTATTGCAGCCCTGGCATCTCTCATTGCAATCCTGCTACCAGGGCACTTTACTTAAGGTGCCCAGCTTACAGAATGACCAGGCTGCTCACTTCTCTCGTATCACTCACTCACTCTGGATGCTCCCAGCATTCCTGCCTTGCCTTACCGTTTTGCACTCCCCTGCCTCAGCCAGAGACTAAAGGTTCACTGATACTTCTGTCGCACCTTGCCATTTAGCACAGGCCCAAAGCCAGGAAACATGTCATGGTTTTTAGCAAGGAGTACATTCTTGGTTCAGGAGTCCTGGTACAGTAAGTCAAGACTTGCCTCTGATACCAGTGCTGGAGCTTGGGCATGGTCAGTCAGCCATTTGAACTGGTCAGGGTCAGATTGCTCTTGGAGTAAGGGGTGTGAGGAGCAGATAACAGGCAGCCTCCCCACCCCTAACATCTGACTTGACTCCTTCTGTCCCGCTGTGGGCCCACTGTCCTCCTGTAATGAGAGAAAAGGAGGTATTGAGGGAGAAGGATTCATTAGATTCAGCAATCATCATTCTGTATTGGAAAATTGCACATGTCACTCTGCTTTTTAAGAAGGGTGAAGGAGGAAAATGAGAGAATTACAGATCATAGAATCCCTACAGTGTGGAAACAGGCCATTCAGCCCAACAAGTCTACACTGAACCTCAGAGCATCCCACCCAGACCCATCCCCCTAATCTACACATCCCTTTGGGCAATTTAGCATGGCCAATTAACCTAACCTGCACATCTTTGGACTGTGGGAGGAAACCAGAGCACCCAGAAGAAACACACACAGATGCAGGGAGAATGTGCAAACTCCACACAGACAGTCACCCAAGGCTGGAATTGAACCTGGGTCCCTGGCACTGTGAGGCAGCAGTGCTAACCACTGAACCACTGTGCCACCCTAAGTCTGTGGAGAGAAAGCAGAGTTAATGTGAATTTTCAACATCTGCAGTTGTTTCAAATTGGTGAGGCCACATCTGACCTACTACTTAATATTGTTATTTAGCAAAATGCATTGGAAGCTGTTCAGGGATTGTTTACCAGACTAATACCCGGAATGGATGGTTTGTGTTATAAGAATTGGCTGAACAGTTTTGGCTGGGCTTTTACTCACTGGAGCTTAGAAGAGTAAGGGATGACTTGACTGAAACATATGAAAATCCTGAGGGGTCTTGACAGGGTGATGTAGACATAATGCGTGTATTGAGGAAGAATCTCAAGCTACAGGTTGCAATTTCAAGGGATCACCTATTGAGGCAGAAGTAAAGAGAAATATTTTCAGTAAGTCTTTGGAACTCTGCTCCTTAAAGGGCAACGGAAAGAGTGACAAGGCACCACAAGAAATCAGAACCAGAGTTGGCCATTTGGCTCCTCAAGCCTGTTCCACCGGTCAATAAGATCACGGTAGATCTGATCTGACATTCCTCACATGCACTTTCCTGCCCTTTCCCTGTAACCCTTGATCCCCCAACTGATCAACAATCTGTCTCAGACTTAAATATACACAAGGACTCTGCCCCCACAGCTCTCTGTGGCAAGGAGTTCCAAAGACTCTCAACCTTCTGAGAGAAGAAATTCTTCCTCATCTCAGTCTTAACTCGGTGCCCCTTTATTCTGAGACTATGCCCTCTGGTCCCAGACTCTCCCATGAGGGGGAACATCCTCTCAGCATTTACCCGGTCAAGCCCTTTTACATGTTTCAACGAGATCACCTCTCATTCTTCTAGACTCCACTGAGTAGAGTCCCAACCTGTTTAGCCTTTACTCAAGAGACAATCCCTCCATATTGGGGACCATCCTAGTGAACCTACCTTTTGTTAGTGAAGAAGTTTTAGAATGGAAGTGCAAAATGTGGCAGTGCAGACTCAGAGGGCCGAAGGGCCTGTTCCTGTGCTGTACCGTTCTTTGATCTACACCAAACAGCCTCCAATGAAATGATATCTGGCATTAGGTAAGGGGACCAAAAATATTTTTGAGGCTGAGGTACATAGATTCTCAATAAGCAAGGGGGTGAGAAGCTCTTGGGAGGGATATGGATAATCAGATCAACCATGAATTTACGAATGGTGGAGCAATCTCAAGGGGCTGATTGGGCTACTGCGGCTCGAAATTTTTATTTTTGTGTGAAAGGCGCTCAGTAAATGCATTTTTTTTCTAACTGGCCCAGAGATTAAATGCATTACGAAACCTAACTGAAATTTTCCAATTCTGCTTTCAGTGGAAGTTCAACAGTTTTGATCTCAGCAACCTGTGATTGCCAATTAACCACAGAAACGATTTCACCAGAATGCTGACTTCCATTGACAGAGTTCCATTGTTACTTGTGAACGAGACATATTCCTGAGGAGAAACAATGGGCATTTCCACAATTTTCTGTCTGTCTCAACCTCCAGTTCATCCAACACAGTAGAGTTATTTATAAGAGAAAAGAACTTGCATTTACATAGCACCTTTCATATACCTGTGCATCGCAGGGAGCACAAAGGTCAGTCAGCAATGTTGAAGCAGCCAGTTTGTGTGCACCAAGCTCCTGCAAACTGCAAGAGCTAATTGAATTGTTTTGATGAGTTTAGCTGACATAAACATTGCCCAGTCACTTGGAGTACAGTGCCTTGAATTTCTTAACATCTGCCTGTGAGGGCCGAGAGTTTTCGTTGACACGTTTCTCATGAAACACAATGCTGCACATTTACAGAAATAGTAAGAGCTGCCGATGCTGGAGTTAGAGATAACTCAGTGTGGAGCTGGAGGAACACAGCAGGCCAGGCAGCATCAGAGGAGCAGGAATGTTGTCGTTTCAGGTCACTGTGTTATCTCTGCACATTTACAGCTTCCTCCTCCGTCACACTGACATTAGCCATCACATCTCAGGCGGGCACGACAGCTGCTACCTGGTATTCTAGCAACTTGAGCACAAGTGTCCAGTCAACTCCCTTCTCCCCTGGAGCAGTACTGAGGGAGAGACATGCAACGTTTCTTGTCGAGGTATGTCCTGAGCAGATCCGTGACACAGGACTCTGTGCTCTATGGTCTGTTCCCCATGTCGCGCACCAAGACAAACATCGACTGCGCTCGGAGGACCATCAACTCAGTGAAAGATGCTCTCTGGTGTGCCCAAAACGTGTTGGTCTTCCAGAACAAGGAGTGGACCCCGATTGGGTGTTGAAGACTGACACATTCCAAGGTCCGGGACTATGTGCTGAAGGACGCTCTAAAACTTGGGGCATCTGCCACCAAAGCACAGTGGGGAAAGACCACCATCTAAGGTCCTCCTGGTGCCTCAAATGTATGTAAATGTATTCTTGTACAAGTGAGAAACACCTTTGGTTTGCCGGATAGAGTGATACTCCAACATTTGTTTGTTTCTCAATGTGCTACTGTTACAGAGCCAGACTGCTTCAGTGTGTACATAAAGATGTTTTTACAAATAAATTATAGTTTTGAAATTTAAAAAAAGTACTGAGGGAATGCTAACCATCTCTAACAACCCCCCTCCCACCCCTGCAGCCGCTTTGAGGGCAGTGTTCAAAGGCACAGAAAGTCTGGGTGTGCCTGAAGGATCTCGCGGGTAGTGCCCTTCTTACCACCAGCCAAGTGATGTCTTGGTGTTTGTTGGAAAGTTCTGGTGATGAAGCATCCTGCCAAATGACTTTGACAGTCTCCTCAGGGAACAACTCGACAGGATCCACCCTCTCCCTTTCCCACAGAGTCTTGAGGATGCTATGTGCTGACCACTTCCTGGTGATCTTGTGTTTTTCTTTGCAAATTTCTTCACAAAGGGCAGGTAATACTGAGCAGACCAACTGCTTGGAGCATTCCGTAGCAGTGAGGCCAGTCCTGTCCTTCACAACACTGGGGACAGGTAGAACGTCAGTATGTAGTGACACTTGGTGTTTGCGTACTGAGGGTCTACGCACAGCTTGATGCAGCCGCACACCAAGATCCCATCAGGATGAGGGCAGTGTTGAGTACATTCTTCCCCCACCTTATCCAGAGCTTTGTACATGGAGCCCCTGCAGACTCGGTCCATCTTAGACCTCCAAATGAAGTGGAAGGTGCCTGGGGATTTTTTATTAGTTTGTATAGTTTTGAATTACTTGTTACTTTTGTTAGACCCTCATCATGCAACTCCTTTACCTATCGTGTCATTCCAGCCATTTGGTTTGTCTCCAGCACCACCTTAGTCTTCAATTTTGTAATTATTGCTCTGCTTTAATTAATTGGATTATAGGTCATCCCCTCGCTTGCGAGTCAGCTGTTGACACTTCACTCACACCATCTGACACTTTTGATCACCTGCAAAGACTTGTTATTCAACCTGTCAACACTCCACTCACACCATTTGCACTATTTTTTGACACTCATAATTGCCTGGAATTATTTTGCAATGATCTCTCTACCCATAAATTCTGTGCCTGTGCGCTTCCCTCCACTTCACCTGATGAAGGAGCCGCGCTCCGAAAGTTTGTGATTTCAAATAAACCTGTTGGACTATAATCTGGTGTCATGTGACTCCAGACTCTGTGATAGAGGACAGGAACGACTGGGAGGCCACGTTGTCTGTGGGCTTTCTGTCATACAGTCTGGCATAAAAGGATTTGCTGATCCTCAGGGTGTCAAACTGAGATGATGTTACCGGGCCATCTTCTTCCTTCAGGCTGCTGTGCACAGAGCTCTCCCTGTGCACCTTCTGGTTGAAGAAAAGTGAGCACACCTCACACTTCTGCTCTACAGTGTGGATCCTGGATCGGAAGATTATCTTGGAAGTGTCTGAGACAAAGACTGAGGCTTGCTGGCTGTTCATCTCCTGGAGATCTTCAGTGACATCGACCACTGTTGTCTGCAGCAGGAGTAGGTTCTGCCTGCTTTTCTGGAATTCAAACGTTTACCCCCCACCCTGTTCTGTCTCTCTCTCTCACCCTCTGAACACCTTTGAGGGTTGAGAACACCCTGATGTTCCCCTTGACTGTTTCCCACCAGTCTGCTGGAGATTCAGAGAGGGGTTTCACGGTTCTCCAGCCCGTGTAATCCCTCTTGAGCTCCTCAATGTGTTCTGAGGTCAACTGTTTCACGTTTAGCTTCAGCATTCCCTTGCCAGCTCGCTGTAGGTGACAGTTGGCAGTGGTCAGAGAAGAACACCAGCTTGATGTTGGTGGATCTGACTGAGAGCACGTGGAACACAAACAGGAAATCTATCCTGAAGAATAGACCCGTCTGGTTGTGACCAGCTGTATCTAAGCTGTGCTCTGTCTGCAGGGGTGCTGAAGACATTGTGCGGGTTGGCGACTTTAATTGTTTCCATCAGGAATCTGGTCGTGGAGTCTGGTTTGCTGTCAGCCTGTCAGGACCGTCCATCTGCATCTGTGATCCAATCGAAGTCTCTGGCCAGAATGCCAGTCCTTGCTGTGACCAGCAGCAGTGGAAGCTACTGTGAGACGGCCAGCTGCTCACTCTTTACCACCTGGGTATAGATGTTAATTCGTCTCAGGGGAGCATTTCTGTACATAACGTCTGCTACAAGGAGGTGCCAGGAAACCACCTCCTCAACCTTCAGATAGTGAAGTTGCCTCCTCACAGCAGAATACCCAGGCCGGAGGAGCAGCAATTTCTGACCAGATCAAAGGCCTGTGGGCCCATATACTCAACCATATCCTCTTGCTGCTGGGGTGTGATATCCCACACTCCCATGGAAACAGGAGGTCTGCTTTGAGGGTGGCCAGGTACGCCAACATCCATTCACCAGTGATCTTGTCACTGAGGGAGTCCCTGCATCCCCATGGTGTGGGCGATGTCTGGCATTGGGCACTCTCAGCGTTGAGGTGGCGGTCCTGTTCCTCCCTGGGATGCTGCCCTGATCTGGTGTCATTGGGCTAGGATAAAGCCCAGGAAGGTCTGGTTCAGAATCCAACAGAGGGCTGTTGTGCTCAGCTCCTGATTTGGAGTGTCTTTTGGCTGAAGTACAATGGGGATCCGTTCAGTTATCAGGCTCTCCTGGAGCCTCAAATGTATGTAAATAGTATCTCGCATTAGTAAGAAATGTCTTCTGTTTTTGGTTGCATCTGTCCAGAAGATCAAACTCCAATGTTTGAGATAACAAGGTGTAGAGCTGGATGAACACAGCAGCCCAAGCAGCATCATAGGAGCAGAAAAGCTTGACGTTTCGGGCCTAGACCCTTCTTCAGAAGGGTTTTCAGAAAGGTCATTTTCTGAAGAAGAGTCTAGGCCCGAAACGTCAAGTTTTCCTGCTCCTATGATGCTGCTCGGCCTGCTGTGTTCATCCAGCTCTACACCTTGTTATCTCGGATTCTACAACATCTGCAGTTCCTACTATCTCTGAAACTCCAATGTTTGTTTGTTTCTCCATAGACACAGACTGTACAGAACTGAGCTGCTGTACTGACTGTGCATGCAAGTAAAGATTTTTTTTACGATGAAAGTATATTTTTGAAATAAAAAAAGAACACTGAGGGAATGCTGCATTCTCCAATGCATTGTCTTTCAGCGAACAGCTTAATCAGAGACCGTGACTGCTCTCTCGTGTGTGTGTAAATGATCCCATGGTACCGTTTTGAAGGGATTTACCCTGATGGCTCGGGAAGTCCAGAACCAGGGATCACTAGGGGTAGGACATTTAGGACTGAGATGAGGAGAAATGTCTTTATCAAGAGCGTGGGGAGCCTGTCGAATTCTCTGCCCAGAAAGCCGTTGACGCCAAAACATTAAATATTTTCATGAAGGAATTAGATCTAGTTTTTAGGATTAAAGGGATTAAATGGTTTGGGGAGAAAATGGGAACAGGGCACTGAGTTGGATGATCAGCTATGATCATATTGAATGGTGGAACAGGCATGAAGGGCTGAATGGCCTACTCCTGTTCTACATTGCTATGCTTCTAAGAGTTGGCTATTTGTCTCCAATGTTCTGATTAACAGTGATTCCTTACGCAACATCACTGGAATAGATTGATCTGGTCAAGGTCACACACTGGCATGCGGGAGCTGGCTGGGTGAGAGAGATTTTCAAAGGTTCACGACCCTTTGATCCTCGTAGAGATGACAGTCAATGGTTGACCATGGACAAGTGCAGTTTTGAGCTGTCACAGCTTGGGCAGCAAGTCCAATCCTTTACTTTAGAAAGCTCATAGTAGCATGTAATGTTAATGAACGCACCCTGACAACAAATGATTTACCTTGTTTAATACGAAACACAAGATGCAGTAAGATAACAACAAGATGTTGTTATTTTGCATCATGAGGACACATGCGCTTTGCAACATAATTCACCTGATGAAGGAGCAGTGCTCAGAAAGCTTGTGATTTTAAATAACCCTATTGGACTATAACCTGGTGTCGTGGGACTTCTCACTGTGTCCACCCCAAGTCCAACACCAGCACCTCCACATCACAACTTATTGCAATCATTTGTAAAATTCTGAAACTTTTGCAACTGTGCAATCCTCTTATTATTTTACACTTCATTTTTATTTTTCATATCTAAATAATGCATCTGTGCACGGTGGCTCAGTGGTTAGCAGTGCTGCCTCACAGCACCAGGGGCCTAAGTTCAATTCCAGCCTCAGGTGACTGTCTGTATGCAGTTTGCACCTTCTCCCTGTGTCTGTGTGAGTACCCTCCATGTACTCTGGTTTCCTCCCACAGCCTGAAGTTGTGCTGTTAGAATGGATTGGGCCATACTAAATTGCCCATAGTGTGCAGGCTAGGTGGATTTAGAACAGTACAGGCCCTTCGGCCCATGATGTTGTGCTGACCTATTATCCTATTAAGATCAATCTACCCCACATTTTACTATCCTCCATGTGCCTATCCAAGAGTCGCTTAAAAGTCTCTAAAGTTTCTGACTCCACCACCACTGCCGGCAGCATATTCCATATGCCTACCATTCTCTGTGTGAAGAACCTACCTCTGACATCTCCCCTACACCTTCCTCCAATCACCTTAAAATTATGCTCCCTCGTAATAGTCATTTCCACCCCGGGAAAAAGTCCCTGACTGTCCACTCTATCTATGCCTCTCATCATCTTGTAAAAATTTGCCAAGGAGAATGCAGAGATATACAGATTGGGTGGGATGGGACAGTCTTCGGAGGGTCAGTGTTGACTTGATGGACTGAATGGCCTACTCCTACACTGCAGGGATTCTATGACTGTCACTGACAAGGCCTGCTTTTGTTAGGAGAGGCGATGGCCTAGTGGTATTATTGCTGGACCTATTAATCCAGAGACCCACATAATGTTCTGGGGACCTGGGTTCAAATCCCACCATGGTAGATGGTGGAGTTTGAATACAACAAGATATCTGGAATTAAGAATCTAATGATGATCATTGTCGATTGTCAGGAGCAAACCCATCTGGTGCATTAATGCCGTATGGGGAAGGAAAATGCCATTCTTGCCTGGTCTGGCTGACATGTGACTCCAGACCCACAACAATGTGGTTGACTCTGAACTACCCTCTAGGCAGGGATAGCAATAAATGCTGCCTGACCAGTGATGCCCTCATCCTGTTACTGAATACAGGAAAAGGAACACATTGGCTGCTGTGTTCCCTTCATTGACTTCATCAAGTTGAGCAATGTGTAATAGAAATGGAAACTTTTATTATGAAGGTAGCATGAGGGCAAGGCGAGATAGTGGCTTGGCGATAGTGTAATTGGAGAGTTACGGGTTCAAATCCCATCAAGGCAGTTGGTCTAATTTAATGTCGATGAATGAATCTGGAATTGAAGGGCTGTTGTGGTGCACTGGTAGTGTCCATACCCCTAGACCAGGAGGTCAAGTTTCAAGTCCCACCTGCTCCAGAAGAATGTAATAACATCTCTGAACAGCTTAAGTTGAAAATTTTTGAATCTGGAATTATAAGCTATTCTCATTAATGGTGTTCGTGAAAATGTCATCAATTGTCATAAAAAATAAGGGGGAGCAGATTTAGGACTGAGTTGAGGAGGAACTTCTTCAGCCAAAGGGTTGTGAATCTGTGGAATTCCTTGTCCAGTGAAGTGGTTGAGGCTACTCTGTTGAATGTTTTTAAGGTAAAGATAGATTTTTGAACAGTAAAGGAATTAAGGGTTACAGTGAGCGGGCAGGTAAATGGAGCTGGGTCAACGAAAAGGTCAGCCATGATAGTATTGAATGGCAGAACAGGGTCGATGAGCCAGATGGCCTACTCCTGCTCCTATTTCTAACGTTCTAAAACCCATCTGGTTCATTAATGTTCTTTGGAGAAGGCCTACATGTGACTCCAGAAGCACGGACAGTGTGGATGACTGTTAACTGCCCTCTGAAATGGCAGATTAAGCCTCTCAGTTCAAGGGCAATTACGGATAAGGCTGGCCTTATGCCAGTGACACCCACTTCCATCGAAATCTTATCTAAAAATGCTGCGTAGAACCTGTTGTTAATGATCCCTGGAGTGTTTACAGTGTGTAAACTCCAGCTTCCTGTCTTGCAATCACACCCAGTAAGATTAATACCCCCTCTACCAGCAATCTGAAACCCAGGTGAATCGATTAGTTTGTAATGCCGAAGCTATCATCCCAGGAAGGCTGAGTAATGTCCTGTGCTAAAAGCTAAGAGCTTTGATTTGTTGAAAGGAGCGGAACCGAGAGGCGAGATGCAACTAATTGATGTTGACTGCAGTATTCAGGAGAGAGCCCTGCAATGCTTGGGTGCGGACTGTAGCAGCTCCTTGTCTGTCTCATCCCGTTGTGATCAAGAACACAGGCAGAAACCGTTTCCACTGGCAGGAGGGACAGTTGAATGCCAGGTGAAGGTAATCGGCAAAAATGAAACACAGGGTAGGTGAGGAGCATCTTAACTGAGCAGTGAGTTACTGTCACCTGAAACACACTGCCCTTTTCAAAGGGCAGCATGGAGCAGTTTCAACAGGAACTTTCCAAAGGGAATTGAATAAGAAGTTATAAATACTTAAAAAAAATTTGCAGGGGGCCCATGTGAAGGGAAGGGTAGTAGGAGACTGTCAACTGTATTGTACTCAGGTACATCAGAGCGGAGAGCCGGTTAGCTTGACAGCTGGTTTGTGATGTGCAGTGATGCCAATGTGGTGGGCATTGGCTGAAGGTCCAGCCTTCATGACCTCACACCCTTGGTTGAAGTACGGTGACCCTCGGGTTAAATCTTAGAATCCCTACAGTGTGGGAGCAGGCCATTTGGCTCATCGAGTTCAGGCCAACCCTCCAAAGAGCATGCCCCCCCCACCCCCCCCCACCCTATCCCTGTGATCCTGCATTTCCCACCCATCTATCTTGCACAGGGATGGACACAATGGGCCAATCCACCTAACCTGCATATCTTTGGAATGTGGGAAAAAACTGGAAGTAACCCACGCAGACACGGGGAAGAATGTGCAAACTCAGCACAGTCGGTTGCCTGAGGGTAGCATCAAACTCAGGTTCCTGGTGCTGTGAGGCTACAGTGCTAACCACTGAGCCACGGTGCCGCCCAATTCATCAGTAGTCAGCTCCCTCTGATGAGGAACATAGAACATAGAACAGTACAGCACAGTACAGGCCCTTTGGCCCACGATGTTGTGCCGACCTACTCTGAGGTCAAACTACCCTGCATACCCTACAACCTGGGAGGTTGATGACCCTGCTATATTGCTTGTTTTAAACATTTTTACATATATTTTAAGCTATTGAAATGTTTGTAGGCTGAAGGCAGATCAGTAAATAATTGATCATAAGTCAGAAACTACCTTGGGCATCCCCCTTTCCTCTCACAGTTGGAGATGATCCCTCAGAAAGGAGAACTTGACCTGTTTGCAGTTTTAGAGATAATAGGAACTGCAGATGCTGGAGAATCCGAGATAACAAGGTATGGAGCTGGATGAACACAGCAGGCCAAGCAGCATCACAGGAGCAGGAAAGCTTGACGTTTCGGGCCTAGACCCTTCATCAGAAATGGGGGAAGGGAAGAGGGTTCTGAAATAAATAGGGAGAGAGAGGGAGGCGGATAGAAGATGGATAGAGGAGAGGATAGGTGGAGAGGAGGCAGACAAGTCGAAGAGGCGGGGATGGAGCCAGTAAAGGTGAGTGTAGGTGGGGGGGTAGGGAGGAGATAGGTCAGTCCAGGGAGGACGGACAGGTCAAAGGGGCGGGATGAGGTTAGTAGGTAGGAGATGGGGGTGCGGCTTTCTTTTCTGACCTTGTTCTTATCAAAACATTTGTTACTCCAAAAGTGTGGGATGAAAGACCAGTTCTTTCAAGCCGGGATGTCACATCATACTTGGCAAGCTCGTTTGTTTGCTTTCGGTGCCTGTTTGTTGGGTAAACACTTCAGGAGTCTGCAGCACTGAGTTTGTGTGGAATCCACTGCCTCAGCTGGTTTCTGCTGCCTTCTTCTTTCAGGGCAGCCACATTCCAGAAGTAGGTCAGACTTAATTCCCGAATGCAGGAAAATGAGCTTCGGTGGGCGTTTGCCCTCCCTCAAGGCCTGGTCTTCCCCTGTGATGGGAGACCAGGTGAAGGCAAAGTCATTCTCGCACTTTACCGGATTGGAGAAAGCGTCCTGTTGTCTTGCCCTTCAAAGTGAATGGGGAAGCGATGACGCACTTGCATTTGTGTAGCCCCTCTCCTGGCCTCAGGATTTCTCAAAGCACTTCACCGCCTACTTTTAAAGCCTAGTCAATGTTGTAGGGTTGTGATGTTGTAGTGTTTTGAAGCCTGGTCATTGTTGATGGAAGCAACGGCCTAGCAATATTATCGCTGAACTGTTAATCTGGGTAATAATATTCTGGGTCCGGGATTCCAATCCAACTGTGGCTGATGGTGGAATTTGAATTTAATAAAAAAAAATCTGGAATTAAGAGTCTAACGATGACCGTGAATCCATTGCCGATTTTTGGGGAAAAGCCCATCTGGTTCACTGATGTCCTTTAAGGAAGGAAACTGCCATCCTTACCTGGTCTGGCCTACATGTGACTCCAGTCCCACAGCAATGTGGTTGACTCTGAACTGCCTTCTGGGTAATAAATACTGGCCTAGCCTGTGACATCTTCATCCCATGAATGAATATATTAAAAAAAAGCAGCCAGTTCTGCACACAGCAAGATCCCACAAGCAGTAATGTGATAATGGCTGGACATTCTGTGTCTTTGGCCACCTTGGTTAAAGGATAAATATTGGTCAGGGTGCCTGGCACTCTTTGAAATATTACATTGAGAGTTTTGTTTTACTTACACCCAAGAGGGTAGCTGGATGGGATTTTTGCCTGAATGCCTCATCCTACTGTCAGCATCTGCGCCTGCGCAGCACGCCCTCAGTAGGTAGGACTCTCACCCTTGACTCAGAGAGTCATGGGCTTAAGATCATTGCTAGAGATGTGAGCACATTTAGTTCAGCACTAAATGTCAGAGGTGTCCGCTTTCAGGGAGGGATGGTACAGTGGTAATGTCACTGGACCAATAATCCAGAGACATAAGCCAATGCACTGGGCACATGGGTTTGATTCTCATTGTGGCAGATAGTGAAATCTGAATCTAATGAAAATCTGGAATTAAAAAAGCTAGCCTTGTGGTGACCATGTAATTGCTGCAGATAGTTAAAAATCCCATTTGGTTCATTCCTGTCCTTTAGGGAATCATCTTTTCCTGGTCTGGCCTACATATGACTCCAGGCTTATGGCAATGTGGTTGACTCTGGGTAATAAATGCTGGTGTAAATAGTGGTGCCCGCAATCCTATGAATGAACGCAAAAGAAGGCCCTATCTGCCCTATTTCATATGCTTGTCCTTTCAGTGTGTGTAAGAGATCCTGCAGGATCATCCCAAGGAGACTGGGGGAGTTATCCCCATCAGTATTTCATCTCAGCCAACGTACTGAATTGGTTCTCTATTGGCATCACCTTGTTGTGTCTTGGACCTTGCTGTGCACAAAATTGTCTGCCACATCTCTTGCATTACCATGGCAACTGTCCTTCAAAACCACTTTCTGAGGAAGAGTCACCGGACCCGAAACGTTAACTCTGTTTTCTCCTTCACAGATGCTGCCAGACCTGCTGAGCTTTTCCAGCAACTTCTGATTTTGTTCCTGATTTACAGCATCCACAGTTCTTTTGGTTTTTATTCAAAAAACACATTATTGGTTTGGAAACACTCCGGGAGACCCTGAAGTTGGGAATGCTGCTGTACCAACGCAAATCTTTCTCTGATACCAAAATAAGGTGGGGGTGTGTGGATCTGGGTGTGATGCTCTTCGGAGAGTCAGTGTGGACTCAATGGGCTGAATGGCCTGCTTACACACTGTAGGGATTCTATTTTTCTATAAAAAATGTTTTTTTCGAGAGAGATGTGGGCATTACTGGCAAGGACACTATTTGCTGTCCTTGAATTGGACGGCTTGCTTGGCTCATTTCGGAGAACAGTTCAGGTTAATCACATTGGTGTAGGTCTGGTATCACATATAGGTCAGGCCAGGTAAGAAGACCAGATTTTTCACCCAAGAGGAAATTTGTGAACTTGTTTTTAAGACATTCGTGATAGTTCTCATGGTCACCATTGTGCAGAAAAGCTTTCAATGCCAGATACATTAATTGAATTTAAATTCTGTTAGCTGCCATGGTCTAATTTGAATCCCTGTATGATACTACAACCATACACCATCTTCCCCTAAGCATTAGCAACGATATGTCCCTACATAGCCTGAAGTGTGATTGTGATTTCTAATGTACAAGCCAAGAGCGCTGTGCGTTGAGCAGCAGTTAGGGAAATAGACAACAGCAGCTCTGATAGGGGAAGTGAGTTTGCAGACATTCCTCAGGGGGATATTCAAAATCCAGCCCTATTCACAGCAACAGAATGATTACAGCCCAAAGGAGGTTCTTCTGGCCTACTTTATCTGCACTGGCTCTGACAGAGCAGTTCACCCTGTGACACTCACTACAGCCCTAGCCCTGTATAGGTTTCCTTTTCAGATAATGATCCAATTCCCTTTTCAGTGTATTGATTGATCCTGCCTCCCCCACAATCTCAGACAGTACATTCCAGACCCTAATCACTCAAGTGAACCTGCCTCCTTCACACTCTCAGAGACATTACATTCCATACCATAACCATTCGATTTGATGGGCAGAATGGACTATTTCTGCTCATTGTCCTATGGTCTTAGAGAAGGATTTGTTAAAAAGTCCCTATCTAATCCTGGACCACGGGTGAGTCTAATTAGCTCACCTATTATCGCCGAAGGTGATTTGGCTTCCTTAACCTGCCCCGAGAAGTGGGTCCAGGACCTCCCCCACTGTGTATCATAGAATCATAGAATCACATAATACAGACGAGGCCCTTGGCCAATTAAGTCTGCACCTCTAAACTTACTCTGACATCTTTATAAGTCACACTTAACCCACACTAGACCCATAGCCTTGAATGTTATGACATTTCAAATGCTCAACCATGCACGTTTTAAAGGTTGTGAGGCTTCCCACCTCAACGACCCACCCAAGCTGTGTATTCCAGACCCCCACCACCCTCTGAAACAAAACCCCTTCTACACTGTAACAAATCTGTAAAAGAACATTCTCAAACCGCAAAGCAGCATTTCAAGCAGACGGCTCACCAGCTTCAAGTTTGCTCTAAATCAGATCTGTTAGGAGAGACATCAACCATGAGGAATGGATGCTAGCATTGCACCACAAGGACATTTGGAACTTCCCAAGATTTATTTGGGATGGGTCATAAATAGTCGTAGAATCCTTACATTTGGCCCATCAAGTCCACATCAAACTACTGAAGAGCATCCCAATCCCCTACCTTGCATTTCCCATGGCCAATCCACCTAATTTGCACACCTTTGTACTATGGGAGGAAACCCATGCAGACACAGGGAGAACATGCAAACTTCACACAGTTGCTCAAGGCTGGGATTGAGCCCCAGTCCCTGGCACTGTAAGGTAACAATGCTATCCACTGAGCCACTGAGCCACCATGCCAACTCAGGGTGGTTACACTCTCACATAGTACTGAAGATCCCATTTGGCCCATTGAGTTTTTACTGATATCTGCACTAATCCTACTTTCCAGCACTTGGCCCATAGCTTTGAGTGTTATGACATTACAGGTGGTCCTCCAGGTACTTTACAATGTTTGTAAGGTTTCCCACCTCACCCACCCTTCCTGGCAGTGCATTCCAGACCCCCATCACCCTCTGAGTGAAACAAAAACCCCCAAATTCCCTGCAAACCACCCTGAGGAGGTAATCAGGGGTAGAATTGGCTGGGAAATTTAATGCAAAAAACAATTAAAAACGTCCATACACACTTGTTTCCACAGGGAAAACGTGAGTACAGTGAACATTTCCAGCCACAGCCCACCAGATTCGACTATTTTTGTCACATGCGTTTGAAGGAGGGATCTGAATCTGAAGCTGACTCACGTCAATTTCTTAAGTCATTTAAAGGGGGGGGGGTGCGGATACAGTGGAGAAACTGAGGATTAAAGTTCGAACAATGCCGCATTTTAACAGAGACAGGTATGTCCTCTTACTCTCTCTCAAACGTTTATCGTCAGTCTCTGGGTCAAACCCCCACCCCGTGTTATAGTAGTAGATATTTGGCCCTGGGGGGAGGTAAAGGTGACTTGTCATTCTTTCATCGAGCCGAGCACTTCGCACAACTTAAAACAGGGGGAATGTGCCTGACGGTTGTGTCTGGGTAGGTTCAGGCGTTCCTCACAGCGCCATGGACCCAGGTTCGAGTCTACTCCCTGCCTATAAAAACCGAAAGAACTGCGGATGCTGTGAATCAGGGACAAAAACAGAAATCGCTGGAAAAGCTCAGCAGGTGTGAAAGGGGAAAAGAAAACCAGAGTTAACGTTTCGGGTCCGGTGAACCTTCCTCAGAAACATTAACTCTGTGATTTTCTTTCTTCACAGATTCTGCCAGACCTGCTGAGCTCTTCCAGCAACTTTGTTCTTGTTCTTTCACTCCCCGTCTATGTGTGATTTGCACAGTCTCCCCGTGTCTGCTTGGGTTTCCTACTGGGGTAAGTATGGACTCGATGGGCCGAGTGGTCTGCTTCCATGCTGGCGGGATTTTTTTAGCTACAGAGCTGTTTTTTTAAAAAAATGCTGTTTCGTTAGCCCTTGGGAGAGTTCATTTCTATTTTGGAACATAATTTGTTCGATGAAAATACAGTCAGTTTATGGTTGTACGGGCAGGGGAGGATGAATTAGATCAATAGCCTAAACCGTGTTTGCAATCCACTCCCAAGAGTCTTGAGGTATTATCCCTGCCCCTGAGCCAAGAGGGCTGGGTTCAACTCCCACCTGTTGTAAAATTGTCAGAGCATATTACTTACGAAAGAAAGATACATAGTCTGTGATAAATTGACAAGAGTGCGTGAACAGACTGTGTTGATTTTCAATCTTCCTGGCCACCCTCAACTTTTAACTCCCAAGCCCAACTTTGCCTTCAACTGGGACATGGTTCTGCTGTTGCCAGTTTCAATCCTCCCGTGCCCCATCTCCTTTTATTGAAGGTGGACAAGCTTTTCAGCCATGGAAGTTCAATGGAGGCCCGCACTATTGTCCCATTGGTCACAAGTAGTAGGGGAGGGTCTGCATGAGTTGGAGAGGGAGACGCCAGAGATTAATTTGGACTCAGTTTGCTCACACATGCTGGCAAATGGGACCAGATTAATTTAGGAGATCAGGTCAGCATGGACCAGTTGGACCGAAGGGTCTGTTTCTGTGCTATAGATCTCTATGATTCCATGACTATGAATACACCTCTGGAGCAGATGGGACTTGAAACCAGCTCTCTACGCTCAGAGGCAGTGTCACTACCACATCACCATAAGACCGTTGGCATGGATTGTATAGACTGCCAATTAACCTGTTATTCCAATTCCTGTATCTCTGTACAAACTGCTCACTTGCTGGATAGACATTGATTTGTTTTACATTGAGTCTTCCTTTTAAAGTGGATCAAAAGTGTTAAATAAGTGGCATTAGACCAGGCTAATGATGTTCCCCTTGAGGTCAAAAACAGATTTGATTGAGATTTTAAAGGTGATTAAAGGGATTGATAGAGAAACGCTATTTCCCCTGGAAATAGGAGGAATCAGCCTCTCGCAGAGGGTCTGTTGAACTCTGTTCCTCAGAGAGTGGTGGAGGTTATTGAATATTTTTAAAGCAGCAGTAGGTGGAAACTGAACTAACCAGGGAGAATGAGGATAAGGGGGGATTGTGGAGTTAAAGCTATAATCAGATTTCTCACTAATTTATTGAATGGCAGAGCAGGCTCGATGGGCCAAATGGCCTATTCCTGCCCTAAATCATAATGTTCCGAGACTTCTTCAAATTTAGAACTCAGTTCTTACATGGCACCAGCATCAAGCACTTGTTGCTTAAAGAAATAGTGTAGAGTAACTGGATACTTCCAAATTGAGATTGACAGATTGCTTTCGTATTCACTCACAAGATATGGGCATCACTGGCAGGGGCAGTGTTTATTGCCCATCCCTAATTGCCCAGAGGGCAGTTAAGAGTCAAACCACATTGCTGTGGGTCTAGAGTTACGGTATAGGCAGTTTCCTTCCCTGAAGGACATTAGTGAACCAAATGGGTTTATTTTCCCAAACAATTGGCGACAGTTTCATGGTCATCATTAGATGCAGATTATTTTTATTCTATTCAAATCCTACCACCTGTCACTATGGAGATGTGAATCTAAGTTCTCACAACATTAAGTGGGTCTCTGAATTAATATTCTAGTGATCATACCATTAGACCATCACCTTCCCAAAATCTTGGAAAAATATTGAAGACCATTGAACCAAGAATGGGGTTGATATGTGGATCAGACATGTTGTAATTGAATAGTTCAAAGGTCTTGAGGGGCAGAATGGGCTTTTCTTGTCTACGTGGCCCCTCAAACAAGGAATAGGGAGCAGGCTGGAGAAAGGATTGCACTGGCGTGACTGAACATTGCATGTGGCATTATCCGTATCATGCACATTGATACCGCTCTTTATTCCAGTTAGCACATTATGGGCTAGATTTTGTCGCACACCCTCGTCAACTTATCAGGAAAATGAGGCCACTTGACACCCAGTGTTGTTTCTAAAAGCCTGCAGATCAGGGATTGGGTGTTAAATAAAAGCGAAATACTCCAGATGCTGGAAATCTGAAGCAGACAGAAAAAGTGCTGGAGCATATCTGGCAGCACCTGTGGAGAGAGAAAAGCAGAGTTGACATTTCAGATCTGATATGATTCTTCCTCAGGATGGATTAGATGTTAAGTGACAGACAAGGTTTCAAAACCCTAATTAAGCCACACCCAAGCTAACAGTAAAGTTGCCATAGTCATACCAGCCCATAGAGCTGCTCTCTTAGTAGAGAGACAGAGAGAGACAGATGACTGGTGATGGCTTAAACTGACAGTCACCAGACCCCACATGACAGGGGAGGTTGAGAAAGAGAGTCCTTCATGGTAACCATTGAGTCCATAACTACCCTCGGAGGGAAACCTACGGAGACATGGGGAGACTGTGCAAACTACACACAGATGGGGAGTAGACTTGAACCTGGGTCCAGAGTGCTGTGAGGCAACAGCGCTAACCCCTGAGTTACTATCTCCCCATACGTGACTATCAAACACATTCCTCCTGCTTTAGGCTCTGCCTATGCAGAATTGAACCCACGCTATTGGCGTCATTCTGCATCCTAAACCAGCCATCGAGCCAAATGAGCTGACCTAGCTATTTCCTCTGAAGTGTTGGAGGCTGAGGGGGCGACCTTATAGAGGGTTATGAAATCATGAGGGGCATGGATAGGGTGAATAACCGAGGTATTCTCCCTAGGGTAGGGGAGTCCAAAACTAGAGGGCATACGTTTAAGGTGAGAGGGGAAAGATTTAAAGGTGACGTAAGGGGCAACTTTTTCACACAGAGGGTGAACTTCTGCTGCCAGAGGAATTGGTGGAGTCTGGGACAGTAACAACATTTAAAAGACATCTGGATGGGTATATGAATAGGAAGGGTTTAGAGGGATAAGGGCCAAATGCTGGCAAATGGGACTAGGTTAATTTAGGATATCTGGTGCGCATAGATGAGTTGGACCGAAGCGTCTGTTTTCATGCTGTACAACTCTATGACTCTGTAACTAGAACTATGGAGACAGCAACATAACGCAAGTTTGGTTTTCCCAGACGTATGAGTTATCCGAAATTGGCAGCTGCCCCAGACAATGTCAATCACACGTACAGTGGCAGCAGTAAGTTGCCAGTCTCTGGAGACTAATGTTCACTCCCCTCAATGGCAAACCTCAAGCAAATGGAGCAAAAAACAATGTAACATTCCAGCTGTGACCTGCTTGCCATCTGGATGCCAAGTGTCTGCCAATTTGAGACATTCGCGGGTAACTTACGAGAAATGAGCCATTTAACAAACAAACATATTACACAAGTTCGGGAGAAAATGTTTATTAAAGCAATGAAACTGCGAGAAAGTAAAAACCTGGCATTTCAGCTCTACTCATGGTAACGTTCAGTGTAAAAGGCAAACCCACCCCTCCCCGCCAGTGTGTTTGTGTTTTTGTTATTTGTGTCTGGACATTTTGTCCATCCCTAATTGCCCTTGAAATGAATGGCTGGCTCAACCATCTCTGAGGGTTGTTTAAAGTTGGCTAGCTCAGTTGGTTGGATGGGAAGTCGGCCAAGCAGAGTGTTACTGGGTTCAATTCCTGCACCAGCTGAGGCTATCATGAAGGACGGCACGGTGGCTCTGTGGTTAGCACTACTGTCTCACAGCACTAGGGACCCAGGTTTGATTCCACCCTTGGGTGACTGTCTATGTGGAGTTTGCACGTTCTCCCCGAGTCTGCGTGGGTTTCCTCCGGGTGCTCCAGTTTCCTCCTGCAGTCCAAAGATGTGCAGGGTAGGTGGATTGACCATGCTAAATTGCCCATTGTGTTCAGGGATGTGTAAGTTAGGTGGGTTACACATGGGAAATGCAAGGGTAAGGGGTTGTGTCTGGGTGGGATGCTCTTCCGACTGGCGGTGTGGACTTGTTGGGCCGAATGGCCTGTTTCCATACTGTAGGGATTCTATGATTCTACGACTCCATTTCTCCACCTCTCCCCACACCTGACATGTGGCGGCCCTCAGGTTAAACCATCACTAGTTGACTCTCTCTAAGAGAGAATGGGACTATGTTTGATTAGGTGCTTGCTTTTGATCTGTGCATCCAATGGGCCAAATGGCCTTTTTCTGTGCTGTAGACCTCTGTAACTCTATACATTGCTGTGTGTCTGCGGTCATACATAGACCAGACCAGGTAAAAACTGTAGCATGGATAGCAAGGTGTAGAGCTGGATGAACACAGCAGGCCAAGCAGCATTCAGATTTTTCTGAGGAAGGGTCTAGGCCCAAAACGTCAGCCTTCCTGCTCCTCTGATGCTGCTCGGCCTGCTGTGTTCATCCAGCTCTACACCTTGTTATCTCAGATTCTCCAGCATCTGCAGTTCCTACTATCCCCAAAGACTGTAGCTTTCCTTCTTTTGAGCGATTAGTGATTCGGATGTATTTTTACAACGGATAAAAGCTGCACATCACTGTCATGGAGACAAGCCCACGATTTCAGAGTTTAATTAATTGAATTTAAAATTCCACAAACTGATGTGGTGGGATTTGAATCTCTGTTCCCAGGAGAATTTAACTAGCCCCCTGGATTACTTCCCAGTGACAGTCTCATTATGCCGCAGCCACCTGCTGACTGACCAGAGGGTGGATGTTAATTTACGAGTTTGGTTTTGTGCTTTGAAGCTGGGCAGGTGGAAGGAGTACAAATGGGAGATCACCAAGGGGATGAGGTTTATGAGGGGATGTGCAGGAATGTAAAGTTGAGGTTAAGACCAGATCAGCCGCGATCATATTGAATCGTGAAACACGCTCAAAGGGCCGAATGTCCTGCTCATGTTCATATGCTCTACTTCACCTCCATTGTCCCAATTAATTTCCATTGCCCGTCTATATTTTCATTGTCCCACCTCAATCCCCATTACCCTATTTAATTTTCATTGCCCCACTTATATCCCCATTTCCCCCACTTAAACCCAATTGCCTCACCTGTATCACATTGCCCTACCTCTGTCTACATTACTCCATTTAATCTCCATTGCCCCAGATATATTGATTTTGGCTGAGGGGTGTCCTTATAGAGGTTAATAAAATCATGAGGGGCATGGATAGGGTAAATAGACAAGGTCTTTTCCCCAGGGTGCGGCTGTCCAAAACTAGAGGGGATAGGTTTAAGGCGAGAGGTGTAAGATTTAAAAGAGATCCAAGGGCAACTTTTTCACAGAGGGTGGTGCCTGCGTGGAATAAGCTGCTAGAGGAAGTGGCGGGGGCTGATACAATTACAACATTCAAAAGGCATCTGGGTGTGTGAATAGGAAGGGTTTAGAAAGATATGGTCTAAATGCTGGCAAATGGGGCTAGGCTTATTTAGGATATCTGGTCAGGATGGATGAGTTGGACCAGAGGGTCTGTTTCCGTGCTGTACATCTCTACGACTATGACTCTACACATTCTCAATGCCCCAGGCAAAAGCCGCTACCCAGGTACATCCCAATTGTGCCACCTTTACTTACACCCAGAACCTCTTCTGTAAATACCGACCATCTGCCTCCTTTTATTAATTGATAAACTGTCCATGAAAACGTCCCTCACCCTGAATAAAAGCTTTAATAAGTAAATTCCTGGTGTCTGGGAGTAATTTTTGAACAGGATTCTAATTACAAATACAAACATGGAAAACAAACATTGTAATCAACCACATACAGAGAAATTGAAAAGCAGAGTCCCTCCAATGCAGGAGAGATTAGAGAATTAACCCTCAGTCATTGTTCATGACCCATGCATCACTTTCTAGACTTTCCAGTTACTCTTCGCTATTCCCTCTAATCATGTACATAGATTTCCTAACCCTCACCATGTTAAATTTGCTAGCCACCTTCCTGTTGTCCTGTTACCTCCAAAACGATTACATGGGATATAAAGGCAGAGGAAACATGTTAGGAGTGAGGAACACCACAAACACAGGTTCTCTGGTGAAGTACAGACTTCAGCAAGGTTTCTTAAGATCCAAGTACCTTTTGCTCCACCTTGGGTACACTTGTCACTGACAATTATCAGGAGGACCAACCTCCAATGCTCTATTTGAAACCTCCCTCATTGACACTAAGATGTGGACTCACCACTAGTAGTCATACATGTCCATGATGTGTCCTTCCCGACTTGCTGACAATCTTTGACCTGCCTTCCTCCTTCAGCTGTAGTCCAGCTGGGTGGGACTGTTTGACCTGTATTCTACTATTATCTACCTAATTACAGCCAGAAATCCAATGACTTCCCTTCCCGTTCAGTTATCTCTGGCATCCCTCAAGGGTCTCTTCTCACACCCACTCCTATTTCTCAGCTACTTGCTGCCCTGGGCAACAACATCTGAAAATTCAACTCCCATTTTCACACGTACATGAATATCATCCAGATCTACCCCATTGCCAATTCTCTAAATAATCACTGTTTTTAATTATCAGCTATTCAGTATTGGCAGATTTCCCCTCCCTACAGGGCATTAGTGATCGAAATGGATTAGACTCATTATTGAATTCAAATTCCACCCTCTGCTATGGCAGGATTTGAACTGAGGTCCTCAGTATTAATAGTTTAGTGATGATACTGTTCAGCCATCACCTTCCCACTTGAAAAGCTTCTACTAACGTACCACTACCTCTTCAATTGTGCGATGTATTGCAAGCCTGCTTGATCAACTGAGCTAGCTCATCATGTTTGTCAGAGCAGAGTATCAGGCGTTTAGAACAATGTTGTCAGAATGTATTTTAAACGTTTAACCGAGAGCCAGCGTGGTCAGGGGACGCAGGCAGCATGAGTAAACATTATCTGTGTGTGTTAAGACACAGGCAGTGGAATTTTGAAAGACCTCACATCTATAGAGGGTGTTAGGCCAGCGAGAGTGTGTTGGAATTGTCAAGTCTAGACTTAATAAAGGCATGGATGAGGGTTTGAGCAGGAGAGGAGCTGTTACAGAGGTGAAAAATGCATGGTCTCAGCGATGGTTGAAGTCTCATGCTGGGGACGAATAGGCAACAAGTTTGTGGAAAGTCTAGTCCACCGTCAGAGAGTTGCCAAGGAGAACGATGGAATCAGTGGCAAAGGAGTGGGCAGGGACTGAAGGCAATATTGTTGACTTTCAAGTGCCCTATGAGTAATAAATACTGGCCTGGCCAGTGACATCCATTTCCAATGGATGAAAAAAAACGTTACTAGTCTAAAGAGCTCAGGCTAATGTTCTGGATGTGTGAGTTCAAATCCCAGTATGACAAATGATGAAACTGGAATCCAACAAAAATTCTGGAATTAAAGAAAACTAGTCTAGTGGCAACCATATAGCTGCTTTTATTATAAAACATTTCAAAACCTTCTAACCATGCAACTGCACCTTATTGCTCTAAGACTCATCTCTTTTACTAATCTCCTTTAGGGAAGGAAACTGCCATCCTTACCTGGTCTGGCCTACATGTGACTCCAGACCCACAGCAATATGGATGACTCTTAATTGGCCTCTGGGCAACTGGGGATGGGCAATAAATTACTATTGATGCCCACATGGTGATGGCCTAGTGGTATTATTACTGTATTGTTAATCCAGAGAGCCAGGTAATGTCCTGGGGACGTAGGTTCGAATCCTGCCATGGCAGATGGTGGAATTTGAATTCAATGAATGCCTGGAATTAACAATGTAATGATGTCTGTGAATCCATTGTCGACTGTCAGGAAAACCCCATCTGGTTCACTAATGTCCTTTAGGGAAGGTTTGTGCACAGCAAGTTCCCAGTAGCAGCAGTGACACAACAACTAGATACTCTGTTTGAGTGATGTTGATGGAGGAATAAATATTGATCAGGACACCAGGGAAACCTCTACTAATCGTTCTTCAACGCTACCTGGAAGATCTGGCCTGAAAGATGGCATTTCTCAGAGTGCAGCACCTCCTTTGTCTTACATTGAAACTTCAGCCTTTAAGCGTAGATATCAGTCTGTAACTTGAGAACATCAGAACTAGGAGCAGGGTCTTGAGTCTGCTCCATGATTTAATATATCATGGCTGATCTCCTCTCGGCCTTCACTCTACTTACCTGCCTGCTCTCCATAACCATTTAACTGTTACCAGTTAAAAATCTGTCTCTTTCTCCTTAAATTTATTCAAGGTCATGGTATTCACTACACTCTGGGATAGTGAATTCCACAGATTCACAATCCTCTTGAGAGAAGTAATTTCTCCTTATCTCTGTTCTAACTCTGCTACTCCTTAGCCTAAAATGCTGACCTGTCACTCAATGACCTCTTGAATGAGCTTTTGCACACTTCTCCACTGCCAATAAAAGAACTTCTTCTCCAAAATGGCAGCAGAGCAGAACTCCTGAGCCGGAGCTCATCCATTCCATCCATTCCTTCCCTTTGTCTCTCTCTCCTTTTGCATTTTCTTTTCTTTTTGTTTTTACCTCCTATTCTTGGGCGGCGCTGGTGATGTGTGGGGTGAAAACCAGCACACACTCCTGCCCTCAGTGTGGACTGGGCCTCGGACTCAGCATGGACTCAGACTCCCAGCCTCGAAGTGGTCTGGGTTGGAAGGACTGTTATTGTGAACTCTTATTTCTCTATTTTTCTAATTCATTGCTGGACTTTTTATTTAATTTTTCCTTAAGATGCTGCACCTTGGTACCTTTGTACCTAAGTTGGCACCATAAGTGGCAACTTGTAAACTTTTCACATATGCTCATGTGAGTACATGTGACAATTATGCTCATTCTGTGAAGGGCATGATATGGGCAAACCAAGAGACCCAGTTTGGAATTGGCATCATATCATATGATGTTTCACCATCATGATGACAGCTTATACGGTGCACTATCTTCCCCTTTTTTTTGAAAACAAGAATAAGAACGAACAGTAAATCAAATGTCTTCTCATGTTTCTTCCCTAAAGAATTTATTGCTTTAGCTTTCGGTTGTGGTGTCTGTTTGAGTACTGGGAGACAGCTTTTTGGTATATCAATTTGTCTTAATCGTGCCTGGTAATGAAAGCCAGGGAAGAGCAGGCCAAACAGGGGACATTTTTCTGATTCAACAAGAAAAGGAATGTAATCAGATCAAAAATAAATTGAGTGGAATTTCTTTCTTGAAATATATACAGCTAGTCAGGCAGAGTTTCTGTTTCACAGATTAACACCAATTTAATGTTCCTTGGCTTCATGAATCAATGACTAAAGAAAACAAGTCATCAAACCATATAAACACTGACAAGGTGGCCTACCAGACCACCCTACCTTTCCTTTATTTCAAAAATATACTTATTCATAAAAATATCTCTGTATATATACATAGTCGCAAATGCAGTTTGGTTCTATAGTAGCATATCAAGGAAACAAACAAGCATTGCAGTTGACTCTATCCAAATAAGTTCAAGACCATACAGAGATAGTAAGAACTGCTGATGCTGGAGTCTGAGATAACACAGTGTGGAGCTGAAGGAACACAGCAGGCCAGGCAGCATCAGAGGAGCTGGAAAGCCGACGTTTCATGTTGGGACCCCTCACATATACAACACTATATTTACATGCATTGATGCACTAGGACAGTCCAATAACTGAACAGGCACCCATTTACCTTCAACAGGAAGACATCAGATGGTGGTCTTTCCCCACTGTGCCTTGGCAGCAGCTGCCCCAAGCTTTAGTGCATCCTTCGGCACGTAGTCCTGGACCTTAGAATGTGCCAGTCTGCAGCACTCATTCAGGGTCCGCTCCATGTTCTGGAAGATCAACAAGTTTTGGGTAAACCAAACAGCGTCTTTCGCCAAGTTGATGGTCCTCCAGGCGCAGTTGATGTTTGTCTTGGTGTTTAACCTGGGGAACAAACACCCTAATTGCGTCAACTCTTCATTAGAGCTCTCCAATCAAGTCACTCCACTGATTTCTCTCATAGTCCTGCATTTTTTTGTTCCCTTTTAAGGTAAGTGTACAACTCTCCTTTTATCTACAGTTTTGGTGGGACAGTGGTTGCAGTGGTAATGTCACTGGCCTAGTGAGTCCAACATCCCAGGCTAGTGTGTTATTAACATGGGTTTGAATCCCACCTTGGCAAGTGAGAATTCAATAAAAGAATTCAATAAATTGTCTGATTTCAAGTTGTAATCCAACTTGTAACTACTGTTAATTTTCATAAAACTGATTCATCAGAATAAAACAAAGAACTGTGAATGTTGGAAATCTGAAACAAAACAGAATGTGCTAGAGAAACTCTGCAGGTCTGGCAACCATCTGTTGAGAGTAAAAACAGAATTAACATTTCGAGTCCAATGACCCTTTGTCAAAATTCAAGTTTCTATTTTTGTCTCTGGCTCTCTAGTGTCCTTTAGGGAAGGAAATCTTCCATCCCTATCTGATCTCTGAGCAATGTGGTTGGCTCTTAAGTGTGCCATAAAATAGCTGAGCGAGTGATTCAGTTTGAGGGCAATTGGGGGGATGATGGTCAAAATGCTGAAGCAGCAGTGACACCCACATCTAAAAAAATGATCAGATTTCACACTTCGGTGCATTGAACTCCTTTTCCATTCACTCTGTGTATCCCTGTTGATTTGATTTGGTCTATTATTGTCACATGTACCTAGGTACAGTGAAAAGTTTTGTTTTGAGTACGGTACAGGCAGACCATATCATACAAAGTGCATTAGGGTAACAGAACAGAGCGAGCAATACAATGTTCCGGCTGTAGAGAAGATGCACAAAGAGCAAGATAAACATTTAAATTTAAAATTTGAGATGTCCAGTCACAAGTCTAATAACAGCGGGGAAGAAGCTGTTACCGACAACAGGGGTTTAATTCTCACACTGGCTGAGGTTACCATTGAAAGACTCTCCTTCTCAACCTCTCCCCTCACCTGAGGCATGGTGACCCTCAGGTTAAACCACCACTGGCTGTCTCTATCTAATGTGAGAGTGGGACTATGGTGATTTTACCTTCATTATCTCCTGCACACTGTGCTTCCTATTTCCCAGCAGCTCTTACACAAAACATAGAAGTTGCTGGAAAAGCTTAGCAGATCTGGCAGCATCTGTGAAGGAAGAATCGGAGTTAAAGTTTCAGGTCTGGTGACCCTTCCTCAGAACTTCCAACAGCTCTTATTTAACTCCAAAGAGGCCCAATGCTTGGACACATTCCTTTAGCCTGCAGAGGACAGGTATCGAAGAGAATGTATGGAGCTTCTAGCCAGTGTAAAAGAACCACTTTGTGAACCTGGCCGATAACCTTATGTTGGCTTTTAAGTGTATTTTTTACAAAAACGCCTGTTATGATGATGGCAAGTGCACCTGATTTGTTATTTTCGTGAGTCGAGAGAGAAGAACAGACCCCCTTTCTTAATTGAACACCCTCCCACTGTTTGTCATAGCAAGGTAACTTAAAACAAAGGATCCTGTCCCTCAGTGATTCTTTTCCATGATGCTAAGATATCGGAGCAGAAGCTAGTGCAGGCACTAAGGGCTGAATATCCTCCTTCTGTGAGTCCATGAATTTGGCCCACCTTTCGATGAGAATGTAGGAACTAGGAGCAGGAGTGGGCCATTCAGCCCCTCGAGTCTTCCCTGCCATTTGATAGCTTCAACCCTTCAATCCATTACTAATTTAAAAATCTGTCTCCCTCCTCCTCAATTTTAATTGGTGTCCCAGCATCCACTGCACTCTGGGGAGTGAATTCCACAGATTCATGACCCTTTGAGAGAAGTAATTTCTCCTCGTCTCTGTTTTAAATCTGCCACACCTAATCCTAAACCTCCCATTCTAGACTGCCCCACATGAGGAAACATCCTTTCGATGTCTACTTTGTCTGTCTTCTTTAGCATTCTAAATACCTCAATTAGATCTCCACTCATTCTTCTAAACTCCAGAGAGTAAACTGGGCCTGTACTGCGCTGTCTCTATTCATAACAGAAGCCTGTCATCTCTGGAATCAATCTAGTGAACCTCCTCTCAGCTGCTTCCAATACAATTGCATCCTTCCTCAAATATGGGGACTGAAACAGTGTGCAATACTCCAGGTACAGTCTCATTAATGCCTTGTACAGTTGTAGCAACACTTCCTCATTTTTATACTCTATTCCTTTGGTAATAAATGCCAAAATTCCATTTAACATCCTTATTACCTGCTGTATCTACATACTTGTATTCTGATAGCAAATATCCATCAACATTTAATCCAGTTAACATCAATTAATGGTTGCAAAAGAGATTACGAACTTTCACTGTTTGCATGAGGAAGTCTGTCTACTCCTTCAAGGCCTGCCTCTAGTTTTGGGGCTATTATCATTGATGGAATTGTAATGATGAGTGGACGTTTCTCCTTGTGGGAGAGATCAGAACGAAAGACTGTAGTTATAAGATCAGGGCTTCCCAAATCTAGACAGAGATGAGGAGAATTGTATCAGAGATAAAAGGTACTGCAGATGCTGGAGAATCCGAGATAACAAGCATGGGGCTGGATGAACACAGCAGGTCAAGCAGCATCACAGGAGCAGGAAAACTTGATGTTTCGGGCCTAAACCCTTCATCAGAAATGGGGGAGGGGAAGAGGGTTCTGAAATAAATAGGGAGAGAGGGGGAGGTGGATAGAGGATGGATAGAGGAGAGGATAGGTGGAGAGGAGGCAGACA
>JAHRHZ010000264.1:59530581-59579638 GCA_024137785.1 Ginglymostoma cirratum | reverse complement strand
AAGCGGCGCCGATGCAGTCATCAATGTAACGGAGGAAGAGGTGGGGTTTAGGGCCAGTGTAGGTACGGAAGAGAGATTGTTCCACGTAACCTACAAAGAGGCAGGTATAGCTTGGGCCCATGCAGGTACCCATGGCCACCCCCTTTGTCTGTAGGAAGTGGGAGGAATTGAAAGAGAAGTTGTTGAGGGTGAGGACGAGTTCGGCTAAGCGGATGAGGGTGTCGGTGGAGGGGGATTGGTCAGTTCTGCGGGACAGGAAGAAGCGGAGGGCCTTTAGGCCATCTGCATGGGGAATACAGGTGTATAGGGACTGGACGTCCATAGTAAAAATGAGGTGTTGGGGACCAGGGAATTGGAAGTTCTGGAGGAGGTGGAGGGCGTGGGTGGTGTCACGGACGTAGGTAGGGAGTTCCTGGACCAAGGGGGTGAAAATGGATTCTAGGTAGGCAGAGATGAGTTCGGTGGGGCAGGAGCAGGCGGAGACAATGGGTCGACCAGGGCATTCAGTGGGGAACGATGAGGTTGGAGGTGGTGGGTGGGAGGTCACCTGAGGTGATGAGGTTGTGGATGGTTTGGGAGATGATGGTTTGGTGCTCGGGGGTGGGGTCATGATCCGGGGGCGGTAGGAGGAGGTGTCAGAGAGCTGGCGCCTGGCCTCAGCAATGTAGAGGTCAGTGCGCCATACTACGACTGCCCCTCCCTTGTCCGCAGGTTTTATAGTGAGGTTGGGATTGGAGCGGAGGGAGTGGAGGGCTGCACATTCTGCGCGGGAGAGGTTGGAGTGTTTGAGAGGGGTAGAGAGGTTGAGGCGATTGATGTCTCAACGGCAGTTGGAGATGAAGAGGTCGAGGGAGGGTAGGAGGCCTTGGGGTGGTGTCCAGGAGGAGGGCTTGTGTTGGAGGCGGGAGAAGGGGTCAGTCGGGGGAGGGTTCGATTCGCGGTTGGAGAAGTAAGCGTGGAGGCGGAGGCGGCGGAAAAACTGCTCAATATCCAAGCATGAGCGGTATTCGTTGATATGTGGGCGGAGGGGGACAAAGGTGATCCCTTTACTGAGGACTGACCGTTCGTCCTCAGTAAGGGGGAGGTCTGGGGGGATGGTGAACACTCGGCAGGGCTCAGTGTTGCTGTCTCCTCTGGAGCTGCTGGCTGTGGAGGCAGTAGGCGGAGCGTTGTCGGCGTCGGCTGTGGGCGGAGTTACGTCGGCAGTGGGCAGAGTTGCATCGGCGTCGGCGGTGGGTGGAGGTACGTCGGCGGTGGGCGTTGTGAGGTGACAATCAGATTAGCCTTGATCTTACAGAATGGGCTAGAGGGACCAATGGCCTACACATTCTCCTAGTTTGTGTGTCACCCATCATAGAGTCATCCAGAACAGAAACAGACCGTTCGGTCCAACTAGAGCAAGCCAACCATAATCCCCCACCTTAGGAAAAAAACACCTGCCATTCATCTTATCGGTACACCTCATGATTTTATAAACCTCCATCAGGTCACTCCTCAACCTTAAGTTGCAAGATGTGCCAACACTGGATGATTCTTTGCGAGCCTCTTCAGCAGATCTAACTCTAACATTTCTTATCATTTTTCTACACTTTTAAACTTCAGTTCTACTCTAGCCTCAAATAATGTAACCTGCAATGTAACCTGTATGTCTCTCAGCCCTTTTGATTGGTACATCCTTTGCTTGCTGTGATCTGCCTGTACCACTCGTAAAACAAAGCTTTTCACTGTGTTTCGGTACACATGACAATAAAATCAATCAATCCTACGCTCCAGTGAAAATAATTCCAGCCTATCTAGCCATTCATTATAACTCAAACCCTCCATTCCTGGCAACACCCTCATAAATTTGTCCTGAACCCTCTCCAGCTTAATTATGTCTTTCCTATAACAGGGCGACCAGTGCTGGACACAGTACTCCAAAAGAGGCCTCATCAACCTCAGTGTGACGTCCCAACTCCTATACTTGAAGGTCTAAATATTGAAGGCGACCATGTCAAACACCTTCTTAACCATCCTGTCTACAGCACTACCCAAGGTCTTATTTTCAATTAAGTCCTGCTCCTGTCTTTTGTAACAAAATGCAGTGCCTTGTGTTTATCCAAATTAAATTCCATTTGCCATTCCTCAGCCCATTGACCCCATCAATCAAGATCTCTTTGTAATCTTAGATATCCTTCTTCACTGTCCACTTTACCATCAATTTTGGTGTGATCCACAAACTTATAAAGCATGCCTTCTGTATTGTCATCTAAATCATTTATATACATGACAAACAAATGTGGACTGAGCACCGATTCCTGTGGAACAAGTCTGGTAACCTGCCTCCAGTCCATAAAACAACTTCCCCCACCCCCACCATCACTCTGTTGCCTGCCGTTAAGCCAATTTTGTATCCGACTGGCAAACCCGCCCTGAATCCCATGTGATGTAACTTTACTTATTCGTCTACCACGTAGAATCTTGTCAAAGGCTTTATTAACGTCAAAGTAAACAACGTCCACCGTTCTGCCTTCATCGGTTCTCTTGGTTATCTCCTGAAAAAGATCTCAATCAAGTTTGAGAGATATGATTTCCCTTGCACAAAACTATATTGAATATTGCTAATCATCCTTTGCCTCTCCAAATGCAGAATCACCTCCGACAACTTACCCACCACCGAAGTCAGACTCAGCTTTATAGTTCCCAGGCTTCTCCTTACATTCCTTGTTAAACAAAGGCATAACATTAGCTACTGTCCAGTCATCTGACACCTCACCCGTGTTTATAGATGATACAAATATTTCTACACGGAGTGCTGTAATTTCCTCCCTATCTTCCCACAACATCCTATCCTTGGCAATGACTTTGGAAATAATTCTGAGAACATCACAATAAGTCAGCATTTTGTGGATAAGAGAGCATCTAATGATGATAGAGTGAAACTTCTTAAGGAGTTAATGTTCTCAGAATTGTTTCCAAAGTCGTTGCCAAGGATAGGAGAAGTTGATCTTCATCTGAACTTAATGTTAATTGCAGAGACTGTCAGGGAGTTGCTTTGACTGCAGTAGATTACAAAAGGTGAAATGCCATGTCTCTTCTCTTGTGTATGGTGGAGATCACGGAGATTGGTATTTCACTCTTGCGTGGCAAGGCAGTGTGAACTAGACCAGCCCTTGGTGATGAGTCACCTTCTTGAATTTGCAGTCCATTCGGTGTCAGAGTGCGAGGGAGACAGTTCTATGTTATTTTGCTCGTGACCCATTTACTGAAGCTGCAATCAGTCTGTCTTCCACAACTTTTTGTTTGCATTTCATCATCACATGGTCTATCCTCCCTAACCAACTCCCTTTATTGTAAAAAACCACTTTGTTTAAGTATGAGCTCCATTGATAATCAGCTGCTCTCTATTGTTACTGGAAGATGTCCTGATTCTTAAAAGGGCTATTATTTACAACATGGTCAATCCAACAAGGAGCTGATGTTGAACTTGTACAAAACACTTGTTAGGCCTCAACCGGGGTATTGTGTTCAGTTGTGGGCTCCACAGTATAGGAAAGGTGTGAACACAGTAGAGAGAGTGCAGAAGCAGTTCTATAGATGAGAATCTTCAGGTAAGAGGAGAGAGTTGAGACTGTTTTCCTTGGAGTGAAGAAGGCTGAGAGGAGATTTGATAGAGCTTTCCAAGAACCCGTGCAGGCTGGATAGAGTAGATAGAGAGAAACTGTTATTTCTCATAGAAGGAACAAGAACGATAGGGCATGTATTTAAAGTGATGTGCAAACGAAGTAAGGATGGAGTGACATTCTGCACTCATTAAGTATGGAATGCACAGCCTGGAAGGGTGTTGGAAGCAGGTTCTATTAAGGCATTTAAGAAGGCATTCGATGCTTATTTGGATAAACATAATGTGCCAGGGGAAAGAAAGAGAGAAATTGGCACAGGGTAATCGTGTTCATCTAACGAGTTGGTGCAGGCGCAATGGGTCGAATGGACTCCTCCTATCATTCTGTGATTAGTAATCTGCCTCCACAACCACTTAACCAGATCCAAGGGGTTACAAAGGCTGTGTTACGGAGGTATGTGAGCTTTTCAACACCCGTTCACAGCAGAGCTTGGGTCATGAGCACATCCCACATTTCCACTCCTCTGTTTTTGGAGGGATATTTTACTGAGGCTTCAAAAGTTGCCTTATACACTGATATTGATGTATCCAGGTGATGTCCTCGTCCCATTTTCCAACTTTTGGTTTGTAGTACTGAAGGTTATGGCACCTCAAGAGCAGATCAAAGTTTTTTTTACTACAGGGAAAAGTTTCGCCATCCTCTGTGCGAAAGGATTATCCTTAGCCTCCTCTCTATTCTCTCTTCCTGTTACCTTTTAAATCTCTGTAGCCTGGTTATTGGCCCCTTTGTTTAAGGATATAGGGCTGTCCTATCTAAGCCTCTTGTAATTTTAAAGACCACTGGTCAATCTTTCACCACGATCTTCTGATAAAGAGAAAGCAGTTAGTATTTGAAAGGTAGCAATACCTGCCGATGCTGGAGTCAGAGTCAATACAGTGTGGAGCTGGAGGAATACAACAGGCCAGGCAGCATCAGAGGAGCAGGTAACCTGACATTTTGAGTCTGGACCCTTCTTCAGAAATGGGGAAAGGGAAGGGAGCTCAGGAATAAATTGAGAGAGGAGGTGTGGGGCTGGGGAAGGTAGGTTGAATGGTGATAGGTGAGTGCAGGTTGGGATTGGTGGTGTTTGGTCAGTGGGAAGGGTGGTGCAGATAGGTGGGACAGAAGATGGACAGGTTGTGTCAGGTCAAGGAGGCAGGGATGAGAGGGAGGGTTGGACATGGGATGAGGCTGGGATTGGGGGGGGAAGATTTTAAAACTGGTGAATTCCATGTTTAGGCCACTGGGCAAGATCGAGCAATTCAGTTGGTCAAGCCTATCACAACATTGACCAAAATCATGACTGATCTGTCCCAGATCTTGGCTCTCAACTCTTCAATATTTCAAAAATCCACCTCCTCTTTAATTACTTTTTGTGATTCATCCTCCAGAACTCTCTGGAGTATAGCACTTCAGAAGGAAAAAAAACCCAAAGGACTGCAGATACCGGAAATCAGAAATAAAAACAGAAATTACTGGGAAAATTCTGAAGAGTCACTGAGCCTGAAATATCAACTCTGCTTTCTCTCCACAGATGCAGCCAGACCTGCTAAGTTTCTCCACCAGTTTCTGTTTATGTTACAGAATTACAGATATTCACTATCCTCTGGGAGAAGAAATTTCTTTGCATCTTACAGTTTTAACTGAGTGTCCCCTTATTCTGTAACAGCGTTGTCTAATTTCAGATTCAGTTTCAGATTCAGTTCAGATTTACTAGAATGTTACCAGGGCTGGAGTATTGTAGCTATGAGGAGATATTGGAGAGGTTGGGGTTGTTTTCCTTGGAACAGAGAAGGCTGAGAGGCAACATGATTGAGGTATACAGAACTGTGAGGGATAGAGATTGAGTAGACAGGAAGAACCTGGTTCCCTTGGCTGAGCGTTCAAAATCCAGGAGTCATTGATTCAATCTAAGTAGTAGAAGGATTAGAGGGAAGGTGAGGAAAATCTTTTTTACACAGAGGGTGGTGGGTTGCTGGAATTCGCTGCCTGAGGTGATGATGGAGGCAGAGACCCTAAACTCTTTTTAAAATGACCCTGGATCTCCACCTTAAGGGCTGTGGGCCCTGTGCAGGACAATGGGATGTGAGGGTGTCTTTAGTGTTGTTGGGTCAGCATAGATAAGATGGGCCAAATGGCCCCCTTCAGAGCTGTATCATTTCTGCGTTTCCATTAAAGGCCTGTTGATTCACTCATGTAGACTGATATTACAAAGAAAGATTAATGCAGTGAATCTTACCCAGGACCTCTCAGTCACATGTTTATAATGTGGTAGATATCCTTGAGACTTTTTAATGTATCACCCTCTTCTAAGGGAAACAATCCCAATTTTTTTCGAGTGTAGGCTACGTCACCACAAGCAACTATTAAAAGACATTCAATCCTCTTAACTACAATAGACATAACAAGGAAGAAAAACATTAACAAATTTGGGGAAAGGATTGGTGCAGATTCTCAGGGGCATATGACGATTGAGGCTTAATGAGCAGATTCACCTCATTTTGTACGAAAACATTGTTTACTCTATCATCAGCCATATTTAAAGAGGAGTCAAAATCATTTACTTTCATTTACTTACTTTGCAAAATCAATTGTTTTCATTTGGAACAACCTGCATTTACATAGCACCTTTAACATGACAAAAAGTACCAAGGAACACCTCAGGGGCACTACAAACTAACACTTGACTCTGATCCCATATGGCAACCTGACAGTAGATGACAAAAGAAAGCTTGGTAAAAGTTTTAAGATAGATTCTCGGAAAGTGAAGGGGGGAGGTGAAAGGTTATACAGGAGGGTAAGTAGGATTGAGGGTTTGAGGTTATAATCAGATCAGTCATGATCGTATTCAATGGCGGGGCAATCTGAGAGGCTAAATGACCTACTCCTAGTTCACATGCCCTCCTGTTGGTGAGACAGATAGATTTTAGAGAGTGTCTTGGGGAAGACGTAGGGAGGGACTTTACCTTAAGGCATGGCCATGGAGAGTGGTGCAGTTAAAATGGGGCACTCTTGAGAGGCCAGAATTAAACATAGAACTGTAGAAAATTGGTGGAGGAATAGGCTATTTGGCCCTTCAAGCCTGCACCATTATTCAATATGATCATGGGTGATCATGCAATTTCAGTATCCTACTCCCGCTTTCTCTCCATACACCTTAATCCCTTTAGCTGCCAGGGCCATATCCAGCTCCCTTTCGAATCTATCTAACAAACTGGCCCCAACAGCTTTCTGTGGGAGAGAATTCCACAGACTTCTCACCTTATCTCAGTCCTGAATGGCTTACCCCTTATTCTTAGACTGTGAGGAGTTAGAGGAGTGCAGCTGTCTCAAAGGGTTCTGGAGGGTTGAAAGGGTTTAGAGGTAGGGAGGGCCGAAGCTATGGAGGGATTTAGAAAAAGAAAGAGAATTTGAAAAGTGAAATGTTGCTTAGCCAGGAGCCAATGTAGGTCAATGACAATTTGTTGATTTGGACAGGGTGTGAGTAAGGTCATGGAGAATCTGAGCTACATGTACATAGTACCATCTCAAAAAATGCTTCGGATGGCTTGATTTGGCTTGATTTATTATTGTCACATGTACCAAGATACAGTGAAAAGTAGTGTTTTGTGTGCTAACCAAACAAATTATACCTTACCTAAGAACATCAGGGTAAAAGAACAGAATGCAGAATATCAGAGATAATAGGAACTGCAGATGCTGGAGAATCCGAGATAACAAGATGTAGAGCTGGATGAACACAGCAGGCCAAGCAGCATCATAGGAGCAGGAATGCTGACGTTTTGGGCCTAGACCCTTAAGTTACCCTCCTCCCTCCGGACAAACCTCAGGGGATCTCTCTCCCACTGCAACTCTCCTCTCCACCTATCCTCTCCTCTATCCATCTTCTATCCGCCTCCCCCCTCTCCCTATTTATTTCAGAACCTTCTTCCCCTCCCCCATTTCTGATGAAGGGTCTAGGCCCGAAACGTCAAGCTTTCCTGCTTCTATGATGCTGCTTGGCCTGCTGTGTTCATCCAGCTCCACAGAATGCAGAATATAGTGTTACAGCTACAGAGAAGGTGCAGAGTGTCAGAGACTGAGGGTCGACCTTACAGGAGGTTATAAAATCATGATGTGCATGGATACGGTGAATATCAAAGGTCATTTCCCCAGGGTGGGGGAGCCCAAAACTAGGGAGCATTGGTTTAAGGTAAGAAGGTAAGTATTTAAAAGGGACCTAAAGGGCAACTTTTTCACACAGAGGGTGGTGCGTGTATGGAATGAGCTGCCAGAGGAAGTGGTGGAGATGGGTACAATTACAACATTTAAAAGGCATCTGGATGGGTATATGAATAGGAAGGGTTTAGAGGGATATGGGCTAAATGCTGGCAAATGAGACTAGGTTAATTTAGGATATCTGATTGACACGGATGAGTTGGACCGAAGGGTCTGTTTCTGTGCTGTACAGCTCTATGACTCCATCAGCTCTAATATATGAGATTTCCATTCATAAGTCTGTTCACAGCAGGAAAGAAGCTGTTCCAACAGACATTTATTACAGTCACTGATATCTCCAAATTTTACATTCACAGGCACTTCAACTAACATTAAGATATTCGATTACAGAGAGTAGTGTACATATAAGCTGCGTGTCATGTTTCATGTGTTCCAAGTTCAGAAAGAGTCTGAGATCTTCATACCCTCAAATTAAATGTTGTGATACAGTGTTGACATCATGAACGTGTCTCTTACAGTCATATTGATATTCTGCATCTCTTAAATATGTAACCTTTATGTACCTGACCATGACACATAACGCAACAGGAGACTAATTTGATAAATCTTCCAGACAGCTGGTACAGGAATGATGGCCTGAATGGTTTCATTCTGTGCTACAAAATTAAGCATGAACAATTCTTGGAATGTAGGTAATGTTGGAAAGGTCATATTTACTGCTAGTCGCTGTTATTTTTAAAATTCATGCATGGGATGTGGGAGTTGCTGGCCAGGCCCAGTGATTATCACCCATCCCCCAACTGCTCAGGGGGACAGTTATGAGTCAACCCTGTTGCTGTTGGTCTGGAGTCACATGTAAGCCAGACCAGGTAAGGAGAGTAGATTTCCTACCCTAAAGGATATTAGTGAACCAGGTGGGTTTTCTACTTTTACAGTCTGTGTAGAGATTTTTTTTCCCCAATGGTGTCAAGCAGAAGTCTCAAGAATTTTTAACCTAGTGATGTAGAAAGAGTGGAGCTGTATTCCCAGCTTGGATTAAGAGTACATTGGTGTGGTCCTTGGAAGTGGTGCTGTTCTTATCTGTTTTGTTTGTGGTAGTGCCAATGATTCAAACAGGACAGAGTGCCAGCCCTGTCAACTCAGCAGAAATTACAGAATCATGCAGCACTCAGGCTTTCATCTGTTTGATGGCTCTTCAAAAGAGCTCTTGAATTAATCACACTCTCCCTGCACTTTCCCCAGAGCCTTGCGGATTCACCTTTTTCAGTTATCTGCTTGAAGGTGGCTCTAATCCACAACCCCATGATCACCTCTAGGGGTAGGGTAGGGGTGTGAGTTCACCCCAGCGAAATCGGGGATTGAACCCCATTCTGTTTGTACCAGTCTGATGCACACCGTCCGTCCAATACTGCACCCAACCCCCACCCCAACAGCCCTAGATGGTGTTGCTGTGGCACCAATACACTTTCCATCAATGCTTGATTTGATTTGATTTATTATTGTCCCATGTACCTAGGTACAGGGAAAAGTTTTTTGCTTTTGCACACAGTACAGGCAGATCATACCATAGGAAGTGTATTAGGGTAGTAGAAAAAGGTGAGGAATACAAAGTCACAGCTGCAAAGGAGGTGCATTAAAAAACATTAAATTTGAAATATGAAAGGTCCATTCAGGAGTCTAATAACAGCGGGGAAGAAGCTGTTCTTGAACCTGTTGGTACATGTGTTTAAACTCTTGTATCCTCTGCCTGATGTAACAGGTTGGAAGAGATTGTGACTGGGGCGGGAAAGGTCTTTGATTATGTTAGTCACTTTTCTGAGGCAGTGAGAAATATAGATGGAGAGTCAATGGATGGATTAGCTTGTGTGATGGACTGGGCTGTGTTCGCAACTCTCTGTAGTTTCTTATGGCCCTGGGCACAGCAGTTGCCATTTCCAAGCTGTGGTACATTTCTAAAGAATGCTTTCTGTGGTGCATCTATAAACATTGGTGGGAATCCTTATGGACATGTCGAGTTTCCTCAGCCTCCTGAGGAAGTAGAGGCATTGTTGTGTCTTCTTGACCATAGCATCAATGAGGGTGGACAGCTTGCTGATGATTGTCACTCCCAGGACCATGACGCTCCTGACTATTTCCACCTCAGCTCCAGTAATGTTGTAAGCGCAGATGGCGATGGGATACACTCCAACTTTCTTTGCATCCTATGGCTGACCAGGAATCTCTCCTACTCTTACTCACCCTATCTGGCTCAGTGATAAACACTCCTTCCATCGCCATGAAATCCAGGAGTGGGACTCAAATCTAGAGTTTCTGACACAGAGGCGGGGTTGCTACACACTGTGACAAAATAACTCCCCTGCAAATGATTCCTTTTGAAATAATTATCCAAATCCCTTTTCAAATGCTACTTCTTTGCATCTCTTTCCACTGCCCTTTCAGACAGTGCAGTCCAGAGCACAAATACTGGCTACATGAAATGATCCTCCCTACTTTTACGGGGAGGTGACGGCCTAGTGGTATTATCACTGGACTGTTAATCCAGAGACCCAGATAATGTTCTGGGGACCCAGGTTTGAATCCTGTCGTGGCAGATGGTAAAATTTGAATTCAATAAATATCTGGAATTAAGAATCTAATGATGATCATGAATCCATTGTTGATTGTTGGGAAAATCCCATCTGGTTCACTAATGTCCTTTAGGGATGGAAACTGCCATCCTTAACCAGTCTGGCCTACATGTGACTCCAGACCCTCAGCAATGTGGTTGACTCTGAACTGCTCTCTGGGCAATTAGGGATGGGTAGTAAATGCTGCTTGACCAGCGACACCCTTATCCCATGAATGAATCGAAAAAAACTCACCTCAGCACCTTTGCAAATTATCTCGGGTCTCTCTGGTTACTGGTCCATTCACCACTGGAAATACTTTCTTACCTGCTATATTAAAACCCTTCATACTACCAGCAAGATGCAAATACAGATGAGGCAGGATGGTGACTCAACAGTTAGCACTGCTGCCACCTCACAGCAGTCTGGGTTCGATTCCAGCATTGGGTGATTGTATGGAGTTTGCATGTTCTTCTTGTGCAGAATCAAACAATCATAGAATCCCTACAGTGTGGAAGCAGGCTATTCAGCCCATCAGGTCCACACCAACCCTACTTTATCCCTGTAACCCTGCATTTCCAGAAGCTAACCCACCTAGCCTGCATATCCCTTGACACTATGGTTAATTTTGCATGTCCTGTGGGAGGAAACCCACGCAGACATGGGGAGAACGTGCAAACTCCACATAGACAGTAACCCGAGCTTGGAATCGAACCCAGGTGCCTGGTGCTGTAAGGCAGCAGAGCTAACCACTAAGCCACCGTGCCACCCAAAGCCACCATGCTGCGTCTACGTGGGTTTCCTCCCATGGTCCAAAGATGTGCAAGTTAAGTGGTTTGGCCATGCTAAATTGCCCCATAGAGTCCCGAGCAGGTGGATTAGCCATGGGGAATGCAGGGTTACAGGGATAGGGTGGAGTAATGGGTGGCATGCTCTTCGGAGGGTCAGTGCAGTCTTGATGGGACAAATGGCCTCTGTCTGCACTGTAGGGTTTCCATGATTCTACGAAGCAATGTTAAAGGAGATCTGAATCAGTCTTTACGTACAGGGGTTTACTTTGAGGGGATATAGATAATTGCAAGTGTCATCTCCAGTGAATCAACAATCACAGAAAGAAGTCTGTAGCCCTGCCTTTTGCTTGGAGATAGATCCCAGTTACCTTTCAAAGATTTATTCCTTTATTTACCCTCGATGGTTCCCTAAGCTACGGCTGCCACATAAAATACAGAAGAGGTCAAGAACTGGCCCTGTTACATTCTTTCCATTTATGGCAATTTGTCCCAAACTATTTTCATACAAACATCAATCTGTAATGTTTAGTCGATTATTGTCTGGCAGTGAGAACCTGAGCAGTCTATTTGCACTGAGTTAATACTGCAGGCTTGGCTCACAATATATGAATCCTGCTTAAATTAAGGTACATTAACAGTTGGCACAGATACAATCAGGAAAAACAAGTGTTGACTGCAGGCACTTGAGCTTCCTCTTGCTGCCAATTTCTTCCTTTTCTGCCAACCCTTGTGCCAGCGTAGCTCAGCTGTAGCTTTGAATGCCACATAAAGAAGGCTGACTTTCCAGTATTTCAGCTGAGGAATTACCATCTTTCAGATTTGGATTTCAACTGAATTGGAAGGGGACTAATATGGTGGCGGGGAGATTTGCTAGAGCTGCTCGGGAGGGTTTAAGGTCAGAAATCACACAACACCAGGTTATAGTCCAACAGATTTATTTGAAAACACAAGCTTTCGGAGCCTCACTCCTCCTTTAGGTATTTGTGAGCGACGTGGCATCGGACACAGAATTTATAAGTGAAAGATCAAAGGGTCACACCATTGATTAGGATGTATTAAACAAACCTAAGATGCTGTTAAATCTTTAATTGGTTAGAAAGTTTTAATTGATTAACGTGTATATGTAAATCCCCGAATTTCTTTCACGTCACTGCCCTGAGAGAAGTAAAGGTTTTATCAGTGTAAAAAAGGGGTGACATTTAGGTCAGACAATGCATGTTAGGTGTAAGGCCTTGTTTAGAATCCGTTTGTTTTGTTTTGGAGTCAGACTGGTTTTATTTCTAAAGTAGGAATTTATAAATTGCCACATTGACTGGCTGTCTATAAATTGTGTGCTTTTTGAACAAACTAGAATGTATCTGCAAATACAAAAGGATTTAAACTGGTAAAGGGAGATGGGGGTGTGGGATGGGACCCATGGAGATAGTGAGGAAGAGCAGTGCGAGACTGATACAGTTGGGAAAATCAGCAATCAGGACAGGCAGGAACAAAGTAGAGAATGAGGTAGGACTGATAAATTAAACTGCATTCATTACAATGCAGGAGGCCTAACAGACAAGGCAGATAGACTCAGGGCATGGTCATAGCAATTAGAGAGACACGGCTCAGGGATGGATAGGACTGGCAGCTTAATGTTTCAGGGAATAGATGCTATAGGAAGGATAGGGGGCAAGAGAGGAGGGAGAGTTGCGTTTTTGATTAGGGATAACATTACAGCTGTACTTAGGGAGTATACTCCTGGGAATATGCCCAGGGAAGTTATTTGAGTGGAACTGAGAAATAAGAAAGGGATGATTACGATATTGGGATTGTAGGACCCCTTAAAGATCAGCAAGGCTGCCTATGTGTGGAACCACAGGAGATGGGGAGATACTAAGGGAGCATTTTGCATCAGTGTTTACTGTGGAGAAGGATATGGCGGATATAGAACGTGGGGAAGTAAATAGTGACATATGGAAAAATGTCCATATTACGGAGGAGATAGTGCTGGATGTCTTAAAATGCATAAAGGTAGATAAATCCCTGGGACCTGATCAGGTGTACACTAGAACTCTGTGGGAAGCAAGGCAAAACATTGTGGGGCACCTCGCTGAGATATTTGTATCATTGATAGCCACAGGTGAGGTGCCGGAGGACTGGAGGTTGGCTAATGTGGTGCCACTATTTTAAAAAGATGGTAAGCAAATGCCAGGGAACTATAGACCAGTGAGCCTGACATCGGTGGTGGGCAAGTTGTTGGAGGGAATCCTGAGGGACAGGATTTACACATATTTGGAAAGGCAAGGACTGATTAGGGATAGTCAACATGGCTTTGTGCATGGGAAATTGTGTCTCATGAACTTCACTGAGTTTTTTGAAGAAGTGAAAAAGAGTTTTGATGAAGGTAGAGTGCTGGACATGATCTATATGGATTTCAGTAAGGTGTTCGACAACGTTCCTCATGGTAAACTGGTTAGCAAGGTTAGATCACATGGAATAGAGGGAGAGCAAGCTATTTGGATACAGAACCGCCTCAAAGGTAGAAGACAGAGGGTAGTGATGGAGAGTTGCCTTTCAGACTGGAAACCCGTGACCAGTGTGTGCCACAAGGATCGGCGCTGGGTCCACTGCTTTTCATCATTTATATAAATGATTTGGATGTAAACATAAGAGGTATGGTTAATAAGTTTGCAGATGACACCAAAATTGGAGGTGTAGTAGACAGCAAAGAAGGTTACTTTAAAATACAACAGGATCTTGATCAGACTGGGCCAAGGAGCGGCAGATGATGTTTAATTTATATAAATGTGAAGTGCTGCATTTTGGAAAGGAAAATCAGGACTGGATTTATACACTTAATGGTAAGGTCCAGGTGAATGTTGCTGGCCAAAGAGATCTTGGAGTGCAATTCATAGTTCCTTGAAAGTGGAGTTGCAGGTAGACAGGATAATGAAGAAGGCATTTGGTACGCTTGCCTTTATTGGTCAGTGCATTGAGTATAGGAGTTGAGAGGTCATGCCGCGGCTGTACAGGACATTGATTAAGCGACTATGGGAATATGGTGTGTAATTCTGGTCTCCCTGCTACAGGAATATGTTGTGAAACTTGTAAGGGTTCAGAAAAGATTAACAAAGATGTTGCCAGGGTTGAAGTCCTTGTGCTAAAGGGACAGGCTGAATACGCTGGGGCTATTTTCTCTGGAGCATCAGAAGCTGAGACTTTACAGAGGTTTGTAAAATCATGAGGGACATGGATAGAGTAAATAGACCAGGGCTTTTTCCCAGGGTTGGGGAGTCCAAAACTAGAGGGCATAGGTTTAAAGTGAGAGGGGAAAGATTTAAAAGGGATCGGAGGGGCAACCTTTTCATGCATGGTGCGTTGTATGGAATGAGCTGCCAGAGGAAGTGGTAGAGGGTGGTACAATTAGAACATTTTAAAGGAATCTGGATAGGCATGAGAATAGGAAGGGGTTAGAGGGATATGGGCCAAATGCTGGCAAATGGGACTAAATTTAGTTAGGATATCTGGTTGGCATGAATGCGAAGGACTGAAGGGTCTGTTTCTGTGCTGTGTATCTCTGTCTCCATGGCAGCTTATGCCTTAGTCTCTTTAGCTATGCTGGTGGATTATTGCTAGGTTGGGGTTATGGACTTGGATGTAATATCCTTCACAGAAACTCAACCCCAGTGACATAATTTTAAAATTTCTTACTGAACTGAGAGGGTTACAAGCATTTCCTTTCAGCTACTTTCTGCCTTCACACCAGATGTGATTCCCTCCTTTGCTGTCTCTCCCAGGTCTGACTCTAACTTTTAATGTAAGGCCCCAAATTCTGGACTTCTAAATTCATCGAAAAGTCATAGAAATGTGCATCACAGAAGCAAACCCTTCGGTCCAGCTCATCCATGCTGACCAGATATCCTAAACTGATCTTAAACATTTGCCAGCATTTGACCCATATCCTTCTAAATCCTTCCTTTTCATATATCCACCCAGATGTCTTTTAAATGTCGTCCACCACTCCTCTTGCAGTTCCTTCCATCGCACATCACTCTCTGCGTGAAAAGGGTGCCCCTTCGGTCCCTTTTAAGTCTTTCCCCTCTCAACTTAAACCTATGCCCTCTAGTTTTTGACTCCCCTATCTTGGGGAAAAAGACCTTGTCTATCATTGCCTTTCATGATTTTTAGAAACCTTTATAAGGTCACCCCTCAGGCTCTGCTGTCGGGGAAAATAGTTCCAGCCTATTCAGCCTCAACCTATGGCTCAAACCCTCCAATCCAAGCAACGTACTTGTAAATCTTTTCTGAGCCTTTTCAAGTTTAATTAAATCCTTATAGTAACAATCAATATTCACTCTTATCGATCTAGGACCCCATAATAACTTGGAAACTTTGAGTTAAATTATCATTTAATCTTCTAATTTATTAGAATAAAACACGTAGAGAAAAAGTCAAGAGATTTTGGGAATCTCTTTCCCAGAGTATAGGTGGGTAGGGGTGGGGGTGTGGGTGTGGGTCACTGAATATTTTTAAGGTGGAGGTGGATAGATTCCTGACTAACTCAAGGTTATCAGGGGTAGTCAGGAATGTGGAGATGACGCTGAAATTAGATAAACCATGATCGTGTTGAAAAGTACAGCAGATTTCGAGGGGCTGAATGGCCTACTCTGGCTGATAATTTGCATGTTCATATAATAGTCAAGGAGCTGAAAACTACTTGCAGTCTAATTGTAAGGGCACAATGTTTTCACGTGCATAATAGCTTTGTGTCAATCTAAATTTAGCTCGCTTGTCTTCATTGCTCAGACCTTGAGGTATCGGTGTTGGAATGTTATGTTGCGGTTGTAAAGATGTTAGTGAGGCTTCTTCTGGAGCACTGTGTCCAGTTCTGATCAACCTGCTTTAGAAAGGATATTATTAAGCTGGAGAGGGTTCAGAAGAGATTTACCAGAATGTTGCTGGGAATGGCGGGTTTGAGTTAGAAGGAGAGGTTGGATAGGCTGGGACTTGTTTCATTAGAGTATAGGAAGTTGAGATTTTTAAGGTGAGAGGAGAAAGATTTAAAAAATAGGCATGGGGGCAATTTTTGTTTTCATGGAGAGTGGTTCGTGTGTGGAATGAACTTTCAGAGGAAGTGATGGATCGGGTACAGTTAGAACATTTAAAAGACATTTGGATAAGTACATGAATAGGAAAGGTTTGGAGGGCTATGGGCCAAGCATGGGCAGGTGGGACTAGTTTAATTTGGAATTATATTCGGCGTGGTCTGGTTGGACCAAAGGGTCTGTTTCCTGTGCTATACGCCTCTATGACTACTAAATGCATAAAGGCATTACAGAAACCTGGGAATTATTAGAGAGGAAAGTCATATGTTTTCTATAATGATTGTAGAGATATTCCACAGTGTCTTATAAACCCACTGTAAATATTTCAAAGCAGTTCTGAAAACAATGGATTCGTCTCAGGTTCCTAGCAATGTAGAGCATTGGACAAAGAAATAACAATGTTTATTTAGTTCACTCATTCAGGTAAGTAGAACAAGAATGGAATTTTTTGTGTGTATTGCAAAAAAAGGACACACTTTGTCAAAACTGTCCGTTTTGCGCTCATCAGGATAATTTGCAAGAATATCAATTTAAGGGCGAGCCAACATTTGTACTGCACAAGGGGAGAGCACTGCTTCTTTGGCTAATGAACAATTTGGTGATTGTTAGATACGGTGTTGCCACTGAAAATATGCCGGTTTTGTTTAAATTTTAAACCGGGCAGGTTGACTCTGATTGGTCTAGGCAGTTCCCTGAGAAATGAACCAATCAATGGCTGTCACTCATTTTGTTGATTTGAAGTAGACGCAGTGTGTATGTGCTGTTTCTATTTGCAGAAGTAAGGCATACTGCTGTCGGCGGGAGCTTGCTGTGCATTGTGTTACCCACATTATATCAGTGACAGCACAGTTACCAGAATGGGCTTGGGGGAGGAGGGGTGCTGGGTTGGTCTTTGTAAGGTTATGAAAGGCTGCTTAGAATTCCAAGCTTATATTCATTCATGAAGCTATGTTCATTGTGGACACCATCTTAAACAAATAGGACTGTCATCTGTTCCCAAGGCTACTCCAGATAGCATGAGAACTTTGCACAAAATCCAAACTGTATACGTGTTGTAAAGAGGAAATGTTAAGCCTGCCAAAGTATACTGCTCTCTGCACAAGGGCCTTGACCTCTGCTGGGACCTGATTTCAGATCCCCCCCTCTGGCCACTGTGGAAGACTTTTACAAATATTCTCAGGGGAACTTGAGACAGTCAACATCATACTTGCTATAGTGACCGTCTTCACCAGTGAAAAGAAGCCCAGCTACAACTTTTCTTTTCCTATGAAGAATCAACAATTGAAGCATATAAAATAGGAGCCGGAGGAGGCCATTCGGCCCTCTGCGAATAGATGTGATCATGACTGATCATCCAACTCAGTCCCTGTTCCCACTTTCTCCCCATATCCTTTGACCCCTTTAGCCCTAAATACGATTCCTTCTTGAAAACATTCACTGCTTTGGCCCCAGTTCCTTTCTGTGGCAGAGAATTCCGCAGACTTGCCACTGTCTGGGTGAAGATATTTCTCCTCGTCTCCGTCCCAAATGGCCCACTTCGTATCCTTGAGCTCTGACCCCTAGGTTCTGGACTCCAGCCAGACAGACACCACATCTGAACAATGATCCGCCTCTCAGGCAGTTCGGATAATTTTCCCATTAATCTCCTACGGCAGTCAGTAAGTGGTTTGGCATGTTCCACAGTCTTGCTGAAACATGAAAAGCAGTTTGGATTTTGGCTTTTTGCCCTCTGATGTCAGAGTCACGTTAGCAGCATAGTGACAATGCCATTGGATCAGTAATCCAACTGCCTCTGCCATTGCTGTGGGGACCAAGTTTCAAATCCACCACAGCTGCTGGTGGAACATAAATTCGATGAATAAATCTGGAATCAAAAACTAATCTCGGTGATGGTGACTGTGAAACTATCATCGATTGATGCCCTTTAAGGAAGGATATCAGCTATCCTTAACTGGTCTGGCCTCACTATCACTCCAGACCCACAGCAATGTGCTTGACTCTTGACTGTCCTTTGAAATGCCCCTAGCAAACCACTTGGATCAGGGGCCATTAAGGATAGGGAATAAACGCTGGGCAATGCCCATATCCTGTGAAAGAATGAAGGAAAAACATTCTGCAGTAGGGTTGATGAGGGGTGTACAAGAGTGGGAACCTGAACCGTACTATACTCTTCCTGAGAACCAGCAGGAGCATGAGTGACCTATTCTGTTGTAACTGTTCCATCAAGAAGGTCAAACATAACATTCGAGGCTATTAACCTAACAACCTAAAGTGGAATGACTGAAGATAATAGTGTAATTTGGCAATATGATGGGCTGAAAGGCCTCATCTATACTGTACAATTCTATGAAAAGGGAGAGCTGGGGGAAAAGGGAGCTCTTCCCTACAAGCCTCTGGTAAGCTGGGTCTGTGCAAGATTGGAAGCCAAAGGGACATTCAATAAAGATATTTATCATTTAGCTTTCTCGTCCTTCCTGATTGTCAGTTTACTGGATGGCTGGCTCACGATGCAAAGTGATGCCAACAGCATGGGTTCAATTCCTGTGCCAGCTAAGGTCCCTGCCTTCTCAAACTTGCCCATTTCCTGCAGCATGATGACCCTCCGGTTAAACTCGCCACCAGCTGTTTCCTCTATCTCTCAAGAGAGTTTGGGACTGTGATAATTTTGCTCAGCATCTAGGTTTTTTTTGCTTGAAAGAAAATGTTTCTGGGGAAGATGGTTTGGTGCAGACAACTCAGAATTTGATTTGATTTGTTACATGTACAGAGATACAGTGAAAAGTATTGTTCTGCGTGCTATCCAGACAAATCATACCTTACATAAATCCATCAGGGTAATAGAACAGAATGCAGAATACAGTGTTACAGCTACAGAGAAGGTGCAGAGAAAGATCGACTCTAATATATGAGAGCTACGTTCATAAGTCTGATAACTCCGCAGTGGAAAGGAGTAGCCCCCAATCCCCAGGGACTGCCTGAGAAAACAGGGAAGAAGAAAGAAATCAGAGGCCAACTCAAAACCTCAGGATTTATTGGAGATAGGGGAAGGGGAAGTCAGGGCAGAACTCTGAAATGGCTTTGAGGCCTGTCCCACCTACCTGTCCAGAGTTAGCTGTACTCTCCATCCAAGATGCTGGCCCTGCTGCTCAGTTACACTTTTAAGATAGAGGAGAGGGGCACCCCCTCTCTCAGCCTTCCTAAACTGCAGACTTCTTCCAAGCTGGACGGCCCTCTATTGGCTATCGAGCTTTGGAAATGCACCAACATGGCAATAATAAATCAAATCAAATCAAACGTGTTTCCTGCTGTGCCCTCTTTGTAACAGCTCGGTGTTGCCATTTTCTAGTACTGAGCTTGTTTTGAGACTTCTGCATCAATTAACGGCTAATTAAGGCCAAGGAGGGTGCCCTGTGGCTGAATGATGTTGGCAAAACAACATGCTAGCCAGTAACATGTGTTTTTAGCACGTCGTACCTCAGTACTCTCCCACAAAGGGAAAGAAACATTTCTACCTCTACCCTATTAATTGCCTTAACAATCTCATACATTTCAGCAAGGTCATCCATCTTTCATCTGTATTCCAACAAGTGCAGACCCAATAAAAATTCAAAAGAACTGTGGATGCTATAAATCAGGAACACAAACGCAAGTTCCTGGAAAAGCTCAACAGGTTTGGCAGCATCTGGGAAGAGAAAATCAGAGTTAACGTTTCGGGTCCAGTGACCCTTCCTCAGAACAGAATACAGGCCCAACCTACTCAACATCTCATAAGATGGTCCCTCCATACCTGGTATCAGCTGAGGAAACCTTCTCTGGACTGATTCCAATGCCTACTACTCATTGGGGGCCAGTTAGCTCAGTTGGCTAGTTTGCAATGCCACCAACAGCATGGATTCAATTCCTGCACCAGCTGAGGTTACCATGAAGGTCCTTCCTTCTCAACCTATCCTTTCACCAGAAATTAGTCCTCAGGTTAAACCACCACCAGTTCTCTCTCTCTAATGAGAACAGCCCTATGGTCTGGTAAGACCAAGATGACTTTGCATCTTTCCTAAGATAAGGGGCCCAAGACTTCACAGTATTCCAGCTGTGGTCTGACTAATGCCTTGTATAGTTTTAGAAAAACCTCTCTATTTTTATACTCCGCTCCCTTTGAAATAAAGGCCAACATTCCATTCTTCTCTCTATTACCTGCTGAACTTTTGTGACTCATGAACAAGGAATTGAAAATTCCTCTGTTCTGTAGCTTCTATCTTCCAGGCTCATCTCTTGCAAAGGCTGTCAAACCACTGCAGAGAATATTTCCATTAACCTCAGGGCTATTCTGTTGATGGGTCTCTGAAATAACTTTGGACACTAGTAGTGGAGGCTTTCCTTTATATGCACAGACATTCCTGGCTCAGTTGGTATAACTGCATCATTTTCCTATGTGAGACAAGGTGGCAATCTTCCTTTTCAAAAAATCACAGAATCATTGCAATATAGAGGAGGCCATTTGGTCCATTGTGCCTGCACTGCCTCGTTTAATTGAGCATCATTCCTTAGTACCAATTTCCTGTTTTATCCCCATATTCCTGCACTCCATTTTTATCCAAATAGTCATCCAATGCTCCTTTTGAATGACACAATTGAACCTGCCCCCACCACATTTCCAGGCAGTGCATTTTTCTGAAGAAGGGTCCATACCCGAAACATCAGCTTTCCTGCTCCTCTGATGCTGCCTGGCCTGCTGTGCTCATCCAACTCCACACCTGGTTATCTCAGACTCCAGCATCGGCAGTTCCTATTATCTCTTCTCCCTCTCTACTCTGTCCAGCCCACTCATGACTTTAAAAACCTTTACCAAATCTCCTCGTGGCCTTGTACTCTCCAAGGAAAGCAGCCCCAATTTCTTCAATCTATCCCCATCACCGTGGTTTCTAGTTTCCAGAACCATTCTGGTAAATTGCTTCTGTACTATCTCCAATGTGTTGACATCTTTCCTACAATGTGGTATCCAGACCCTGTATCAAGAAACATGGCTTTGAACCATTTCCCAGTATTACGTTCAAAAGCTGAACTCAACAATAATAACAACTTGCATTTAAATAACACCTTTGCAATAAAACACCCAAGTTGCTTCACAGGAACAAATTTCAAACACAATTTTAAAACTAAGCCACATAAAGAAATTGCAGACAATAAATTCAATCCTTTTACAAAGAAGAGGAGAGAGAAATAGAAAGGTCTGTGTCGGAGATTCCAGAGCTTGAGGTTCAGGCAACAGAAGTCCCAGCTGCCAATGGTGAAACAAATAAAACAGGGGTTGATTGACAGGCCAGAATTAGAGGAGAGCAGAAATATTGGAGGGTTGTTCAAGGTTTACAGAGATAGGAAGGGTAGGGGACTGTTGGCAGAGGTTACAAAGGTAAGGAGGATTGTAAGGAGCAGGAGCATTGTAGGGGTGAGAGGAATTTACAGAGTTGGGAGTTTTGCGTGATTGGAGGATGTTGCAAAGTTAAGGATGTTTGTAGGGTTGGAAGAGATAACAGAGATAGGGTGAGTTGGAGGATGTTGCAACGATAGAGGTTGTAGGGGGTTGCAGAAATTGTGATGCTTGTGATACTGCAGGCGGTTACAGTGAGAGGGAGAGATGTTGGGGTTAAAAGAGCTTCTAGAGATAGGGAGGGGTGTAGGGGCTGAAGGAGGTTATAAGGATAGGGGCAGGTTAGAGGAAGTTATTGAGGTAGGGAGAGGTGTAGGGATTAGAGGAGGTTATAGAGAGGGGTGTAAGAGTTAGAGGAGCTTCTAGAGATAAGGAGGTTTTAGAGGCAGGGAGAGGTGTAGGGAATAGAGAAGTTTATAGAGATAGGGAGGAGTTGTAGGGGTTAGAGGAGGTTATAGAAATAGAGAGGAGTGTAAAGGTTAGGGGAGGTTATACAGATAGGGCGTGGTGTAGGGGATGGAATGTGTTAGAGAGCGTGAGAGCACAAAAACAGATTATTCGGTGATTATCACCTTGACGTTTGTGAGATCTTGCTGTGTACATTAGCTGCTGATTCTTCGATGTGACAGTAGTGGCTACACCTCAAACTGGACTTCGCTGGCTGCATCGTGTTTTTTGAGACTCACGGTGATCGTGAAAGGTGTGATATAAAGGTGAGGCTGGGCAGCTGGTTTATCAGCCACACGGACGCAAAGGGGAGAACAGGCAATACATTTATCGGCATTCTCCAAATTTACTAAATATGCGAAAAGGGGAAATCTGCAGGGATGTGGAGAGAGGTAAGCAGGCATGAGCAATATATGAATAGCTCCTCGACATGGCCAGCATGTCTACAATGGTATGAATGGTCATCTCCTGTGCTGTAACACTTTATTCTTTTCCCTCACATGCATATCTAGTTTTCCTTTAAACATCTCCATACCAGTAGTATCCCTGTGATATTGGGTTCTGCCGTATCGCATTCTTTCAGGGAGGGAATTTTCTTTCATTGATCATTCTATTGGATTTATCTGTGATTTCCTTTTTATTCATTGATGGGAAGGCGCACTGCTGTCTGCCAGCATTTATTGCTCATCCTTAATTGCCCCTGGTGAAGGTGATGGTGAGCTGCCTTCTTAAACCACTGCAGAGTCCATCTGCCGTGGGTTGGCTCACAAAGCCCCTTAGGGAGGGACTTCCAGAATTTTGACGCAGTGATGGTGGAGGAACGGCGATATATTTCCAAGTCAGGATTATGAGTGGTTTGGAGGGAAACTTGCAGTGGGGGAGGGAAACTTGCAGTGGGGTGGTGTTCCCATCTATCTACTGCCCTTGTCCATCTAGATGGAAGTGGCTGTGGGTTTGAAAGGTGCTCTGGAAGGATCTTTTGAATTTTTTTCCCCCTCATTCAAGGGATGAGGGCCTCACTGGCCAGACCAGCATTTATTGCCCATCTCTAATTCGCAGAGGGCAGTTTAAAGTCAATCACATTGCTGTCACATATCAGCCAGACCAGGTAAGGATGGCAGATTTCCTTCCCAAAAGGAGGGACATTAGTGAAGCAGGTGCATTTTTCCCTGACAATTGGCAATGGATTGATGATTAGGCTCTTTGTCATAGATTTTTTGTAATTGAATTCAAATTCCACCATCTGCCATGGCTGGATTCGAACCTGGGTTCGCTGAACATTACCTGGGTCTCTGGATCGTCAGCCCAGCGATAAAACAACTAGGCCATCACCTCCTGCTATGCAATGCGATACGTCCTGTAAGCGGCTGTAACTGAGTGTTGGTGACGGAGGAACTGGATGCTTGTGGATATGATGCCAATATTTTCGTATGTGACTCTGTGTTAAATTTTGTTGGACTCTGTTCAGTGAGGCACTTTAGGATATTCCACAGAATTAAAGTCACAGTGAAAGTTGCAAGTTGCCTGTTAATTAGACAGAATTTAGGGAGGACCTTCCGGAAAGAAGAAAAAAAGAATTGAAAATGATAACCAGCTTAAAAATAAATAGTAGACATTAGTCTGTTAGATTCTGGACAGTTAAGTGGAACTTCCAAAAGGGAAATAAGATTAATGTTAAACAGATGGTTAACCACATTACAGTTAAGTTGCACAGTTGCCAGTAGCTGTTTGAGATTCAGTTCCACAGGGGACAATGACATTTTACCCTCTCTCAAGAACAAATAGATCGGCAGGCATTGTGCTCCTAGGCCAATTGGAAAGCAAAATGCCTCATCATCAAATTGAATGTTGTGTGACTGTCCGCTAAACAAGTCTTTTCCCCCCATTTTCCATATTTTCAATGTGAACAAGAGAGATGTTCAAACAAAACAACAGAAAGCAATTTGTCCCTGTGCTTTTTCCTCAGTTCCCATCCAGCAATCTGTCACTCTGTTTGGAAGAAGAGGTGAGATTTCAGTGTCCCTCCTTGAATTTTCATTTCTTTATTCATTCACAGGATGAGGGCATTGCCGGTTAGGCCAGCATTTATTGCCCATCCCTCACTGTTGAGAGTCAACCATATTACTGTGGGTCTGGAGTCACATGTAGTCCAGACCAATCATAGAATCCCTACAGTGTGGAAACAGGCCCTTTGGCCCAACAAGTCCACAGCGACCCTTGGAGCATCACACCCAGACCCATCCCCCTATAACCCACCTAATCTACAGACCCCTGAACACTACAGGCAATTTAGCTTAGCCAATCCACCTGGTCTACACAACTTTGGACTGTGGGAGGAAACCAGAGGAATCCCACTCAGACATGGGGAGAATGTGCAAATTCCACGCAGACAGTTGCCCAAGGATGGAATTGAACCCAGGTCCCTGGCACTGTGTGGCAGCAGTGCTAACCACTGAGCCACTATGCCACCCAGGTAAAGATGGCAGTTCCCTTCCCTAAAGGACATTAATGAGCCAGATCGGGTTTTTTTTCCCTGACAAGCAACAATGTATTCACAGCCATCGTTTGATTCTTAATTCCAAATTTTTATTGAAGTGATATTCCACCATCTGCCATAGTGCGATTCTCAAACCTGGGTCCCTAAAACGTTACCAGGGTCTCTGGATTAACAATACCATGATAATGCCACTAGGCCATCACCTCCCGTTTCTCTCTAATTTTACACACCAGTGTTTTACTCTTGTCCCCTCTTTGCACTCCAATTGTTTTCTTGAGCTCCCTGCTTCACTTTCTATACTCCTCTAGGGTTTCCATTGATTTGCTCCCTTTGTACATATTAAGTGCCTCTCTTATCCTTCCCAACCAATCCTGAATATTCGTTGATATCCGAGGTTCTGTGGGCTTGTTGCTCCTGCGTTTTACTCCAAAGGGAATATGTTGGACCTGTAGTCTTCCCAGTTCCATTTTGTACACCTCCCACTGTTTGCTGTAGACTTGCCCACAAATAGGTGTTCCCTGTCAATGGTGGCCAAGATCCTTATTTTTAAAAAAAAATCTGCCTTCCTCCAATCCAAAACACTTTTTAGCAGACCATCTTTTTCCTTTTCTATTTATGCCGGCTGTGACCCCAACCAGTGGAGCTTTCCTCTGATTCCTATTGATTCCAGTTTTGCTCAGGCTCCTTGATGCCACACTTGGTTGAATACGACCTGGATGCAAAGGGCTGTCACTCTCACCTGACCTCTGGAATTCAGCTCTTGTCACTATGTTCGGACTGAGACTGCAATGTAATCAGGAGCTGAATGGCCCTAGCAGAACCTAAACTGAGCGCTATTACATTGCTGGAACATTGGAATTTGTAGGAATTTTTCAGATTTCTGAGTAGATGCCAGTGGCATAGCTATACTGGAACGCTCTGGCGAGAGGCACAGCAAATTCTGGAGCATGGTATTACTGTTGGAATGTTGTCAGGACACATTGCCCTTGCAGTATCCAATGTCTTGATATCCCGTGGAGTGAATCGAATTGGATGAAGACTGGTATTTGTGATGCTGGGGGAAGGCAAGATGGATCATCTACTTGGTGCTTCTGGCTGAAGATTGTTGCGAAAGCTTCAGCCTTAAACCTTTTCCACTCATGATCTGGGACGCCCCCGTCATTGAGAATGGGGATATTTGTGGAATCTCTTGCTCCAGTGAGTTGTTTAATTGTTGACCATCAATTCACGACTGGACGGCAGTGCTCAGATCTGGCCTGTTGGTTGTGGGATCACTTAGCCTTGTCTATTGTTCTGTTTGTAGCCAGGAATGACACCTCATTTTCAGATATGCCTAGTGCTGCTCCTGGTATGGCATCCTGTGCTCTCCCAGGGCTGGTTCTTCATCTTGATCTAAGGTTCCTGTTACCTTCTGAGCCACAGCTTTCCAATGAATCCACTCCTTCCCCATTGTCATGAAAATTTTTCATTTTTAAATATATATCCTAATTCTTAGGAGACCTTCCATCTTGATGAACTGTTTCAAATTGTAGACTTTCATGAAATATAACATAAATACTCACAATCACTGACATACGGAGTAAAGGAGAGATAGCCTGAAGATTCCATTCGGGAAAGGATTGCAAAGTTGCGAATCAGTCTCAAACAAAGACAGAGAATGCTGGAGAAAATCAACAGGTCTGGTAGCATCTGTTGAGAGAGAACCAGAGTTTCAAGTCTAGCAACTCTCCTTCAGAACTTCTTGTGAATCAGTCTGATTGAGAGTGAAGGGGATTGTATTCTCGAAGTCTATGTCCCATAAATTGGTCTGAGGGAAAAACATGTGATATAAATAGCAGCAGATTGCTCGGTGATAACATGTCCAAGCAAAACCCATCTCTGAGGGCACTTTGTTGGTTCCTAATGCAATGCCATTTTTGCTGTGGACTAATGCTTATAATGAAGAGTTACTTTGTGTGTGTGTGCGTGTGCGTGTGTGTGTGTGTGTGTGTGAGAGGTGTGTAAATGTGTGTGTGCGTGAGGTATGTAAATGTTTGTGTGTGTGAGAGAAGTGTGTAAATGTCTGTGTGTGTATGTGTGAGAGACAAGTGTGTGTGTGTGTGTGGTATTATCGCTGGACTGTTAATCCAGAGACCTAGATAACATTCTGGGTACCTGGGTTTGAATCCCACCATGGCAGATGGAATTTGAATTCAATAAAAAATATCTGGAATTAAGAATCTAGTGATCATGAATCTACTGTCAGTTGTCGGAAAAACCCGTCTGGTTCACTTATGTCCTTTAGGAAAGGCAACTACCATCCTTACCTGGTCTGGCCTACATGTGACTCCAGACCCACAGCAATGTGGTTGACTCTGAACTGCCCTCTGGGCAATTAGGAATGGGCAATAAATGTTGCCTGGCCAGTGACGCCCTCATCCCCTTAATGATGAAAGGCAAATGCAGATCCAGAGCCCTCAGCCTCTCCTCATATGACAAACCCTTGATCCCCAGGATCATTCTTGTAAATATTTTTGACATTTCATATAAATCCTAATATGGTCTGGTAGTGAATGAACAACAACCTTTAAAAGGAATATTAGCCAAAAGCAAGAAATCATCACGTAAACCCATCACCTTAACTACAGATTAAAGAACTGTTAAAATCTAAGAAAACACTAACTCTTCTTTTATACTCATTCATGGGATGTGAGCACCATTGGCTAGGCAGCATTTATTGCCCATCCCTGGTTGCCCTAGTGGACAGTACACAAACTGTGGGGAGTCAGGAGGTGACCTACTGACTGCAGGCCCATCGGATCAAGATCCTGTTGTACTCTGAGGCAACCTACTTTGCTGCCCACTACACCTCCAATTTTGGTGTCATTTGCAAACTTACTAACCATATCACTTTATGTTCACATCCAAATCATTTATATAAATGATGAAAAACAGTGGACCCAGCACCGATCTTTGTGGCTCGCCGTTGGTCACAGGCCTCCAGTCAGAAAGGCAACCCTCCACCACCACTCTCTGTTCTCTACCTTTGAGTCAGTTTTGTATCTAAATAGCTAGTTCTCTCTCTATTCCATGTGCTCTAACCTTGCTAGCCAGTCTACCATGAAGATCTGTGACCTGCTCCTGTTCACAGTATTTAAATAGCTAATCCAGTTCAGTTTCTGGTCAATCGTAACCCCCAGGATGTTGATAGAGTGGGATTCAGTCATGTTAACGCCATTGGATGTCAAGGGCCGATGGTTAGATTCTCTCTTGTTGGAGATGGTCATTGTGTGGCATTTTTGTGAATATTACTGTCTAATCTGGACTTAATTGAACTTTTGACATCCAACTTACACTAACTCTTTCCCTACCAGATCATGTTAGGATTGATGTGAAATGTCAAAAATATTAACAAGAATGATCCTGGGGATCAAGGGTTTGTCATATGAGGAGAGGCTGAGGGCTCTGGATCTGCATTTGTCTTTCATCATTAAGGGGATGAGGGTGTCGCTGGCTCGGCAGCATTTATTGCCTATCCCTAATTGCCCAGAGGGCAGTTCAGAGTCAACCACATTGCTGTGGGTCTGGAGTCACATGTAGACCAGACCAGGTAAGGATGGCAGTTTCCTTCCCTAAAGGGCATTAGTGAACCAGATGGGTTTTTCCGACAATCGACAATGGATTCATGATCACTAGATTCTTAATTCCAGATTTTTTTTTATTGAATTCAAATTCCATCATCTGCCGTGGTGGGAATCAAACCTGGGTCCCCAGAATGTTATCTGGATTAACAGTACAGCGGTAATACCACCAGGCCATCATAGTTGATGGAATTTAAAAGGATGAGGAAGGGATCTGATTGAAACGTGCAGAATACTGAGAGGCCTGGATAGAGTGGACGTTGAGAAGATGTTTCCACTAGTAGGAGAGACTAGGACCCGAGGGCACAGCCTCAGAGTGAAGTGATGACCCCTTAGAACTGAGATGATAAGGAATTTCTTTAGCCAATAGGTGGTGAATGAGTGAAACGCATAGCCTGCCCAGCCCTCTGTAGCGAAGCCATTAAGATTATCTAAGAGCAAGGTAGGTTATTGATTACTGATGAGATCAACGGTTACAGGGAGAAGGCAGTAGAATGGGATTGAGAAACATAGCAGTCATGATTGAACGGCACAGCAGACTCAATGGGCTGAATGGCCTAATTCTGCTCCCCATGGAACCTTCAACTATTACTCTTATATTTATTGCTCAGTCCTTTAAGTGTAGGAGTTGGGAAATCATGTTGAGGTTGTACAGGACATTGGTGAGATTTCTTCTGGAATACTGTCTCCGATTCTGGTCGCGCTGTTACAAGAAGGGTATTACTAAACTGGAGAGGGTTCAGAAGAGATTTACCTGGATAATGCCAGGAATGGAAGGTTTAAATTATAAAGAAAAGCTGGGACTTCTTTCACTGAAGCGTAGGAGGTTGAGGAGTGACCTGACAGAAGTTTATAAAATAATGAGGGGTATAAATAGAGTTAATACTGGTTATCTTTTCCCTAGGATGGGGGAATTTCAAGATTAGGGGGCACATTTTTAAGGTGAGAGGAGGAAGGCTTGAAAATAACATAAGGAGCAAACTTTTTACACAGAGGGTGATTTGTGTGTGCAATGAAATTCTGGAGGAAGTGGTGGATGTGGGTATAGTTATAACATTTAAAAGAAGTAACAAAGAGGATTGATGAGGGCAGAGTAGTGAACGTGATCTATGGACTTCAGTAAGGCATTCAACAAGGTTCTTCATGGTAGACTGGTTAGCAAGGTTAGAGCACATGAAATAGAGAGAGAACTAGCCATTTGGATACAAAACTAACTCAAAGGTAGAAAATAGAGAGTGGTGGCCACTTTTGGAATACTGCATACAGTTCTGGTCTCCCTGCCACAGGAAGGATGTTGTGAAACTTGGAAGGGTTCAGGATTTATGAAGATGTTGCCTGGGTTGGAGGGTTTGAGCTATAAGGAGACACTGGATAGGCTGGTGCTATTCTCCCTGGAGCACATGATTCTGACGGGTGACCATATAGAGGTTTATAAAATCATGAGGGGCATGGATAGGGTGAATAGGCAAGGTCTTTTCCCCAGGGGGGGGGGAGTCCAAAACTAGAGGGCATAGGTTTAAGATGAGAGGAGAAAGATTTAAAAGGGACTTGAGGAATAACTTTTTCATACAGAGCATGGTGCATGTATGGAATGAGCTGTCAGAGGAAGCGATGGAGATGGGTACAATTACAATATTTAAAAGACATTGGGATGGGTACATGAATAGGATGGGTTTAGAGGAAAATGGAACAAAAACAAAGTTGCTGGAAAAGCTCAGCAGGTCTGGCAGCATTTGTGGAGGAGAAAACAGAGTTAACGTTTCGGGTCCGGTGATCCTTCCTCAGAAATTTTAAAGCATCCGCAGGTCTTTTGGTTTTTATTTAGAGGAAAATGGGCTAAATGCTGGCAAGTGGGACTAGGTCAGATTGGGATACCTGGTTGGTGTGGATGAGTTGGACTGAAGGGTCTGTTTCCATGCTGTATGACTCTATGACTCCAGTACCCTGAGTGATCATTGGGGTTTTATCAAGAATCAGGTGTATTTTGTTTTGGGGGTGATGGTTGAGTGGTGAGGGTATTGGGGGATAAAGAATCGAGGCATGTAATTGGGGTTGGGGCATAGATTCAACTATTATCGAACTGAATGGAGGAACAGGCCTGAGGGACTGAATGGCTTCTTCCTGTTGCCAAGGCTTCCTATTCAAATTTTGCTTTTTGTTTGCACAGGGCCGAGTGAGAGGAGTAGCAATCGTAGCATTCAGGAGACAGGAACATGAATGATTCCACCCATGGCCTTCGGCCCAGCCCTCCGAGCAAAGGCTGCACGTATCAAGAGAAATTCAAGAACATTCTACTGCCCGTCACCTACTCAGTGGTGCTTGTACTTGGCCTGACTCTAAACCTGACTGTCATTGTTCAGATCTGGCTCTCTCGGAAGCCGTTGACCAGGAATGCCATTTACATGGTTAACTTGGCCACGGCCGACATCCTGTACGTCTGCTCCCTACCACTCCTGATCTACAACTACATTCACATGGACTACTGGCCCTTTGGCGAGACCCTGTGCAAGGCCACCCGCTTCCTCTTCTATGCCAACCTACACGGGAGCATTCTCTTCCTCACCTGCATCAGCTTGCAACGGTACATTGGCATCTGCCACCCGCTGAGCACCTGGCATAAGAAGCGGGGCCCTGGGTTTGCATGGGCAGTCTGTGGCCTGATTTGGGCCTTTGTGGCGGCAGTGTGCGCTCCCACCTGGAAATTTGCTTCCACCGGGATCCAGCGCAACAGGACTGTGTGTTATGATCTGAGCAGCCCCGAGCAGTCCCTTTATTACTTCCCATATGGGATTACCCTGACGGTGGTAGGCTTTACCATCCCATTCGCCGGACTACTGGCATGTTACTGTGCCATGGCAATGGAGCTCTCCAAACCTGACCAGGCGCTGGGCCACGTCATCCGCCACAAGAAGAGCAAGGCCCTGAGGATGATTGTCATTGTGGCCGTAGCCTTCATCATTAGCTTCTTGCCTTTCCATCTGTCTAAGACCGCCTATCTCATCATCCGCGCTCAGAGCTCTGTCTCCTGCCTGATGCAACAAGGCTTTGCCCGGGTCTACAAGGCCACGAGGCCTCTGGCGAGCATGAACAGCGTCATGGACCCCATCCTGTTCTACTTCACCCATGAGAAGCTCAGGCAGAGCACACGCTTGCTGTTACAAAGGGTCAACACCAACCTGAAGGCGAGGGTGCACAAGAACGAGGAGCGATGAGACCTGACCTCCCTCACCTTCGTCCAGCTACATCAGCCGACTTGGGCAGAGCCTGGTTTAAATTAGTCTGATTGAATTGGACCAGTACATCCCACCCAGTGATAGCCACATGCCTGACTGTGTGGCGTGATTTGGAGGATTGACACGTTTGGAGTGTGACCTGCATGAGCCGTGTTTGTGAACAAGCAACTTCTGACACAACGCGCTACCACCCGAGCCCCAGATGCTGGCAACTGAGCACTGGAGTAAGTGTGATGGCCAGAGATAAGCAACCGCATTGGCAATGCACTGACACAGACTCTTGTTTTAACCCAAACTGCAGATACAATGAACATTTCATCCCTCATTATACAAAATTAAAGTACATAAATCACTTTAAAAAGAGGGATTGCAAGTATTTGTCACTCAAAAATTGGTTCTTTCCTAAGCATGGACCTTGGTGTTTAGACTCATTCCAATTCTGAGCCTTTCGATTTTTGGATATCTTTGACCGCATTCCCAGTCTTTCATCTCTTCACCCAAAATATGGTATCTTCTTGGGTTACATAAAGACATAATACTGTTTACCACATCCATAACTTTCACTCTACCTCAGCTCATCTGCTGGTGAAACCTGACTTCATGCATCTGTTACATTTGGACTTGACCCCTAGATGGTCTCACACATTCTACCCTCAGTAACCTTAATGCCATCCAAAGTTTGCCATGAGTCCTAACTCACAGCGAGTCCCTTTTCCCTGTCATCCTTGTGTCCTGCTAACCAGCATTGACTCCAGGTCAACAAACATTTTGGTTTTGAAATTCTCATTCTTGTTTTCAAATCCTTTTGCGGTCTCACCCAGTTTCTCAACCCTCCAGGTACTGTGTGCACTTCTGGTCACTGCAAAATGTGATTGCGTTGGAGAGGGTGCAGAAGAGATTCACCAGGATACTGCCTGGGATGGAGCATTTCAGTGATGAAGAGAGAGGCTGGATGAGCTTGGGTTGTTTTCCTTAGAAAAGAGAAGGCTGAGGAGTTGGCGGGGAGGGACCTGATTGAGGTGTATAAGATTATGAGGGTCATGGACAGAGATAAGAAACAACAAGCAGAAATTGCTGGAGGAACTCAGCAGGTCTGCTAGCGTCTGTAAAGACAGAAAGCTGAATTAACCTTTTGAATCCAGTGCTCCTTCTTCATAACTATTGGTACAAAAAGCAACTGTTCCCTTTTGTTGAAGGGTCAATAAATAATTTTAAGGTGAAGGGCAGGAGGTTTAGAAGGGATTTGAAGAAGTGTGTTTTTTTGCCCAGAGAGAGGTGGGAATCTGGGAGGCACTGCCTGGGAGGGTATTTGAGGCAGGAAACCTCACAAACTTTAAAAAGTACTCGGATGAGCACTTGAAATGTCATAGTATTCAAGGCTTTGGGCGAAGTGTGGGAAAATGGGACTAGTGCAGCTTCAGTGTCATTTTGTCAGCGCAGACTCGTATGATTCTATGGTTCCCACACTCCTCAAATTGTGGCCTTTTGAGCATCCCTGATTTTGATCACTCCATCATTAACAACAAGCTCCTCAGTTGCTTATGTCCCAAGTTCTGACTGTTCCATCACCTATCTCCTACATGTCAGCCTCACTTTATTCCAGCAATCATGATGTGAAGGTACTGGTGTTCGACTGAAGTCTTCACCTGAGGAAGGAGCAGTGCTCCGAAAGCTTGTGACTTCAAACAAACCTGTTGAACTTTAGCCTGGTGTTATGTGACTTCTGACTTTATCGTTGTAAAACACTGCTGTGAGCCTCTACTTCCTTATGCTAACCTTGAATCACCAAACCTAACATCTCCTTCAGTGTCTCTGTGTTATATTTTGTGAACAAGCGCTTCTGTGAAACTACTTTCATTGCATTAATGTTACCAGATAAATATAATTTGTTGGAAAAGTTGCAGATACTTTAAATATCGATATGAAACCACAGCATGTTCATCTGTCCAACTTTACAGAAGCAACTTAAGCTCATGTACAAATTGACTGTTTTTTTTTTAACCTTCTACCAGTTCTTGAACCACCTCATTATGATTTCTAGGGATGAATTATTTTGCATTATAAAGGTAAAATACTGCAGATGCTGGAAATGTGAAACACGCACAGAGAAGGCTGAATGAACTCAGCAGATCAGAGGAGAGAGAGACAAAGTTAACTTCTTAAGTGTGGAATAGTTCTGAAAGTGGAGTCACCAGACTTGAAACATTAACTCTATTTCTCTCTCCACAGATACTGCCAAACCTTCTCCAGCATTGCCTGTGCTTGTTTCAGATTTCCAGCCACTGCAGTGTTTTGGATGTACGCTTGTAAGGGAAACTTAATGAGGATTGAAGGAGAAAGGAACAGGAGGGTATGGTGGTGAGGTTAAATGAAGAACAAATGGGAGGATGTTCGTATGGACCAGATGGATCAAATGGCTTGTTTCAGTCCTGTCAGTACTTTGCACAGGGTTCTCCCAGACCCTGGGAAATTGGGAGATGTGATTTAGACTTCTCTTCATTGACAATGTGTTTTCTTGGCTGAGAGAATTCTATTGTAATGCAAATAAGGAGGTGAAATATTCCTCAATTTGCGCACATTAATTTTCTTTAATTTATTTTTTCATGGGGTGTGAGTATTTGTTATCCATTCCTAATCACCCTTGAACTGAATGGCTTACTCAGGCATTTGCAGAGAGTTGTTTAGAGCCAACTACATCACTGTGGGTCTGGAGTCGCGTATAGGACAGACTAGGTAAGGACAGCATTTATTGCCCGTCCCTAGTTGCCCTTGAGAAGGTGGTGGCAAACTGCCCTCTTGAACTGCTCTGTCCATGTGCTGTAGGTTGAATCACAGTGCCATTAGGGAGGAAATTCCAGGATTTTGACCCAGTGACAGTGAAAGAAGTGATATATTTCCAAGTCAGTAGTTTGGAGGGGAACTTGAGGGGGTGGTGTTTCCATGCATCTGCTGCTCTTGACCTTCTAGGTGGAAGTGGTCGTGGGTTTGGATGGTGTTGTCTAAGGATATTTGGTGAATTTCTGCGGTGCATCTTGTAGATAATACACACTGCTGCTACTGAGCGTCTGTGGTAGAGGGAGTGGATGCAGTGCCAATCAAGTGGCTGCTCTGTCCTGGATGGTGTCAAGCTTCTGGAGTGTTGTTGGAACTGCACCCATCCAGGCAAGTGGGGAGTATTCCATTACACTCCTGACTTGTGCCTTTATAGATGGCATGAGATAATAGAACCAGTTAGGGAACGGTGAGCTGAATGGCCTCTTTTGGTGCCATAACAATTCTGTAATTCTCTGAGATTCATTGTCCTAAAGTTGAAGTTCATTTGCACTATGTTTTGATTTATAGATTTCCTTATTTTAACTAATAAAACCACTGAGGAAAAAAAATATGGTTGTTCAGTTGTTTTTGGCCTGGGATGGGGTGAAAGATTGATAAAGGAGCTTCCCCTCCAGCCCTCGGGGATTTCCCTCAGTTGGAGAGTTCACTCTCTGCCTTCATTCAGTAAGTGTCACTCGTTGCTGCTGATTCACACAGCCGGGAATTCAAGGCTCCATTCCAGGGACGTGAGCCCATGATCCAGTCTGACACACCTAGTGCAGTATCAAGGGAGTGCCACACTGTTAGAAGGTACTGTCTTTTGGAACAGGTGCCAAATGAGGCCTCACACGTCATCATGGAAGTTGTCCTTTTAATTCACTCATGGAAGGTGAACGTCAGCGGCTGGGTCCAGCATTTATTGCCCATCCCTAGTTGCCCCTTGAGAAGGTGGTGGTGAGCTGCCTTCTTGAGCCTCTGCAGTCCATGTGCTGTGGGTTGACCCACAGTGCCATTAGGGAGGGAATTCCAGGACTTTGACCCAACAACAGTGAAGGAACGGTGATATATTTCCAAGATCAGGATGGTGAGTGGCTTGGAGGGGAATTTGCAGGTGTTCCCATGTATCTGCCGCTCTTATCCTTCTAGATGGAAGTGGTTGTGGGTTTGGAAGGTGCTCTCGAATGAGCCCTGGTGAATTTTGTGAAGATTCTGCGCAAAGGCAAAGTATCACAGGCGCCAGGAATCCAAAATCTAAAGAAGAGACAGCAGGTGCGGGACACATTCAGGCAGCATCAATAGCGAGAGAAGCAGAGTTTCTGATGAATGATCTATCACATCATGAAATCATAGATCATAGAATCCCTATAGTGTGGAAGCAGGCCATCAAGTCCACACTGACTCTCCAAAGAGCGTCCCTCCAAACCCCAGTCCCCTACCCTATCCCTGAAACCTTGCATTTCCTGTGGCTAACTCACCTAGCCTGCACATCCCTGGACACTGCAGCAATTTAGCAAGGCCAATCCACCCTAACCTGCACATCTCTGGACTGTGGGAGGAAACTGGAGGAATCCCATACAGACACAGGGAGAATGTACAAACTCCACACAGACAGTTGCCCAAGGCTGGAATCAAACTCGGATCCCAGTGCTGTGTGGGAGTTGTGCTGGCCACTGAGCCACTGTGCTGCTGGATTTTACACCTCCACCAAGGACATATTTTCTGGTGAAATTGGCAGCTTGCCCGACATTCCAAAAACCAATAAATAATTGACAGCTAAGCTTCTAAAAAGGCGATTGATCCAAATACTAGACTGCCTACTCTGACTGTCTTGAGCAGTTGGAAATGATTCACAACATTACTTTGCCTTTTCACAAAGTTGTTTTACAATCAGACCATAATAAGATGTAGGAGCAGAAGTGGGCCATTCAGGCCATCAAGTCTGCTCTGCCATTCGTTGAGATCATGGCTGATCTGATAATCCTCAACCCCACATTCCTGCCTTTTCCCCATAACCGTTGATTCCCTTAATTTGATTAAAAATCCATCTGTCTCAGCCTTGAATTTACTGAACGGCCCAGACTCGACAGCCTTTGTGATAAAAAAATTCCACAGATTTACTCCCCTCGGAGAAAAGAAATTCCTCCTCATCTCTGCCTTAAATGTGTGACTCCTTATTCTGAGAAGATGCCCTCTGCTCCTAGACTTTCCCACAAGGAAAAACAACCTTTCCCCATCCTACCTTGAAAACCTCTGAGAATCTTGTATTTTTCAAAATGGTCTCCTCTCATTCTCCTAAAGTCCAATGAGAACAGGCCCAATCTACTCAAGCTCTCTTCATAAGTCAATTTCTACATACCTGCTGTCAGCCTACTGGACCTTCTCTGGACTGCCTCCAATGCCACTATCTTTCTTTAGATAAGGAGCCCAAAACTATTCACTGTATTCCAGCTGTGGTCTGAATAGTGCCTTGTACAGTTTTAACAAATCTCCCTAATGTTATACTCCATTGCCTTTGAAATAAAGGCCAATATTCTATCTCCTTTCCCTATTACCCACTGAAGTTGGATGCATGTTGTAGCAGACCCTCCCCCACTACAAACTCTGCCCCTTGACAGCAGAGATGATAACCTCCAATTTATGCCTGCCCATTGGCCGTTATACCATTGTAAAATGGTGGAGTGGAGGTAGGCAGCTAACTAATACTCTTCAATGGCCACTTTGCAAGGCTACTGTGATTTAACAAACATCAGAATTGTATCGCTATATTATATTTGCCGATGAGGTCAAGGCAGGCTCCCAGTGTCCATTTCAGGAAGGTCCCAGGGCCCAAAAAGGGGCCCACCTGCTATGGTCCAAGCACCTCCTCTGCCCCACACAGGTAGGGTGCACATGCACACACACACACACACAGACTCTCGTGTGCGCGCGCGCACACACACACACACACACACTCTCACACACACACACACATAACACACATAACACACACACACGTGCACACATGCGCACACACGCACACACACACCACACACGTGCACATACATACACACGCACACATACATACACACACACAAACACACTCACATACGCGTGCACACACGCACTCTCACGCATACACACACTAACACGCTCACACACACACTCTCATATACTCACACACTCTCACACACGTGCACACACACACGCGCACACTCACACACATGCACACACACACACGCTCACACACACACACACACTCTCACACACATACACACACACTCACGCACACACACACATGCACTCTCGCACACACACACACACACTCACGCACTCTCTCATGCACACACTCACATACACACTCTCACAAACTCACGCGCACACACACACTCTCACACACACACTCGCACACTCTGACACGCACACACTCACACACCCAAAATCACACATACTCACACACACACACACACACACTCTCTCACACAGAGACATCCACACACAATCTCACACACACAGGCACACACACATACACACACTCAGACACACGTATACACACACTCTCACACACACACACACACACACACACATAACACACATAACACACACACACGTGCACACACGCGCACACACGCGCACACACACCACACACGTGCACATACATACACACGCACACATACATACACACACAAACACACTCACATACGCGTGCACACATGCACTCTCACGCATACACACACTAACACATGCTCACACACACACTCTCATATACTCACACACTCACACACGTGCACACACACACGCGCACACTCACACACATGCACACACACACACGCTCACACACACACACACTCTCACACACACTCACATACACACACACTCACGCACACACACACATGCACTCTCGCACACACACACACTCACGCACTCTCTCATGCACACACTCATACACACTCTCACAAACTCACGCGCACACACATACTCTCACACACACACTCGCACACTCTGACACGCACACACTCACACACCCAAAATCACACATACTCACACACACACACACTCTCTCACACACAGACATCCACACACACACAATCTCACACACACAGGCACACACACATACACACACTCAGACACACGTATACACACACACACACACACACACATGTTCTCTCTCTCTCACACAAACACACAGACACATGGACATGCGTACACAGACAGCAGAGTTGATGCTTCCAGTCAGTGGGCATCTGCCTATCTATCTTCAATATATTAATTTTCTTTCTTTATTCATTCATGGGAGGTGTGTGTCACTGGCAGGACAAGCATTTGTTGTCCATCTCGAATTGCCTGTGATCTGAATATCTCAGTCTGCCCATTCAGAGTGCAGCGGAGAGTCATAGAGTTAAAAAGCACAGGAACAGACCATCTGCTCCAACTCGACCATGCTGACCAGATATCCGAAACTGACCCAGTCTCGTTTGCCAGAGTTTCGCCCATGTCGTTCTAAACCCTTCCTATTAATTTACCCATGCACATGCCTTTTAAATGTTGTAATTGTACCAGCCTCCACTACTTCCTCTGCCAGCTCATTTCATACACGCACCACTCTCTGTGTGAAAAAGTTGCCCCTTAGGTCCCTTTTAAATCTTGCCCCTCTCAACTATAACTCTGGACTCCCCGACCCTGGGGATGCCCCTCAAACACATTGTTATGGGTCTGGAGTCACATGTAGGCCAGACCAGATAAGGACAGCAGATTTCCTTCCCTAAAGGACACAGTGAGCCAGATGGGTACTTATGACAATGACTATAATTGTCATTGTCACGAATATAACCATCAGACTTTAATTTCCAAGTTGAATTAATTCCTCAACAGCCGTGCTGCAATAGGTAATTAAAATTGCATTTCCAGACCATCATTTCAGATGGGGTTTCCCTCATCTTTTGTGTGAGCCTCAATTAGAAGGACCCCTCTCCATCCAACACCTCCTCTGGCACTTCCTTACCCGGTCTGCCCTACATGCAACTCCAGATGGACTGATTCTTAACTGCCCTTGGGGCAATTAGGAGTACGGATGTGAATGTGAGCCAAGTGGACGCCTGCCACGGCACTTTCTTGAAACAACAAAGGAAGATTGCAAAACAGACCTCACCTCCCCAAAGCTCCACTTCATACAACCCCTATAGGATGGAAGCAGGCCATTCAGTCGACACAGACCACCCCCTCCCCTCCCCTGTAATTCCCACAGCTAATCCATCTGGCCTGCACATATTTGGACTGTGGGAGGAAACCCACGCAGACACGGGGAGAATGTGTAAACTCCATACAGACAGTCCCCCAAGGGTGGAATCGAACCAGGGTCTCTGGTGCTGCGAGGCAGCAGTGCTAACCACCATGCCACCCTCATCTTCACACAGGAATCTCGACAAGAGTTAAGGAATACTGTTAAATGTTTATTGGATGAAGTGACTGAGGTACAGTTTGCCACATTTGCTGGTGACACATAGGTAGATGAGAAAGTAAGTTGTGACGAGGACAGAACGAGGATACAGGAAGATTTAGGCAGGTTGATTAAATGGAAAAAGATGTGGCAATTGGAGCATCATGTGGGAAAATGCAAAAATCCCCGTTTCGCAGGCAGGACTGAAAAAAGCAGATTATCTAAATGGTGGGAGATTGCAGAACTCGGAGATGTAGAGGATCTGAGGTGTGTTTTGCAAAAGGCTAGTGTGCAGGTACAGCAAGTAATTAGGAAACTCTTAGAATGTTATCAGTAATTGTAGGTGGAATTTGTACAAATATGTGGGGAAGTAATGGCTACATTATACAGAGCACTGGTGAGATCACATCTGGAGTGCTGTGTGCAGGACTGGTCACCTTATTTAAGAAGATTATCAATGCGGCACATTTCAGAGAAGGTTTACCAGATAACTACCTGGAAGGGGTGGGCTATCTTATGAGGGAAAGGTGGACAGACTGGACTTGGATTAACTGCAGTTAAGAAGTGTAAGAGATAACAGTGTGTGGAGCTGAAGGAGGACAGCGGGCCAGGCAGCATCAGAGGAGCAGGAAAGTTGAATTGTAAGAGGCAACTTGATTGAAATATGTAAGATCCTGAGGTGTCTTGACAGGTTCTACGCGGAGAGGAACTAGAACTAGGGGTCACTGTTTAAAAATCAGAGGTCGCCCTTTAAGACCGAGATCATGGGAACTTACTTCTATAAGGGGGATGAGACCCTGGAACTCTCTACCTTAAAAGGTGGGAAAAGCGGAGTCCTTGAATATTTTTAAGGCAGAGTTTGGTAGATTCTCGATAAAGAGGGGTTTTAAAAGGTTATTGGGGGCAGGCAGGAATGTAACCCGAGGTTGCAGCCATGACCTTATTGAATGTTGGAGCAGGCTCCCGGGTTTGAAAAGCTTCATCCTGCTCCCAATTTCCATGTTTGCATTTCATACTCTTCATTTGGAACTTCTGTGCTAGTTTTCTCATTCAGTTCTGAGTTATTAGAACTCAGGCTTGACTGTGGCATCCTCTAATGGTAAAATCCACTCATTACAATTTTAAGCAAAAGCCAGAACTGGATAACACAGGAACAAAAACAAATTTGCTGGAAAAGCTCAGCAGGTCTGGCAGCATCTGTGGAGGAGAAAACAGAGTTAATGTTCCCTTCCTCAGAACTGGATAACACAGTGTGGAGCTGGAGGAACACAGCAGGCCAGGCAACATCAGAGGAGCAGGAAAGCTGACGTTTCAGGCCGGGACCCTTCTTCAGAAATGGGGGAGGGGAAGGGGGCTCTGAAATAAGTAAAGTTTGCGGGGGGGGTGGGGCTGGGGAAGGTAGGTAGGTGGGATGGTGATAGCAGGTAGCCAGTGGTGGGGATTGAGGTGGGAGGAGCAGATAGGTGGGAGAGAAGACGGACAGGTCGAGGAGGCGGGGATGAGAGGGAGAGTTGGTCTTGGGATGAGGCTGGGGGTGGAGAAATTTTGAAACTAGTGAATTGGCTGTGAGCAAAGACAGGGTATGGGACTAAATCACCTTATTGTTGCAGCACATTCAGCCCATCGTACCTAGATTGGCTCTTCAAACGAACATCATTACCCAGCGCCAGTCTCCTGATTTCTTCCCACACACATGCTATACAATGCCCATTGTGAATGCCTCAGTTGAACCTGCCCCCACCCCCATTTCCAGACAGTGCAATCCAGACCCTAACTACATGCTGGGTGAAAAAGCATGTTCTGACATCAGAGATAGTAGGAACTGCAGATGCTGGAGAATCTGAGATAACAAGGTGTGGAGCTGGATGAACACAGCAGGCCAAGCAGCATCAGAGGAGCAGGAAAGCTGACATTTCCGGTCTAGGCCCTTCTTCAGAAATGGGGAAGGGGAAGGGTGCTCTGAAATAAATAGAGAGAGGGGGAGGCGACAATAGAAGGTGGATAGAGGAGCAGATAGATGAAGAGGAGTCGGTCAGGTCAAGGAGGCGGGGATGGAGCCAGCAAAGGTGAGTGTAGGTAGGGAGTTGGGATGGGGGTTGGTCAGTGAGGAGGGAGGGGTGGGTAGGTGGGAGGGAAGATGGACAGGTCAAGGAGGCAGGGATGAGGCTAGTAGAGGTGAGGTGAATGTAGGCAGGAAGTGGGGGTGGGGCTTGGTCAGTGAGGCAGGAGGAGTGGATAGGTGGAAGATGGAGAGGTCAAGGAGGCGGGGACGAGGTGGGTTGCTGGTCTTGGGATGAGATTTTGAAGCTCATAAAGTCCACCTTGAGACCATTGGGTTGTAGGGTTCCCAGGCGGAATATGAGGTGCTGTTCCTCCAGTTTTTGGGTGGCATCGTTGTGGCACTGGAGGCAGCCCAGGATGGACAGGTCATCCTAGGAATGGGAGGGGGAGTTGAAGTGGTTCGCGACAGGGAGGTGATGTTGTTTGTCACAAACCGAGCGTAGGTGCTCCACAAAGCAGTCTCCAAACCTCCGTTTGGTTTCCCCAATGTAGAGGAGGCCACATCGAGAACAGCGAATACAATAGACCACATGAGCGAATGTACAGGTGAACATCTGTTTAACGTGACTTCATTCTTGCTTCTTTTGCAGATCACTTTAAATCTATGTCCCCCTCATTCTTGAGCCTCTTGCAAGCGGGAACAGTTTCACCGATCAACTGTATTAATTATCCAGCCCGCTCATGATTTGAAAACCTTTATCGAATCTCCTCTCAGCCTCTTCTCTCCAAGGAGAATACTCCTGACTGCTTTATTCCACTTTAGACTGCTTCATTGCCAAAAGAGCCTGTCAACGCTGTTTTGTTTTGCATTATGAACATGAATTCCCTGTATCAGAGTCGTAGAGCTGTACTGCATGGAAACAGACCCTTTAATCCAACTCATCAATTCCAACCAGACATTCTAAATTAATCCAGTCCTATTAGTCAGCAGTCAACCTCTCTCAAGCACCAGATAACAACAGCATGGTTTTGTTTTAAAAACACTTTTATTTTGACTCCACAATTTGGTACAAAAACTGTTTTGTCAACTTGTGGTGTAACTGTGGAGAGGGTGAGGTGGGGAAAGGAGGTTAAGACAAGATGGGAGGGGGGAAAGGAACAGGAGGTGAAAGGCAAAAACGGAAAAATACTGAAACCTTTTGAACACCGGGCACCACAAAGCAGTGACTTTCACCTGTTTTCAAAACACCACAGACACTCAAAAACCAATTTTATACAGTTCATTTAAAATTAGAGTAAAAAATAGTTACAATATGGCTTCACTTCAAATAGCTAGATGTAAACAGATTGTCATAAAAAGTATTTTAAAAGCTTATTGGAATGTTTCCATTGGTGCTTTGCTGACATCTTCTTGCGAGAAAGTGCAAATTCAAATCAATTGGCTTCTTCAATCAAATTGCTTCTCAGAGAGAGTGTGTGGGGGTCCACACTCTCTATTTCCCGCGCCCCCTCAGTCAATATTTGAGACCTAAATGTGCTCTCCCACTCTTGCTTCCATCATGAACGCAGCTACCCGCACTGATTGCATTATTCCAAACACAGGTTACTCCAGGGGTGCCCATGTCCAGGTGCAGACAGCTGAAGAATCACAGCTCAGTCATTTCCCATGGAGTCGGTCTTGGCAACTGCAGTGCCTCCTGCTGGCTGTACAAACAGAAGGCAGCTGCTGACAACAGCAACTCGAAGGCAAGAAATTAAGGGCATTGCATGATAATCAGCGATTGCTGGAGAGACTCAGTAGGTCTCAGCTGGGCTCCCCGGTCAACATTTCTGTCTCAGGCCTGCTGCAGTGCTTCAGTGAGACTGACTCTGCGAGACAGAGGGACAGCATCTCACCTTACACTTGGGAACTGTGCAGCCTTCTGGACTCAATATCAAGTTTAACAAATTTTAGAACAAGAAGACTTCTTTCAATGTCTGTAACCTCAAGTTCTGTCATAAAATGTGTTGCTTTCAACACAACAATCCCATTTTCACCCACTCAGATTCACCCACCGTTATGACCTATCTAGCTTCTCTTGTTCCCTGTCTTACTATCAATAATCCCATTATCTACCAAATCTTTTCCTTCCCCTCTTTCTCTGGGCTCCCTATCCACTCACTCCTTTCACCCACTACCTTCAGCATGCACATCAACTGTTCCCTAGCTGCTTGCAGTTCTTGAGGGTCACTGGACTCAAAACATTATCTCTGTTTCTCTCTCCCCAGATGCTGCCACAAGCCCTGAGTTTGTTTTGTTTGTTTCGGATCTCCAGCATCTGCAGTTTTGTGTTTTATATCAGAGAGTCAGAATGATCTGGTTTTCTTCCTGCTGTAGGTTTGCAAATTACCCATCACCATCCTGGTCTGACCTTGATATGTGCTTGAAGCTAGATTTGCAAGAGATTCCAGTCAGAAGTCCCCTTGTTTTGGCAGAGCTGTAGAATTTATCAAGCTTAGTGCACAGTTACCACAATGTAGTGCTAACTGTGATTCTACCACTGAACCTGACCAAGCACTCTCTTTGCCCCGCACACACACAAGAAAAGTTTGTCTTCCCTCCCTTCCAATTACAAGAGGGCTGTTATAGAAATTCAATAACGTACTCAAGGTGCAAAAAGCTATCAGATACATTGGCATTCTTGCATTGTTTGTGCATTTGAAACATTTCTCCCACTTACTGTTCAAAAACCAAATATCCATTTGTTATCAACCCTGTCATACAAAAGGGATTAAACAGGTACCAATAGATTATAGGCAATTTTTAAATAAAATCACTAGCAAGTTACGATGTTAAATTTGACAAGAATATTGCTTAACGAAAAGAATTTTCTTTTGTGGATGTTGCTTTTAAAGAGATTTCCTTTCATTATTTGGTAGTCCAGGTGTGGCAGAGTTTTAATAAGTTTTGAACGTTAGTGGTGAAACTGCTGAAAGGGTCCCTCATCTTCCAGAGGGCTCCCAAAAACAAGGGCCACCGGGTGTTTCCAATGAAAGTGCCTTAAATCACCTCCAGCCGCTCCATTTCGCTGCAGCCAAACTTGGTTTTGTATTTATTGAACAGTTTGATGAGGGAGCAGACATACATTTTGTGATAGCTGTTCACCTCCTCGGGACTGGGGTTCTCAATCCGTGGAACTGTAATTGGTTCCCCGACTGCAAGAAGAAAAAAAAAAGAAATGTTTGAACTGTCTCGTCAAAACAGTCAGCCAGAGCTTGCATTTATATAGCACCTCATGCTATATGACTTTCCAAACCACTCGACAGACAAGTGAAACCATTCTGAAGACTAAATAAAATGTAGGAGAAGCTCGGCACTTGGCAGCACCTGTGAAGAAAAAGATCAGAATTAACATTTTGGGTTCGGTGACCCTTCCTCAGAACTGATGGTAGCTAGGTCCTAGCTAAGGAAGGGTCACCGGACCTGAAACGTTAACTCTGTTTTTCCCTTCACAGGTGCTGCCAGACCTGCTGAGCTCTTCCAGCAACTTCTGTTTTTGTTCCTGACATACAGCATCCGTAGTTCTTTCAGTTTTTATTGAACCAATGTAGGAAACTAATGCAAAACAGGAACAGGAGTAGGCCATTCAGTCCCTTGAGCCTGTTCTACTATTCAATGAGACTATAGCTGATCGTGGCCTAACTCCAAACTTCCTTTGGCATATCCCTTAATACCTTTGCTTAACAAAAAAAAAACTAAAATTTATAATTAACACCAGATGCAGCACCTACTGCCATCTGTGGAAGTAATTTCCAAACTTTTCCCTCCCTTTGTGTGTAGGAGTGCTTCCTAACAGCTCTCCTGAATGTTCTAGCCCTCATTCTCAGACTGTCTCCCCCAGTTCCAGAATCCCCTCATAATCTCTGAAGCCCAAGTAACAAAACATAATTTAATCCGTTGTCATCTGATTAATGCAATAAATAATTTTGCTCCCATTTGGTGAGCAACAAGATTCCACAATTGCAATGTGATAATAGGCAAATTATCTATTTTATTTTGAATTATTTCTTTGATTCAGCAAGATCATCATTTAAATGCGAACTAACTCCACATCCCCGTCCCAGATCTCCAAACAAAAAATTTTCACATTTACACTTAGCAACATATTTTATTCTCTCGTGGGACGTGGGCATTGCTGACTGGACCAGTATTTATTGCCTGTCCCTAGCTGTCCTTGAGAAGGTGGGGGTGAGCTGTCTTCTTGAACTGCTGCAGTCCATGTACTGTAGGTAGACCCACAATCCCCTTAGGAACGGAGTTCCAGGATTTTGACCCAGCGACAATGAAGGAATGGCGATATATTTCCAAGTCAGGATGGTGAGGGCGCTGGTGTTCCCTTGTATCTGCTGGCTTTGTCCTTCTAGATGGAAGTGGTTGGGGGGTTGGAATATACCATATTAGGATCTTTGGTAAATTTCTGCAGTGCACCTTGTAGATGGTACACACTGCTGCTACCGGGCATTGGTAGTGGAGCGAGTGGACGTGGCGCCAATCAAATGGGCTGCTTTGTCCTGGATGGTGCCAAACTTCATTAGTGTTGTTAGAGCTGCACTCATCCAAGCAATTGGAGTACTCCATCGCATTCCTGACTTGTGCCTTGTAGACAGTGCACAGGCTTTGGGGAGTCAGGAGAGCCACTCACTGCAAAATTCCTAGCCTCTGATCTACTCTTCTAGCCACTGATTTATACAATGTATCAAATTCATTTTCTGGTCAATGTCGATAATGGGGTGGGGGGGGTGGTTTCAGTTATGGTAACACCACAGAATGTCAAGTCACAATGGCTAGATTCTCGCCTATTGGAGATGGTCATTGCCTAGCATTCGTGTGGCATGCATATCACTTGCCATCTGTCAGCCCAAACCAGGGATGGCTGACCTCTCACAACTCCAGGTACAACTCCAACCAGCAGCTAGTTTCCCCCGAATCCAAATTGACTCTAGTTTTACAAGAACTTCTGGGCACTGTCAGATGTTCACTGGATGTCAAGGGCAGTCACTCACAATTTAAATTCCCCATTGCAGCAGCAATGGGATTTGAACCTGTGTCAGCAGAGATTAGCCTGGGTCTCTGGATTTCTAGACCAGTGGTAGTAGCATTACACAACTGTCTTCCCCCACCTCACCTCTGGAATTCAGCTCTTTTGACCATGTTTGAACCAAGGCTGTAATGATGTCAGGAGCTGAGTGGCCCTGGCGAAACCCAAACTGGGCATCACTGAGCAGGTTATTGCTGAGCAGGTGCTGCTCGATAGCACTGTTACTGACACCTTCCATCACTTTACTGATCAAACAACAACTGCCATTAGCTGTAGAGAGAGTTACAAAACTCTACCCAACCCCCATTCGACATTCAAAGTGTTTCAGAAATTTCACCCCTGAAAAGGGTCAGCTTTAATTTTTGGACTTTACATATGGCCTGAAACTCCAAATCATGGAAATAGTTTCTCCTAATTTTCTTTCCCTTTTGGCTCCCATTTATGTCTTGAAAACCTTTACCAAATCATCATTTGATCTTTTAAATACTGGGGAATGTTTCACCTCTGCCAATAGTTTATCCCTTGGCATTGCTCATTATGACCACAATATGATGTCTCCTCCAAGACCAATCTCTGTCCTATGCCACGAGTGCCTCACTGGCATAATGTAGTCTAGCCAGGGCTTGGTGCAACTGAAGCGTTACTTTGGAGATGGTCAACTTGGGTTGGGCACAGTTCAGCAGCTTCCATGGTCTATCTTCTGGCTTCCAATTGTCACCAACCCCACCCCACCCTACTAAAGGATCCTGCCAATGGTAGTGTCCTGTTGGAGCACCAACGTGGAGCTGTAGATACAGATGGAAGAAAGAAAGACTGCCTCCTCTCCACCTATCCTCTCCTCTATCCATCCTCTATCCGCCTCCCCCTCTCTCCCTATTTATTTCAGAACCCTCTTCCCCTCCCCTATTTCTGATGAAGGGTTTAGGCCCGAAACGTCAAGTTTTCCTGCTCCTATGATGCTGCTTGACCTGCTGTGTTCATCCAGCCCCATGCTTGTTATCTCGAACCTTCCTTCCTTTGACTGGATTTGAAGGCCTGAGCTGGATTATAGTGGGAGAGCACCACCCAGTGTTGAGTCTTAAAATCAGAAGTCACATGACACCAGGTTATAGACCAACAGGTTTATTTGAAATCACGAGCTTTCAAAGCGCCGCTCCTTTGAAGAACCATTTCACCTGATGAAGGAGCAGCGCTCTGAAAGCTTGTGATTTCAAATAAACCTGTTGGACTATAACCTGGCATTGTATGATTTCTGACCTTGTCCACTCCAGTCCAATACTGGCACCTCCGCATCAAGTCTTAACAAGATGCACTAGCATTGGCAGGATATAAATTTATTTCATGACAATTAGGTGGATGTTTATAGCACAGTGGTTGTGAACCTACCTCTGGGTCAGAAGGTTCAAGTCTCACTTGCCCTGGAGATGTCTGAGCAGGTCAATTAAAATAACTACAGACTGTTAGATATTGGTAGTAATACTACGAGGAGATTGGTAGATATAAGTCAGCACTTAATGAGAATCCTAAGATGTCGTGCCTTATTCCAACTCAAATCTGCATCACATTTAGTGCAGGCAGAGCAAATTAAGTCTCCAGTATTAACCATTACTTTGTACAATTGGCATCCATGCAACACATTAAAGAAGTTTATTTGTGGGACAGAGATCCACTGAGGTCTTTCTGGAAGGAGGAGGGTAACTTCTTCAAGGTAGGCATCCTTAGAAGAGGCTTCGCAGTGGGGTTAAAATTGTTTCAGAGATAGTAGGAACTGCAGATGCTGGAGAATCCGAGATAACAAGGTGTGGAGCTGGATGAACACAGCAGGCCAAGCAGCATCAGAGGAGCAGGAAAGCTGACGTTTCGGGCCTAGACCCTTCATCAGAAATGGGGGAGGGGAAGGGGGTTCTGAAATAAATAGGTTTGATTTAGATAAGTAACAAGGTGCCTTGTTCAGTCATGAGGATAGATTGGAGAAACTGGCTCTGTCCTCCTTGGGGAGAAGGCCAACAGGAGATTTGTCCGAAGTTTTCAAAATCAGCAGCAGTCGGGACACAGGAGGAGAAACTGTTCCTGCTTGTGACATGAACAAGAACAAAAGGGCATAGGTTGAAGATACAAACCGAAAGAACTGCGGATGCTGTAAAATCAGGAACAAAAACCGAAGGCGTTGGTAAAGCTCAGCAGGTCTG
>JAHRHZ010000264.1:59507722-59530181 GCA_024137785.1 Ginglymostoma cirratum | reverse complement strand
ATGCTGCTTGACCTGCTGTGCTCATCCAGCCCCATGCTTGTTATCTCAGATTCTCCAGCATCTGCAGTACCTTTTATCTCTGGTCCAATGCATCCATGCCGACCAGATATCCTACATTAATCTAGTCCCATTTGCCAGCATTTGGCCCATATCCCTGTAAACCCTTCCTAGTCATATACCCATCCAGATGCCTTTTAAATGTTGTAATTGTACCAGCCTCCACCACTTCCTCTGGCAGCTCATTCCATACACGCACCACTCTCTGAAAAGGGTGCCCCTTAGGTCCTTTTTTAAAGGCAGAGAAACAGAGTCAACGTTTTGAGAATGATACAATTCATCTTTGGAACTGGCATTAAACTGATTGTGTCTCTAGCTCAGTTAAGAGCCAACCACATTTGCTGTTGTTTTTAAAATGTGATAATTTCACCAACACCGAGACTGGCTTTTTTTTTTCAACTGAGAGTGGCTACACGGTCATCTATAGGCTAGTTTTAAACTCTATATTTTAACTGAATTCAAATCTTATCAGGTGGGATTCAAACCCATGTTCCTAGAACATGGACCTGGAGGTCACGGATTACTAGTCCAGTGACGTTAGCACTACACCATCACCTCTCCTGGACAATCAATGTCAGCATTATTTTTATTAATAAGTTCAATGATTTTTGCTCCTGGTATTTCACGTTTACTAAAGCAATTTCTGCAGGGTAAACAACCTACCCACGGTGTTGATGGGTTTGGCATAAGGCACGAGACCCCAGGAGTTGCTTGAGAAAAAGCCCCGGCCTTGGAAAACCAAGGGGGCAAATCCAATCAGCTTCTGGAACCTTTTCTGTATCGCTCTCATCAAACTGCCTTCCTTGAAAATAATCTGTCGGTAGACTTCATTCTCACCAAAAGTGTAAACGGGGACCAAATCGGCTCTGCCAAGCAAAGGGAAAAAAACAGGATATTTTGGAAAATAGTCATTTATAATCATAGAATCCCCCTGCAGTGTGGAAGCAGGCCTTTCAGCCCAATAAGTCAGCATCAACTCTCCAAAGAGCATCCCACCCAGACCCATGCCCCTAGCCTGTAACCCGGCATTTCCCATGGCTAATCCACCGAACTGGACACTGCAGTGCAATTTAGCACAGCCTATACATCTAACCTGAATGTCTTCAGGCTGTGGGAGGAAACTGGAGCACCCAGCAGAAACCCACACAGACATGGGGAGAATGTGCAAACTCTGTACAGACAGCAGCCCAAGGCTGGCATCAAACGCGAGTTGCTGGTGCTGTAAGGCAGCAGTGCCAACCACTGTGCCACCCAATAACGCCTCTCACAATAACTGCCTTGAAGACCATTACTTATCCCAAACCATCTCATAGAAAAATTATCAAAATAAACTTGTCACACAGCTACATCTTTATCCTTTGATGTGGCCAGGCCAGCTTTAAACTGAATGGCTTGCTCAGCCATTTCAGACAACAGTTAAGAGTCATTGCTGTGGGTCTGGAGTCACATATAGGCCTCACTGGGTAGGGTTGGCAGATGTGCTTTTCTATAGGGCACTACTGAGCAGTTGTACAACAATCAGCAATGATTGCCGGTCCCCAGACTGAAGAGAACATCTGAATCTCCTGTTTATATCTGTCAGCCAGGGCTCCCTCTTTGGCCCAGGTTAACCACAACCAAGGATCTCATAGTCAATGAGATCCACGTGGCCCTGGTTCCAATCACCACAACTTGGCTTGACAGATCACATTTTTTTTTGAGTTGTCAGTTATTGTGGTGGCTAGTCACAGAACACATTGTTAAAGAAAACCTGTGGCTTTGTATCAAAGAATTGTTTATGATACAAAGAAAACAAACCAAACTATCTAATGTTAGAATTATCTTAAAAAATAAACAGATGACAAATCAAAGTTCCAATCTGTTTCTTGACATTTATGGAAACTCAAGTCCAGAGAGGTTACACGCCTATCACAACTCAGAGTTTCTAGTGAACTGATTCCTCCCAGTTTCTTTGCTGAAGGCTCTGGAAACATTCTTTCCAAATCTGTCGACATGAACCTTTCAAAAATCTGACAGCTTAAACTTTCTCAGTTTTAGCCTGCAAATTCTCAACCTGACTTGGAAGCTTCACAGATTAAACCCTGCTGAAGTGACTCTCTGTAGGCTGCCCTGACCTCATTAGAGGTGCAGAACTGAAATTGTTACAGGTCATACGACAAGGAAACAGACCCTTTGGCCCAACAAGTCCATACTGACCATGTTCTCAAACTAAACTAGTCTCACCTGCTTGTACTTGGCTCATATCCCTCCAAACACTTCTTATTCATTAACTTATCTAAATGTCTTTTAGATGTTGTAACCGTACACGCATCCTCGACTTCCTCTGGCAGTTCAATCCACGCACAAACTAACCACTCTGTAAAAATGTTTCCCCTTGTGCCTTTAAATCTTCCTCCTCTCACCTTATAAATATGGCCCCTAGTCTTGAAAACCCCCACCCTAGGGAAAAGACACCTGCCTTTCACCTTATCCATACCCCTGACGATTTTATAAACCTCTATAAAGGTCACCCCTCAACCTCCTACGCTCCAGAAAAAAGTCTCAGTCTATCCAGCGTCTCCTTATAACTCAAACCTTCCAATCCTGGCAACATCCTGGTAAATCTCTTCTGAACCCTCTCAAGCTTAATAATGTTCTTCTTCTAAACAGGACAAAAGTAAGAAAAGGATGATCTCCTTATTGGGATTTTACTATAGACCCCTCTGGTAGTCAGCGGGAAATTGAGAAACAGATTTGTAAGGCGATCTCAGTTATTTGTAAGAATAAATAGGATGGTTGTGGCATGGGTTTTAACTTTCCAAACACAGTGAGACTGCCACAGTGTTAAGGGCTTCGATAGAACACAGAACATAGAACATTACAGCGCAGTACAGGCCATTCGGCCCTCGATGTTGCGCCGACCTGTGAAACCAATCTGAAGCCCATCGAACCTACACTATTCCCTTATTGTCCATATGTTTATCCAATGACCATTTGAATGCCCTTAAAGTTGGCGAGTCTACTACTGTTGCAGGCATGGCATTCCACATCTTTACTACTCTGAGTAAAGAATCTACCTCTGACATCTGTCCTATATCTATCACCCCTCAATTTAAAGCTATGTCCCCTTGTGCTAGCCGTCACCATCAGAGGAAAAAGGCTCTCACTGTCCACCCTATCTAATCCTCTGATCATCTTGTATGTCTCTATTAAGTCACCTCTTAACCTTCTTCTCTCTAACGAAAACAGCCTCAAGTCCCTCAGCCTTTCCTCATAAGACCTTACCTCCATACCAGGCAACATCCTGGTAAATCTCCTCTGTACCCTTTCCAATGCTTCCACATCCTTCCTATAGTGTGGCAACCAGAACTGCACGCAATCCTCCAAGTGCGGTCGCACCAGAGTTTTGTACAGCTGCAACATGACCTCACCTTAAGTGTGTACAAGAAAATTTTCTGATTCAGTATGTGGATGTACCTGCTAGAGAAGGTGCAAAGAACGCGACCTACTCCTGGGAAATAAGGCAGGGCAGGTGACTGAGGTGTCAACAGGGGAGCACTTTGGGGCCAGTGACCATAACTCTATCCGTTTTAAAATAGTGATGGAAAAGGATAGACTGGATCTAAAAGTTTAAAGTTCTGAATTGGAGGAAGGCCAATTTTAACAGTATTAGGCAAGAACTTTCAAAAGTTGATGTGTCCGGATGTTTGCAGATAAAAAGGGACGGCCGGGAAATGGGAAGCCTTCAAAAAAATGAGATAACAAGAGTCCAGGGACAGTATGTTCCTGTTAGGGTGAAGGGCAAGGCTGGTAGGTGGGGAATGCTGGATGACTACAGAAATTGAGGTTTTGGTCCAGAAAAAGGAGGAAGCACATGTCAGGTATACCCAGCAAAAATCAAATGAATCCTTAAGAGGAAAATCAGGAGGACAAAAAGGGGACATGAGATAGCTTTGGCAATAGGGTTTAAGGAGAATCCAAAGGGATTTTATAAATACATTAAGGACAAAAGAATAACGAGGATGAGAATAGGGCCCCTTAAAGATCAGCAAAGCTGCCTATGTGTGGAACCCCAGGAGATGGGGGGGAGATATTAAAGGAATATTTTGCATCAGCGTTTACTGTGAAGAAGGATATAGAAAACATGAAACATGGGAAGATAGTGACATCTTTAAATATGTCCATATTACAGAGGTGGCTGTGCTGGATGGCTTAAAACACAAAGGTGGATAAATCCCTGGGACCTGATCAGGTGTACCATAGAACTCTGTGGGAAGCTAGGGAAGCGATTACTGGGCCCCTCGCTGAGATATTTACATCATTGATAGCCATGGGTGAGGTGCCAGAGGACTGGAGGTTGGCTAACATGGTGCCGCTATTTAAAAAAGATAGTAAGGAAAAGCCAAGGAACTACAGACTGGTGAGCCCGACATCGGTGGTGGGCAAGTTGTTGGGGGGATTCCTGAGGGACAGGATTTACATGTATTTGGAAAGGGAAGGACTGATTAGGGACGGTCAACATGGCTTCATGCATGGGAAATCATGTCTCACTAACTTGATTGAGTTTTTTGAAGAAGTAACAAAGAACATTGATGAGGGCAGAGTGGTGGACATGATCTATATGGACTTCAGTAAGGCATTCGACAAGGTCCCTCATGGTGGACTGATTAGCAAAGTTAGATAACATGGAATACAGGGAGAACTGTCCATACGGATACAGAACTGGCTCAAAAGGTAGAAGACAGAGACAGGTGGTGGGGGACAGTTGTTTTTCAGACTAGAGGCCTGTGACCAGCAAGGATCGGTGCTGGGTCCAATGCTTTTTGTCAGTTATATAAATGATCTGGATGTGAACATAAGAGATATGGTTAGTAAGTTTGCAGATTACACCAAAATTGGAAATGTGGTGGACAGCAAGGAAGGTTACCTCAGAGTACAACGGGATCTTGATCAGATGGGTTAATGGGCCAAGGAGTGGCAGATGGAATTTAATTTAGACAAATATTAGGGGCTGCATTTTGGAAAGGCAAATCAGGGCAGGATTTACACACTTAATGGTAAGGTTCTAGAGGACGTTGCTGAACAAAAAGACCTTGGAGTACAGGTTCACAGTTCCTTGGAAGTGGAGTCACAGATAGATTGGATAGTGAAGAAGGTATTCGATAGGCTTGCCATTATTGATCAGTGCATTGAGTAGAACTGTTGGGAGGTCACGTTGTGACTGTACAGGACATTGGTTAGGCCACTATTGGAATACTGCATGCATTTCTCGTCTCCCTGCTATAGGAAGAATGTTGTGAAACTTGAAAGGGCTCAGAAAAGATTTACAAGGATGTTGCCCAGGTTGGAGGGTTTGTGCTATGGGAGAGGCTGAATAGGGAGGGGTTATTTTCCCCGGAGCGTCGGAGGCTGAGGGGTGACCTTATAGAGGTTTATAAAATCATGAGGGGCATGGATAGGGTGAATATCAAAGGTCAATTCCCCAGGGTGGGGGAGTCCAAATCTAGAGGGCATAGGTTTAAGGTGAGAGGGGAAAGATTTAAAAGGGACCTAAGGGGCAACGGTTTCATGCAGAGGGTGGTGTCTGTATGGAATGAGCTGCCAGAGGAAGTGGTGAAGGTCGGTATAATTACAATATTTAAAAGGCACCTGGATGGGTATATGAATAGGAAGTGTTTAGAGGGATATGGGCCAAATGCTGGCAAATGGGACTAGATTTATCTCGGATATCACGCCGGCACGGAGAAATAAGACAGAAGGGTCAGTTTCTGTGCTGTACATGTATGACTATGATCAGAGCTAGACAAAGTATTCCAGAATAGACCTCACTAACGTTCTGTACAATCCACAAAATCAGAAATTGCTGGACAAGCTCAGCAGGTCTGGAGAGAAATCAGAATTAATGTTTCTGGTCAACTGACCTCTCCACAGATGCTGCCAGACCTGCTGAGCTTTTCCAGCAACTTGCGCTCGTTTCTGAATTTTCTATCCTTCTTGCCAACGGGGACAATTTAAGACTATGGATTATCCATCACTTGGTCGGGTCCTGCCCATCGCTACATCCTCTTGCATCCCCCAGCCTCCTTCCAGCTTATGTAACATCCTTACCCTGTCTGGTTTACATCTGACTCTAGAGACACTGGAACATGGCTGACTCAAGATACAATGGAACACAATTCAATACATTCCTGATGTCAGTGGGGAGGATGTGACTAGGGTTGAAAATGGCCAAAACGTGCGACGGGAGTTTGTGCGGGAAGAGTAGTGCTGGATACATACAATAGTGACTTTGGGTCCAACACAAAGAGAGAATTCCTTACCCATTCTGCAGTGCTATCTTCACAAACCCTTTGCGGTTCTTGAGAGTCACGATGTTGCTTCCCGGGTTGCAGTCCAGGGATTCGGCTGCTCCTCCTATCACTATGATCACAGCATTCCCGCTGCCATTTTTCGACAGCAGGAAGTCAATGGCGTCCCTTGTCACTGGGAAAATACCTGCAGCAGGGTCAGAAATAAGAAGCAATGAGCGAGTGCATATTTGAACCGTGGATCACCATCGCCAACTCTTAAAATACAGGCCAGACAACATCAAGGCACTAGACAGACCACAGCTGGAATACTGTGAAAGGCTTTGGGAAAGAAAGATGGACTGACATTTGAGACAGACCAGAGAAGATACACTCGGCTGATCCCAGGTATACAGAGACTGACTTATGAGGAGAGGTTGAGCGGATTGGGCCTGTACTCAATGCATTTTAAAAAAAATGAGAGTTGACCTGATTGAAACATACAAGACTCTTAGACAGGACTCGTCAGGGTAAATGTGGAAAGGTTCTTTCCCACTGTGGGAGAGTCTAGGACCAGAGGGCATCATCTCAGAATAAGGAGTCACCCATTTAAGACTGGGATGAGAAGGAATTTCTTCTCCATTAGGGTAGTGAATCTGCAGAATTCTTTACTGCAGAGGACGGTCGAGGCTGGGTCACTAAGTGTATTCAAGGCTGAAATGGACAGATTTTTAATCAGTGAGGGAATCAAAGCTTAAAGGGGAAAAAGGCAGGAAATTGGAATTAAGGATTGTCAAATCAACCATGATCTCATTGAATGACGCAGCAGACCTGATGGACTTAATAGCCCATCTCTGCTCTTATGTCATCATAATAAGAATGAACTACACACAACACTCTTACAGCTCTTGCCTAGAGCTCCCAACAATCTTCTAGCCTGGACATGGCATCCCAGTGGGAAAATGTTTGGGAGCACTGCTTTCAGGAATGAAGTCAGGGCTGGGGTAACTACATTCAGTTCTGGACACCGCACCTCAGGAAGGACGTACTCGTCTGGGAAGGGGTGTGCTGCAGATTCACCAGAATGGCGACAGAGTTTAAGGGGTTAAACTGTGCAGACTGCTTCCAGAGAGAAGGCTACGTTCACTCGAGGACTGAAGAACGAGGTATGACCCAGCTGACTGCAATGAGGTCAGCAGCTGGGCGTCATAGACTAGGAGTTCCCTGATTGGACCAGATTAACAGCCGGAATCAGGGAGCCCTGGCTGACATAAAAAGAGGAGTGTCAGAGATACTGATACTCTGATAGCTGACTCTGAATGAGGCAGCACTAAAGTCAAGGGCTGCTCATGTGTAAATAGATGGTGACTTGGGTGACGGATACTGGCCTCTTTGGAGTTATTCCCCAGTGGAAAGACTTTAAGATAGACAAAAGAAGCAGGGATGGAGTATATTAGAGAAACTCTTTCCTCTAATGCTGATGGTGGGAAAGGAAGAGTCTCAGTCAGTCCAGAGCTGGTTGAGTGATACACATCACAGCAGGTACCAAGGAGCTGTGTAAAGAGTACGACACAGGATATACAAGGCCATGTGCCAGCAGGAGCAAGCCCAGAACAAGGGGTTGTTAAAACACTGAATCTCCCCAGAATTTTGAAAGAACCTCTTGAAAATTCTATTTGCAAGTAACATGCATCCTTCAGTTTCTGTTTGAGCTGTCAATGTGACTTCTTAAAAAATTAATTCACAGGATGTGAGGGTCACTGACCGGGCCAGCATTTTGTGCTTAATGTATAATTAGTGGTTGTGGGGAGCTGCCTTCTTGAACCGGTGCAGTCCACGTGCTGTGGGTAGACGGGAATGCCAGGATTTTGACCCAGCGACCCAGATGGAATGGCAATATATTTCCAAGTCAGGAGGGTAAGAGGCTTGGAGGTGAACTTGCAGGTGGTGGTGTTCCCATGTATCTACTGTTGTTTTTTAGAAAGTTCATTAATGGGATGTGGGTGTCACGAGACCAACATTTATTGTCCATCCCAATTGCCCAGTCAACCACATTGCTGTAGGTATGGAGTCACACAGAGCCAAGACTGGGTAAGAATGGCAGATTTCTTTCCTGGAAGTACATTACTGAATTGGGTTTTCCCCCCGAACAATCGGCAATGATTTCATGGTAATCACCGAGACTTTGAATTCCAGATTTTTATGGAATTCAAATTCCAACAACCTGTTACAGCAGAATTTGTACATGGCCTGGGTCTCTGTTGTCAAACTTGAAAAGGTTCAAAAAAAGATTTACAAGGGCCTTTTTTCCCTGGAGCACTGTAGGCTGAAATGTGACCTTATGGAGGTTTATTAAATCATGAAGGGCATAGATAGGGTGAATAGTCAAGGTCTTTTTCCCAGGGTAGGAAGTCCAAACTATAGGGCACATGTTTTAAGTGAGAGTGGAACGATTTAAAAAGGGACCCGAGAGGCAACACAGTGGCACAGGTATGGAATGAGCTCCAAGGAGGCTGGTACAATAACAACATTTGAAAGGCATCTGGATGGGTAAATGAATAGGAAGGGTTTAGAGGGAAATGGGCTAAGTGGAACTAGATTTATTTAGGATATCTGGTCGGCGCTGATGAGTTGGACCAAAGGGTCTGTTTCTGTGCTGTATAAATCTCTCTATGACTCTAAATAGTCTATCAGTAATGCCACTGGGCCAGCAGTAGACCTTTGGAAGGTTGCAAAGCAGTTGGCAAAATGGAAAAAAGTTGGTTTACAAGTCAAGGACTTCGTAGATTTTTACAAATTGCCACATCCAACATGTAGCATAGCCTCATTAACGAGGGAAAGAAAGTGATCACAAAAATCAATACATTATCAAAATAGTACCAGTGTTAAAGAGATTTTGGACAGCATCTGCAGTCATTTGATTGGATTCCACGTGGGGGCAGGGGGAGGTCATGCTTCCGAAGTTCATGAAACTGATAACAGCAATTACATTTGAACATTGCTCCCCAAGACACGTGCAGCGTCAATTACAAATGCTTTCAGGGGAAAATACCTCTGGTCCTAGGAGAGACATCTCCTGATTAGATTAGGCTTTCAACAGTGCGTGTGTGTACATGATGAAGTCAGCCACCAAGCTACTGACATATCAACTGAGGAATGCAGAACAAACAGCCGCAATAAAAGGTGACAGTAGAGATTTACCAGGATGTTGCCGGGTATGGAAGGTCTGGGTTATAAAGAAAGGCTGGGACCTTTTTCACTGGAGCGTAGGAGGTTCAGAGGCGACCTTATAGAAGTGCATAAAATAATGAGGATAAAGTTAAATGGTAGTTGACTTTTTACTAGGATGGGGGATTTCAAGACTAGGGGGCACATTTTGAAGGTGAGAGGAATGAGATTTAAGACAGATATGAGGGGCTTTTTTTTGTTTTTTTACACAGAGGGTGGCTCATGTGTGGAATGAAGTTTGAAGAAGTGTTGGATGTGGGTACAATTACAATGCTTAAAAGACAACTGGATAAGTACATGAATGGGAAAGGTTCAGAGGGATAGGGGCCAGGAGCAGGCAGGTGGGACTGGTTTAGTTTGGGATTAATGTTCAACGTTGACTAGACAGACTAAAGAGTCTGCTTCTGTGCTGTATGACTCTTAAAAACAAAAACTTCCAACTCCCTTTCCAAACACAAGCTCCGACTCGCACTTATCACCAGAAACACAGCGAGCCATCACTCAGTGGCATTCACTGTTATCTTGGAATCTGTCCGTGGTAGGCTGCGCTGAAAAAAAAAGCCACATTTCGTCAAACCTTTTCTGTCTCGCACTCCTCAGGTCGACTCGCAAGAAATAGCAAAGTATTGGGTAAATATCATTTATACTGTATGACAGGAGATTGCTGCAAAAGTTGACTCTGATTGGTACTGCCATTGCCACGGAGAATGGACCAGCTAATGATGATTGACGGTTAACTGCTGACCTTTGACTCGGATTGGTCAGGACATCGTCCCAATAAATAAACCAGCGTATGGATGTTGTGTTCAATCAGGCACAGTGACACAACAATTATATACTGCTGCCCCACAGCACCAGGGACCTGGCTGCGATTCCAGCCTCAGGCGACTGTGTGTGTGTGTGGAGTTTGCACATTCTCCCCGCGTCTGTGCAGGTTTCCTCCGGGTACTCCAGTTGCCTCCCACAGTCCAAAGATATGCAGGTTAGGTGGATTGGCCATGGGATATGCAAAGTAACTGAGACGCAGTCGGGAGCAGGGGGCAGGTCTGGTTGGGATGCTCTTCAGGAGGGTTGGTGTAGGCTCAATGGGCCAAATGGCCTGCTTCCACACTGTTGCGATTCGATGATTCAGGTGCAGTGCGTGCTCGCATTGGTGTGTTTGTGAAGAAAAGACCTTGTCCATTAAAATATGGAGCATCAAGCTCTTCCACACTGTCAGCTCAAACAACAACAACCCTAAACTGGCTGCCAGTGTCAATTCTTCACACACTCAGGACTGTCCAGCAAATGCTGTCCAATCAAAATCCCATTTAATGTCCTGCAAAGCTTGCAGCACAATGCCAACAGGCGAGTCTTTGGGTTGTACGTATGGTATTGAGTTTGGATCCCCATTAAGCCCAGCTCTCACAAACATCTTTGTTGGATTTGATGAGAAATGTGTCTTCAATGGGGTGACCCCACACTTCCCACCCCCGGCACATAACTGATATGTAGATAATATTTGTGCCATATTTGAATCCTCAGTTCCATGCAAGAAATTACAACGAGTGTGGCGCCGTGGGATCTTTTACATCACTGAACTGTTACAATCCACAGCAGGCCATTTGGTCCATCGTGCCCACACTGGACTTTGTGCCAATCTCCTGCCTTTTCCCCATATCCACATCTACGTGAGAGTGGGCAACTAGGGCTTTGGCTTGACCTCCAGTCTGAGAGACCACATTGCTGACAGTATGGCATTCCTTCAGTTCAGCACTGCAAGTGCCAGCCTATACCCTGTGCCCAATGGTCTGGACTGGACTGGACTTGTACCCATGACCAACTCACTCAAGAACAGAAGCCCGCTCACTGAATTGTAGCTGACACCACGTCAATCATTTTGCCCGTCACACTCAAGCAAGAGGTGGGGTTTTCTTCCCTATTTGTTGGACTCACCTCCACTCATTAAATAGTCCCGCAGAATTGGCATCCGGAAGTTACCGGCCAGCGTGGCTAGAGAAGGCCGAATTCCCGGAAATTTCGAGGAAAAACCAGTGGCTTCCGTTCCAAAGTTGCAAAAGGCTCCAAAGCAGAAGATGCCATGGGGGTGATAACCGAAGATGTAGTTCCTGTTGGGATCGAGGTTGTGAGTTTTCACCAACTGTGGTTGGAAGTAAAACAAAATGACACAAAACTCAGTGAACTACGGTAACAACAACGACCACAACGACAAAACTACCCAACTTCACCTCATTGCACTGAGAAAACGCATCAGTTCAATGTTTCTGGGGTCCTTCATTTGAGGAAAATAAAGTAGTTGAAGAAGAACAAGTAGTCAAGGCGAAAAGCACAGTAACATTTAAGGGAGGAATCAAAAGAAACTTGGGAATTTATAGATAACCTGCTTGTTTCTGTTGGTTAAGGCTTGAATTTTGGCAGGCACTATGACAGCCTGCTCTTTCATTAATTCTGTGGGACGTTTTATTTACAGTCGAGAGTGCAGGCACAGCCTATGTTTAGCACGTCATCCATGGGCTGAAAATGCAGTAGAGGCAAGTTTGATTACCACAGCCTTATTATAGAATCCCTACAGTGCGGAAGCAGGCCATTCAGCCCATCACATGCACACCAACCCTCCAAAGAGCATCTCACCCAGACCCAGCCTCCCTCCATAATCCTGCACTTAGCCTGGCAAATCCAAATATAACTGTGTTGTATAATCCATCTAGCCTCCACATCCCTGGATACTATAGGCAATTTAGTATGGCCAATCCACCTAACCTGGATTGCAGGAGGCCAGAGCAAATCCACACACACACAGGGAAAACATGCAAACTCCAGACAGTCAGTCACCCAAGGCAGGGATCGAACCTGGGCCCCTGGCACTGCGAGGCAGCCGTGCGAACCACTGAGCCACCATGCCACCTGGTAGATACAAAATATTACTTGATACAAAATAACGTTCAGGATTGTGTGGTAAACACACAAACATAAAATATAGGAGCAGGCTATTCAGCCCTTAGAACCTGCTGCACCATTCAACAGGATCACCGCTGGGAGAAATGAGAGAAAATGGCACTGCGACATAATGTCCAGAGAGCCTCTGTAGACATGGGCTGAATGGCCTCCTTCCCAAATGTATCAATTCTGTGAGCCTGCATTTTTTTTTAAAAAACATTCATGGGATGTGGGTGTTACTGGGTAAGTTAACATTTACTGCCCAGAGAATCAAGAGTCAACCACATTGCTGTGGGTCTGGAGTCACATGTAGGCTAGAACGGGTAAGGATGGCAGATTTTCCTTGCTAAATGACATTAGTGAACCAGATGAGACTTCTTTTAATAGTTCCATTAATTCCAGAAGGGTCACCGGACCCGAAACGTTAACTCTGTTTTTGACTTCACAGATGCTGCCAGACTTGCTGAGCTTTTCCAGCAACTTCTGCTTTTGTTCCTGATTTACAACGTCCGCAGTTTGTTCGGCTTTTTCCAGATTTTTAAAAATTGATTTCAAATTTCACCATCATGCGTGGCAGGATTCACACCCGGGTCCCCAGAACATCATGTGGGTCTCTGGATTAATAATCCAGTAACATCATCATTGAGCCTCTTCTGCAGTACACCAGACCAGTGAGATCTTCCCAGGATAAAGTCAAACAAATTCATGGCAAAGCATGGAACTGCAACATGTATTTGCTCAAATTTTGCTATTTCATTAAATTGGAAGGGCAGTTGACTGTACAAATATGTATCCAGTTACAGAGGAGTGTCTAGACAATGTCATTGCCCGCAACACTGACGGAACCACCCCCCACTCTCGAGGAACATCCTTGTCTTTGCAGACTGGTTGAAGGACATTGCCAACTCATTTTGACTGTGTCAGCAACACTGGCCCTGTTTCGTGTTCAGCTGAATGTGAGTCAGCTCAGATAACACCACCCTCTCACCAATGTGGGTGAACACACCTGGATAGCAGTGGAACTGCAAGACTATTTACAATGAAGTTAAGAAGAAGCGAGAAAAACAAACTGGACAACCACTACTGTCGTAATTTCGTTCAGCACGGAAACAGGCCCTTCGGTCCAACCAGTCCATGCTGACTGTCCCACCTTCCTGTGCTTAGCCCATATCCCTCCAAACATTTTCTGCTCGTGATCTTATCCAAATGTCTTTTAAATGTTGTAACTATACTTCCACATGCCGCTTCCTCTGGTAGTTTATTCCACACACTAACCACTGTGTAAAAAAAGTTGCTTCTCGTGTCTTTGTTTAAAATCTTCCCCCTCTCACCTTAAAAATTGTCCCTTAATTTTGAACACCGACACCCTAGGGAAAAAGCCCTTGTCATTCACCTTAATCGTGCCCCTCGTGATTTTATAAACCTTAATAAGGTCACCCTCCTACAGTCCAGTGTAGAATATCTCAGTCTTTCCAGTTTATTTTTTATAATCTTAAACCCTCCATTCCTGGTCACATCCTGGTAAATCTTTTCTGAACCCTCCAATCCTATCTATAACAGGGCAAGCAGTATTGTACAGAGTGCTCCAGAAGAGGCCTCACCAACATCCTGCAAAACCCCAACATGACGTACCAACTCCTGTAGTCAAAAGGTCTGAGCGATGAAGGCAAGCGTGCTAAACCTGGTGATACAAATTTCAAAGAAATGTGCCTGAGCCTCTAGGTCTCTCTTGTCTACAATACTACCCAGGGCCCTACCATTAATTGTATAAATCCTGGTCTTGTTTGTATTACCAAAATGCAATATCTCACATTTTTCTGAATTAAACTCCATTCGTGACTCCGCAGCCCATTGACCCAATTGATCGAGATCTCTTTGCACTCCGAGATAATGTTCTTCATCGTCCACTATACCACCTATTTTGACATTATCTGCAGACTTACTAAACGTGCCTTCTATATTGTCATGCAAATCATTTATATAACTGTCAAACAAAAGTGGACCCAGCGCCCAATCCCTGTGGAACACTGCTGGTCACAGGCCTCTGTCTCCTACCATCAAGCCAATCTTGTATCCAACTGGCAAGCTCATCCAAATCTCACGTGATCTAACTTTATTAATTAGTTTACCCAGTGAAACCTTGTCAAAGGCTTTACCAAAGTCCAAGTAAACACCATCCACTGCTCGGCCATCAATCTTTTTGGTTACTTCGCTACAAAACTCAATCAAGTTTGAGAGAGACAATTTCCTCTCACACAAACCCATGCTGACTATCCCAAATCAGTCCTTGCCTCTCCAAAACCCATCTTTCAGGATTACATTCAACAATTTACCCACCACCAGTGCAAGACCCAAAGGTGTATAGTTCCCAGGCTTCTCCTTACAGCCTTTCTTAAGCAAAGGCAAAACATTAGCCACCCTCCACTCACCCGCTACTTCACCCATGATTATAGATGATGCAAATATTTCTGCCAGGGGCCCTGCAATTTCCTTCCTAGCTTCCCACACACCTTGGGATACACTTGATCAAGTCCCAGAGATTCACCTACCTTTATGTTTTCTAAGAACTCCAGCACTTCCTCTTCTGTAATGAGAACTGCCTTCCATTATTCATTCACAGGCGTTACTGGCCAGGCAGCATTTATTGCCCATCCCCAATTGTCCAGAGGGCAGTTAAGAGTTAACTGCATTGCTGTGGGTCTGAAGTCACACGTAGGCCAGACAAGGTAAGGATAGCAGATTTCCTTCCCCCAAAAGGGCATTTGTGAACCAGATGGGTCTTTCAGGCATTTGGCATTGGATCCATGGTCATCATTAGATTCTTAATTCCAGATATTTATTGAATTCGAATTCAAATTCCACCATCTGCCGTAGCAGGATTTGAACCCGGGTCCCCAGAATGTTATCGGAGTCTCTGGATTAACAGTCCAGCGATAATACCACCAGGCCATCTCCTCCCCGAAATCATCAAAACATCAATCTTTATTTTCCTGAGTTCTCGAGGCTCCATTTCTTTCTCAACAGTAAAAACTGATGAAAAACATTCATTTAATATCTCTCCCATCTCCTGAAGTTCAACACAGAGACAACCTCCTTGATCTTTAAGGGGCCCTACTCTCTCAGTTACTCTCTTACTTTTAATGTTAATTATTCTACAAATACATTATCTGCCAAGGGTCTCTATCTAATATGATTCCTTTTTATTCTTGACTAGAACCTCTATATCTTTATTCATTCATTGTTCCCTTAATCTTACCAGCCTTGTCTTTCACTCTACCAGGTACATAATGCCTTTGAACTCTCATTATCACATTTCTGAAGGTCTCCCACTTGTCAATCATCCCTTTACCTGCAAACAGTCTCCTCCAATCAGCTTTTGAAAGTTCTCGTTTTCATACCCTTAAAATTTGCCTTCCTCAAACGAAGAATTTTCAACTTTCATGGAGAACATAAGAACTAGGAGCAGGAGGAGGCCATTCAGCCCCTCAAATGTGCTTTGCCATTAAATAAGACCATAGCTGATCTCATCTTGGCCTCAACTCCACTTGCCTGCCCACTCTCCATAACCCCTGGTCTATCTCCTCAAATTTATTCCCATACTTCTGGAAGTCTGAAATGAAAACTGAGTGCTGGTGAAACTCAGCAGACCTGGGAGCATCTTTGGAGAGAGAAGCAGAATTAATATTGAATCAGTTTGGAACAGTCACAATTAGAGTCGGAACATTAACTGTTTCTCTCCCCGCTGACGCTGCCGAGTTTCTCCAGCACTTTCTGGTTTTACTTATAAGCCTTTGTAAGGGCTTTAGCACAAGGTTGTTCCAGGATCCTAATGTCACAGAGCAACACATCACTGGACATAAACAGAACAGTGTGGGTGGAATCAGAACACTAGAATGAGAGAAAGCCTGAGGGTATGTGGACATTGATACATGAAGATGATAGATTTGTCCTCAAATAATGTAGCTACATCAGGGTGGCATGGAGGCTCAGTGGTTAGCACTGCTGGCTCAGTTCCAGAGACCTGGGTTTGATTCCATACTTGACTCAACTTTCTGAATGAAGTTTGCACATTCTCCCCATGCCTGCTTGTGTCTGTTTCAATTTCTTCCCACAATCCAAAGATGTGCAAGTTAGGTCGATTGGCCATGGAAATGCAGCGCTACAGGGATGGTACGGGTCTGGGTGGGATGCTCTTTAGAGGGCTGGTGGGGACTCTATGGGCTGAATGGCCTGCTTCCTGGCTGGAGGGATTCTATGATAACCACATACAGCAGTATCCAGCATGAAAATAACAAATTCTGTTCTATTGAAGACAGATTTCGGAGGTGATGGCCTTGTAATACCATCACTGGATTGTTATACCAGAGACCCAGGAAATGTTCTAGGGACTGAGGTTCGAATCCTGCCATGGCAGATGGTGGAATTTGAATTCAAATTTTAAAAAAATCTGGGAATTAAGAGCTTAATGACGGCCATGAAACCATTGCTGATTGTTAGGGAAAGCCCATCTTCTTCACTAATGCCCTTTATGAAGGAAATCTGCCATCCTTGTCTACACGTGACTCCAGACGCACAGCAATATGGTTGACTCTTAACTGCCCTCTGGGCAATAAATGCTGCCCTAGCCAGTAACACCCTGCTCCTATAAAAGAATTTTAAAACTTAAACATTTCCTTCTCCTCAACCAATCTGTCTCAAACCCAAACTCAGCCCGACATCAAACCACACAATAATCAAAAGCCTATCTTTTGAACCTAGCTTTTAGCCTTTGATCCAATATCCCTTCAGTGGCTCAATACTAATTCCAGTTTTATAATGCAATTTAAAGCCTCATTATGGTTAAAAGGCTCTACATAAACTAAGGCTGTCCTTGAGATAGTAGAATCACATGGTGGAAGAGGCTCAAGGAGATAAAGACCAACATAGGTGCTGCGCCTCCCCAAGAAAATAAAAGGTTTATATAAAAAAAGTGCAAAAAGTAATGAATGGAAAACATGGTATATGGTAGGAATCTTGATTGCAATCCAGAAGAGACTGTTGAATGCAGACTGCATCTTGTGTTTAAAAAGGGAATTAGTAAAGGACTCAACAGGAAACAAATTGCAATGGAACGCAGGAACAGGAGTAGGCCACTCAGCCCCTCAAGACTGTTCTGCCATACAATGAGATCATAGCTGATCTGTAGCCTAACTTCATGCTATCCCTTAATACCTTTGCTTGACAACAATTGATCCATCTTCGATTTAAAATTAACAACTGATCCACACTGTCCACAGCCTATTGTGCAAGAGAGTTCCACCTGTGTGTGCAGGAGTGCTCCCTAACATCTCTTGAATGGTCTGGCCCTAATTCTCAGTGTCCCTAGTTCTAGAATCTCCAATCAGTGGAAAGAGTTAATCTTTACCTAGGATTTTCCTGTTAACATCTTGAGCACATCAACCAGACTTTGTGGTGGCTACCAAGAACACGAAGGGGAATGGAACTGGCAAGGCTACTCTTACGGGCTGAATGGCCACCTTTGGTGTTGTAACCATTTTATGATTCTGTGAAAGAGACAGCTCCCAGACAGAGACTGAAAGAAAGCAAGAAAGCAAGAAAGCAAGATGAACATTAGCTGATTCTTATGGTCAAACAGATCTGTGCCAATCTATGGCGCCATCGAAACTCATACTCGACAGCAGCTTGTAACCTTGCCAGAACTTTTTGCAACTGCAAGTATAATTAAATGGCAATCCATTTTCGCAATCTGAGCCATTTCCCAAGAATTGTAGTTTGTCCAGGATTTCCAAACTGATGAATAAACCTTTCAGACAGTGCTAGTTACTGTACTGTCTATGTAAACAGGCTGACAAGCGTACATGCCAACTGGCAGTGAATGGTGATTGATTTTTTCTGCTGTCATTTTCCATTATTACGAGGTGCCCTTCTGTAACCAATCCCCCATCATCCCCACCACCTCACACAGGGGTGACTGAGCTCTGCACCATCCGATTCAAAGGTAAGATGGTAAGGAACATTATAAGCTGGGGTATTAGATAAAGTCTGGCCAGTTCAAATGAAGTGCATTTACAGTAAATTCTGTGTCAGAACAGGTTTACGTAGTCACTGGACTCAAAACATGAACTGGTGTTTTTCTCTTTACAGACCTGCAGGTACTTTGTTTTTGTTTCAGATTTCCAAGATCCACAATTCATTCTTTATTATAGAAAGGTCACTGTATAAATGAAATGATGAAACATCTCAAGGAGACCCATAGGTAGAAGTATAAAGCAGAATATGACAGTAAACCACATAAGGAGATATTAATTAAGGTAACCAAATGTTTGGTCCAAGAATTAGGCTTTAAGAGCTGATGAGGAAAGAGGGGAAGTGAGATGGTGAGATGGAGAGATGTAGGGACATTTAAGAGCTGCGGCCCCAGGCAACTGAAGCCACCAATGGTGATGCGATAGGATGCTCAAGAGGAATGCAGGGATCTGGGAGTGTTGTTGGACTGGAGGAGGTTACAGAGATATAGATAGCAGCAAGGCTGTTAAGAGAAATGAAACAGAAATAAAAAGGATAAGAGTTTTTAAAATCTAGACCGTTGTTTGACTCGGAGCCATCGTGGTCCAAGGTAAAGTGTCTAACTACAAATGACCTACCCCAAGAGAAGCCGAGTCTTTCACCCCTGCCTCAGACCCACACCCCCTTAAAAGGCAGTGGAACAAAAAAGGTGCACCATTTTGTAGCACAGAATGCAGCCGTTTGGCCACCAATGCCCTCTGACCTTCTCCACCTTCCCTCTCCCACCCTCCCCCATCCCCCCGACTCTCAAAAACATGAAATTAAGGATCGTTTATGTGCAACTCTCACCCCTACCCCTCCTTCCAGAGGAAGTGACCTGCTGCTTGCCAAGGTGTTGCGTTTACTGTCGGACTGGGGACCGGACTCTACCTAGGCAAAAAAGTGAGAATTTGATAGGGACGAATGAGCTGAAGGAGCTGGGGTCGTTCTCTTTAGAAGGGTGAAAGAGGTGTTTTGAAAGAGATTTTCAAAGTTGAGGAGGGGGCTCTGGACAGATTAGGTAGGGAGAAGCCGGCAGAAAAGTGAAGAGTGGGAGCTCTCGGGTTTATGGTGAAACCGTCCCTGTTACTTGTAGCTACCCTTAAGAGGGCAGTGCTACGTTCATCTGTCAAACCAAGACAGCCACCGTAGCTGATCTGAAACCACACTGCAATTACAGTCATTTAATTACACTTAGGCTAACCTTTCTTTCTGCGACCCTCTGCTTTGCCCTCTGCTCCTTCAAAGACATCCGTGCCCCTGATAAAGCTAAATTTCTTATTTATTCTTTCATGGGATGTAGACACCACTGGCACAGCCAACATTATTTACTTACTCACTCGTCCCCAATTATCTTTGAACCAGATAGTGTGCTAGGCCATTGAGGGCAGTTAAGATGTAACTATATTGCTGAGAAAGTCTGGAGTCACATGTAGACAAGCCCAGGTAAGGATCGTAGATTACCTTTCATGAAGGACACTAGTGAATCTGCGGCATTTTATGAAAAATCAACACATTCCATCATCATTCTCTTTAGAATAGCTTTCACTTCCAGAAATATTAATCAAATTCAAATTCAAATTCCACCATTAATTTGTGTTACTGGATTTGACAGTCAGAGCTGTACAGCATGGAAAACAGGAAGGGTACGTACTGAGGAAGGGTCACCGGACCCGAAATGTTAACTCTTTTCTCCTCCACAGATGCTGCCAGATGTGCTGAGCTTTTCCAGCAACTTTGTTTTTGTTCCTGATTTACAGCATCCGCAGTTCTTTTGGTTTTTATTATGGAAAACAGACCCTTCGGTCCAACTAGTCCATGCCGACCAGATATCCTAAATCATTCCAGTCCCATTTACCAGCATTTGGCCCATATCCCGCTAAACCCTTCCTATTCATATACACGTCCAGGTACCTTTTAAATGTTGTAATTTTACCAGCTTCCAACATTTCCTCTGACAGCTTGTTCTATACACGCACCACCCTCGGCATGAAAAAGTTGCCTCTTAGTTCCCTTTTAAATTATTCCCCTCTCACCTTCAACCTATGCCCTCTAGTTTTGGGCTCCCTACCCTGGGGAAAAGACCCTGGCTATTCACCCTATCCATGCCCCTCATGATTTTATAAACTTCTATAAAGGTCACCCCTCAGCCTCCGACGCTCCAGGGAAAATAGCCCCAGCCTATTCAGCCGGGCCCCATAGCTCAAACTCTTCATCTCTGGCAACATCCTTGTAAATCTTTTCTGCATCCTTTCACGTTTAGCAACATCTTTCCTACAGCATGGAGACCAGAATTAATAGCAGTATTCCAAAAGTGGCATGACCACTGTCGTCCACAGCCGCAACATGAGCTCCCAACTCCTATACTCAATGCACTGACTAATAAAGGCATACGTAGCAATGCCTTCTTCGCTATCCCATCTACCTGTGACTCCACCTTCAAGGAACTATGAACCTGAACCCCAAAATCTCTGTTTGGCAACAACTCCTGCCCTGGTGTGCCTTGCCCAAATGCAACACCTCGCATCACATTCATCTCAATAAAACTCTATCTGCAACTCCTCAGTCCATCTGATCAAGATCCTGTTGTACTGAGGTAACCTTCTTCACTGTCCACTACACCACCAATTTTGGTGTTATCTGCAAATTTACTAACCATACCTCCTATATTCCCATCCAAATCATTTATACAAAATGACAAAAAGCAGTGGACCCAGCAATAATCCCTGTGGCACACCGATGGTCATAGGGCTCCAGTCCTAACAACAACCTTCCATCATGACCCTCTATCTCGATGACTAATTTTAATTACTAATTCTTAAAACCGTGTCCCCTAGTTCCAGTCTCTACCACAAGAGGAATTGCTGGCATTCACTCTACCCAGTTCCCTCTGAATCTTAGATGTTTCAAGAAGGTTTGTGTATTCACACACAGGATGTGGGCATCACTGGCCAGGCCAGCATTTATTGCCCACTCCAAATTGCTCAGAGGCCTGTTAAAAGTGAATCTGATGTCACATGTAGGGCTGAGTCATAGACCAGGTAAGGACAACAGTTCCCTTCTCTAAAGGGCAGTAGCCAACCAGATGGGTTTTCCCCACCACCTCCCCACTCAATGGTAGCCATTAGAGTCTTAATTCCAGTTTTTTTTTTAAATATTGAATGCAAATTCCACTAATTGCTGTGGATCTGGCAGGATTTGAACCCAGGGCCCTGGAACTATACTCAGCTCTCTGGGTTGACAGTCCAGCGATAACGTCAGTAAGCTATCACCTGCCCGCTCATGCTTCCGAACTCCTCAACCTTTCCTCACAGGATAAAGTTATCCAGAATACGGGCTTGTTGAACTGTGGGCATCAGATAGCTCAGTCGGTTTGCGATGCTGAGGGGAACCAACAGCAGGGGTTCGATTCTCACATTGGCTGAGGTTACCCATGAAGGTGACTTTCTCAATCCCATCACTCACCCGAGGCATGGGGACCCTCAGGTTAAACCATCACCAGTTGTCTGTCGATAACAAGCATGGGGCTGGATGAACACAGCAGGTCAAGCAGCATCATAGGAGCAGGAAAACTTGACGTTTCGGGCCTCAACCCTTCATCAGAAATGGGGGAGGGGAAGAGGGTTCTGAAATAAATAGGGAGCAGTATACCACATTGGCAGATGTGCAGGTGAACCTCTGCCTGATGTGGAATGTCTTCTTGGGGCCTGGGATTGGGGTGAGGGAGGAGGTGTGGGGGCAGGTGTAGCACTTCCTGCGGTTACAAGGAAAAGTGCCGGGTGTGGTGGGGCTGGAGGGGAGTGTGGCGCGGACAGGGGAGTCGCGGAGGGAGAGGTCCCTCCGGAAGGCAGATAAGGGTGGGGAGGGAAAGATGTCTTTGGTGGTGGGGTCTGACTGTAGATGGCGGAAGTGTCGGAGGATGATGC
>JAHRHZ010000264.1:59463636-59492722 GCA_024137785.1 Ginglymostoma cirratum | reverse complement strand
TATGATGCTGCTTGACCTGTTGTGTTCATCCAGCCCCATGCTTGTTATCTCGGATTCTCCAGCATCTGCAGTACCTTTTATCTCCAGCATCTAGAGTTCTTGGTTTTATGTTAGAGTCTGTGTGGGTGATTCTCTCAACTAGAAGGAGGCGGGAATACCACCAAACTGTTTCACCGCTAATGTATCTTTGAAAGCGCAGATTTTTTTTATTGCAAAGATATAAAAATAAAGATTTTTGTTTTATGTACCTACACAGTTGCGGAAGCATTTCTATACAGTCTTTGCACATGAATTAGAAGCAAACATTGGAATTTGACATTCCCTGCAGTTACGACAAAAAAAAAGGCATCTCTTACTTATCCAAGACTATATTTACATGCATTTGAGGCACCAGGAGGGTCTGATAACTGAACTGACCTCCACTGTACTTTGTCTGAGGTCTTTCTACCAGTGGTCTTTCCCCCACTGTGCTTTGGCAGCAGATGCCCCAAGCTTTAGTGTGTCCCTCAGCACATAGTCCTGGACCTTGGAATGTGCCAGTCTGCAACACTCAGTCGGGGTCAACTCCTTGCTCTGGATGACCAATACGTTTCGGGTAGACCAAAGAGCATCTTTCACCAAGTTGATGGTCCTCCAGGCACAGTTGATGTTTGTCTTGGTGTGGGTCATGGGGAACAGACCGTACAGCAGAGTCCCGCATCACAGAACTGCTCGGGAAGAACCCTGACAACAACCACTGCATCTCTCTCCAGACTTCCTTTGCAACAGCACATTCCAGCAGGAGATATGCGACAGTGTCAAACCCCCAGGGCAGATGCTTGAGTAGGTAGGGTATAGCGCAGCTAAATTACACAAAAGGTCACAAAAACGGCAATGTGACAATGCCCACATTAATCTGATTTTGATCATGTTGGTAAGGGATAAACATTGGTCTCAGAACAGGATGGAGAAACATCCTCCTCGCATGAAATATGATCCTGGGGTATCTTCCAATAAAAGGAATGTTTTTAGGTCTTTGACCAGAATGTCACCGTCTCTAACTCACCGTGAATTCAAAATTTTAAACGCACATCAATCTCAAATAGAACATTCATTGGAATCAAGTTAGCTGGGCACATGATCAAACTGTAGAAGTATTGAACCACAACTTTGTGATCAAATTCTTAATGCACAAGAGAAAAAAAATTGAGAAACAACTTCCAGCTGACTAGCATATATTCTTTTAAAAAAGCCACAAAGTTCTTGCATTTATAAAAAGGACCTTCAACCTCCCAATGAGCTTCAAGGGGAGACAATGGTGTCGCAGTAATGTCACTGAGCTAACAAATGGGAGGTCCAGGTTAATACTGTGGCGATTACAGGTACAAATCCCACCACAGGAGTTGGTGGAATTTAAATTCAATTAATAAACAAAATCTGCAATTATAGAGGGGAAAAGCTAGTCTTGGTGGTGACCCAAGAGAATTATCAATTGATGTAAAAACCTACATGGTTCTTTACACATCCATTAGACAAAGAAACTTATTGGGATTCAGACACTGGTTGCCTGCATTAGTGACCCAGTGACATTATTGCTATGGCGTTGTTCCCTCCCCTGTTCTAAATACTGTCATGGGATCTTTTATGTATATAAAAGGTCAGATAGGACCTATGGTACCTTCAGTAGCATAGCATTCCCTGTGTACAGGACTCCAACACGGAGGAAGTTCAGCATCAATTTTGAGCCCCGGTTCCAGGAGTGGGAACCAGGCCTCTGACCACTAGAGGGCGTGACACTAGTGTCTATGACACTGGATAGCATTATGGAAGGGGTCGATGATCTTATGGGAGAGGAGTAAAAAGCAGAATGGCATACTGAGACTATTTAAATTATTTGCTTATCAACCAGCTCAGCGATGTTGTGACACACCTCAAACTTCAAGCTAGCTCTCGTGAATGCTTGAGTGACACCATGACTGGGCCACAAGTGCCCTTCCTGAAGTTATTTAAACACAAAATTCAAAAAAGGCGCACTTCATTACAGCAAACCCTCATTCCCAAGAAATTACAAGTCTCATCACTTGGTCATTTTAACGTACTCACTCGGACAGGAAAGTATTCTCGGAAGTATCTCCATACAGCCCAGTTCCGAACCCATTCTGACCTCCGTCCACCTGCAAAGAGGGTATTTTAATTTTGCCAAAATGATCAGCCACAGCATGACTTGCAAAGTATATGTTACTCCCCCTTGTTACTTTCTCCCAGTCCTGAAAATTCCTCCTGTTTAAAACATTTATCCAATTCATTCTTGGAAAGTTCTGACTGAATCTGCTTGCAATGTAGTTGTAGTTTCAGGAAGCAGGTCCCAGATCGTAACTCGCTGTGTAACAAATCTCCTCTCCTCCATCCTTTTGCTTCTGCCAATTATCTTGAATTTGTGTGCCTTCTGGTAACTACATCAAACTTTTGGTAAAAAACCATCACCTTTATTCTACCTTCCCTCAACCTTTTATCCTCCCACTTTGAAGAACAGCAGCCGCAGATTTTCTACTCCTTGTATTTAAAGGGAACCATTCTGAGAGATTTTTCTTCTTAATTCAGTCACAGGATTAGGGCATTGCTGGCAAGGCAGCATTTATTGTTCATCCTTAGTTGCCCAGAGGGCAGTTAGGAGTCAACCACATTGCTGTGGGTCTGGAGTCACATGTAGGCCAGACCAGGTAAGGATGGCAGTTTCCTTCCCTAAAGGACATTAGTGAAGCAGATGGGTTTTTCCAACAATTGACAATTGATTCACAGTTATCAGTAGATTCCTAATTCCAGATTTTTACTGAATTGAAATTCTACCATCTGCCGTGGTGGGATTCAAACCCAGGTCCCCAGAACATTATCTGGGTCTCTGGATTAACAGTCCAGTGATAATACCACTAGGCCATTGCTCTTCTGCACCCTCTTCCACACCTTGACATCCTTCCCAAAATGAGGCTCCCAGAATGGAGCACAACACTCCAGCTGGGGCCTCAGTGATTTGCTAATGTTTGCCATCAATTACATATGAATTCTCTAATCTACTCCTCTAATTAGAAATTTGAGGATCCCGCATGCTAATCATGTCCATAGGTTATGCAGCAGCCAATGGTGGGTTGTTGAACCGCATGGGACATCGTGGGCAACATCCACCTTCACCCACATCCACTTGCTGTCAAAGTGGGCAAAGAGTGCTCAGGTCTTAGACCTTCCTATACAAGTGGGAAATTGCAAGATCTCCACTAATGGCAACTGAAGCATTCCTGCATAGAGCCGAGGATCTTTCATGTCACTGTTCCTCAAAGATGATTCCACTGACATTTGAATAGACCAGGCCCACATTTGCTGGTGTTTTGAAGACAGCTGAGCAACTGAATTATATAAACATCAAGGTGCCTGGCAGGATAAATGCTGAGAACACGCTCTCCTGGTTATGGAATCTAGAACTCACCACAGTCTCAGAACAAGGGGTTGCTTATTGGGACTAAGACGAGGAGAATTTGTCTCCTACTCTTTCAAAGGGATGCAGATATCACTGGCAAGTCCAGCACTTGCTACCCTTCCCCAATTGCCTCTTGAACTGAGCAGGTAGTTCAGTCATTTTAGATGGCATTTAAGAGTCAACCACATTGCTGTGGGTCTGGAGTCACATGCAGGCCTAGACCAAATGAGGACAACAGACTTCCTTCCAAAACAAAAAGACAAAGGACCACTGGGTTTTAATGACTATGCTGATAGTTGAGTTACTGAGATGTGGTGGTGACCACGAGAACTGAGACACGTTTTCAATTGCAGATTTGTTTACTGAACGTAAATTCCATCAGGAGATTCCATTAGATTCTAAACTCACATTGCCAAAGCATCGGCTTGGGCCTGTATGGATCACCAGTTCAGTGGCATTACTCTGGTGGTGATGCTCCAGAACTTGGAGGCGGCATGGAGTAGTGACAATGTTGGTAGTCTGGTTAAACCAGATTGCCAGGTTGTTATTCTCAAGAAATGTGTTCAAATCCCACCACAGCGCCTGGTGAAACTGGAATTCAATAAGACATCTGGAAAATAGAATTTCCTTTAGGGAAGGAAATCTGCTGTCCTCACCTAGTCTAGGCCTACATGTGACTCCAGGCCTACAGCAATGTTGTTGACTTTTAACTGCCTTCAGGGACATTAGAAATGGGCAATAAATGCTGGCCCAGCTACTGTCCACATCCTATGAATGATTCAAAAAAAGAATTTCTTGCACAAAAAGCCTGTGGCTAGCGAGTCATTAGTTGTATCGAAGACAGCACCCGAGCTGTCAGAGGTGGAGGAGGCTGGTACAACTACAACATTTTAAAGGCATCTGAATGGGTACAGGAATAGGAAAGTTTAGTGGGACACAGGCTAAATGGGGCTAGATTCACTTAGGATATTCAGTCAGCATGTACAAGTTGGACCGAAGGGCCTGTATGACTAATGGGATAAAGCAGAAAGGCGGACTTGGAGTAGAAGATCAGCTGTGACCTTGTGAATAGCGTAGCAGGCTCGACTACTCTACTCCACCTTCTATTTCTTACACTGAGGTGTGGACAGCACTGAAAAATTGGCTCCTTTCACTGCAGTAATTTCATTCTTTGGACGCCGAGCTTGGTTGACAAGTGTATCATTCATTGCCCATCCCTAATCATCCTGTAAAGGTGATCGTGAGCCACCTTCCTGAACCACTGCGGTCTATGCCGTGTACGTATACTCATAAGTCACAACACCAGATTATAGTAGGACAGGTTGTTTTGAAATCACAAGCTTTCGGAGCGCTGCTCCTTTGTCAGGTGAAGTGCTTCGCTTCACCTTAAGGAGCAGCACTCCGAAGGCTTGTGATTTCAAGCAAATCTGTTGGATTAACCTGGTGTCACGTGACATCTGAGTTTGTCCACCTTAGTCCAACACCGGCATCTCCACATGTTGTATGCTCATGTTGTATGGAAGGAAGGGATTTTAACCCTAATGAATCTGGTATTACAATTCCAAGTCAGAATTCAGTTGGTGGGGTTCCTACGTAACTACTGGCCTCATCCCAGCTTGCAGATTTGGAAAGTGCTGCGGAAGAGGCATTGGCAAGTTGTTGTACTACATCTTGTAGATGGTACACACTGCTGCCCCTTGTATGCTGTTGGTCAAGGGTATAAATGTTTATATTTCTGTAACTCGAGCAGACTGCTTTGTCCTGAAGCTGACAAGCGAAGAGATCATCAGGGGAATAAAAACAAAAAAAAAAAACTCCTGCAAACACAAGATCAGCTGTTAGACTTCTTGATCAAATCCCCCTGCAACTTAAACAGGTCCACTCCTTGTCCTAGTTTCTAACCTTGGTTCGGTGTATTCCAGTCGATGGCTAGCCAGGAAAAGTATAAAGCTGCAATGGGCCACAGGTTAGTGAAGAACATGTAGCACAAGACCGTAGTGCATGTGATCCCTGTAACGTGAAATCAGAAGTAGTCAAGGAGATGAATCACCCAAAACCAAAACCACGAGACACGACAATAGTGAAGAATAGAATAGAACTTTCTTTCATTCATAGCACATAGGGAATTATCATGCAGCTGTTCCATTCAGGGGCTTGGTTAGCTCAGTTGGCTGGATGGCTAGTTTGTGAAGCAGAGTGATACCAACGGTGCGGGTTAAACTCCTGCACCAGCCTAGGTTACCATGAAGGACTCTCCTTCTCAAACTCTCCCTTCACCCAAGGCGTGGTGACCCTAAGATTAAACCACCACCAGTTGCCTTTCTAATAGGAGAGCAGCCTGATAGTAAAGCTACCATACTCCTCCCAAACTAATACCATCAAGGTGAATATTATTTAATTTATTTTTCTTTCATTCATGGGGATGTGGGTGCTTAAACAGTGTTAGAAGGAGACATGAAGCTGAAGCTTTTTGTCTTATGCCCATCAGAACTGAAATGCACAAGAAGGGACAATAAATGCAAGGAAAGAACAATTGATATGGCATGAGCAGAGGGTGCTGACTGGTCAGACTGCATGGTAGCTCAGTTGTTATCTTGCATGGTCACTCCGGCTCCTATGATGCTGCTTGACCTGCTGTGTTCATCCAGCCCCACGCCCTGTTATCTTGCATGGTCACTCCTGCTCCTCGACCTGCTGTGTTCATCCAGCCCCACGCCTTTTAATCTTGCATGGTCACTCCTACTCCTATGATGCTGCTTGACCTGCTGTGTTCATCCAGCCCCACGCCTTGTTATCTTGCATGGTCACTCCTGTTCTCTTCTTGACCATTTAAATTGAGTTTTTGCACCTTTATTAAAATATAGGCAAACTAAAACTTCTCCATTGCCATTGGGATTGAACGTCTACTGTTTTTATTCTATTCTTTTAGGCACACACACAAATCTCATCTGCACTTCAAATCGTACAACCACTTAAAAACATTATAAAGGAACAGTCTCCAAACCTTTTATACTTTAGTTGAAAATATGTTTGAAGGAAGGTGTGAACTTACCCATAATTAGAAAAGTGATAACCCACTGATAAACAGAGATCATTTGCAAATGTCGCTCTATCTTTGACCTTGCCAGCCAAGGAAGAGATGGTAGGTTACTCAAGGCAGAGAGAATGCTTGCTCCAGCTCCTAGACAAGGTTGAAACAGATAAGGTAAGTCCATCTTTGTTCGAAGTATAGTAATTGCACTTGACATTTTGCCAAGCGACTGAGGAAATTTTCCAGAATTCCATTGCTGTGATTTTCCCTTTCTACCCTTTCCATGACCACAGAATTCTAAACTGATGGAATAACTTGATCAATTTGAATGATGGAATTGGCTCATAGGGCCAGATGGCCTGCTTCTGCTCCCATTTTCAATGTTAGCCAGTGTGCAGAAGTGTTTTACAAGAATGGCCCAAGGATGAGGAACTTCAGTGATGGGGATAGATTAAAAGGAGCTGGGACTGTCCTCCTTGGAGAGGAGGTGGCACAGGGGAGACCTTACAGGCATTTTCAAAATCACAAAGCTAGATTGAGCAGTTAGGAAGAAAACCGTTCTTGCTTCTCAAAGGAACAAGAATGAGAGGGCATAGATCGCAAATGATTTGTAAAAGCAGCAAGGGCGATGGGAGAAATAAAAACATTTTTACATAGTGAGTAGTTAGGGTATGGAATGCACTGTCCTGAAATGTGGTGGAGGCAGGTTCAATTGAAGCATTCAAGGGAGGCACTGGGTGATTATTTAAAAAGAATTTATGAGCAAGGGTATGTGGAAAAAGCAGGAGATGGACTCTGGTTAAAATGACACGTGAAGAGCTAGTGCAGGTATGATGGGCCCAACAGGCTCCTTCTGCACTGTAACAATTCTGAACTTCTGAAAAGACATCATTTGACATCAATACCTTAATATTCTCCTGGTTTCAAATTGTCCAAGCGCTTTGCTTACAGGTTTACACCAGGCCAACTTTTCACAGTTTAGTTCATGTTCTAAATTGTTCTCCCACCCCCAACCCCGTTTCCAGATTTCTCATCCACTCTGAACATACATCATTTTAAACTCCACCTTCAGGATGCTCTTTACATAGAGCAGCCTGTGCTGCCGCCTCTTTGGAAGAGTATCCAGTCAGCTCCACTCCACTGCTCTATCTCTATCACATGTTCAGTTGGTTTCATCTTGATCCCACTGCTTTTTGAAAAAAGCTAGCTGGCCAGAGCTAGAAAAGTGCAGAGAAAAACTGACACAATATTGGCAAAGCTTTTCACTCAGTCATAGTCCTGTACAACACGGAAGCAAACCCTTCAGTCCAACTTGTCCATGCTGACCAGATGTTCTACATTAATCTAGTCCCATTTTCTAGCATTTGGCCCGTATCCCTCTAAACCTTTCCTATTCATATGCCCTTCCAAATGTCTTTAAATATTGTAATTGTACCAGCTTCCACCATTTCCTCTGTCAACTTATTCCATACCTGCACCACGCACAGTGACAAAAAAGGTGCCCCTTAGGTCCCTTTTAAATCTTTCCCACTCACCTTAAATCTATGCCCTCTAGTCCTTCATCACCACAAGAATATCAAATTTAAAATAACCTCAAAAATTTATCCTACAAGAAAAAAAAAATTGGTTGGCAGGTCACCTCTAATTGCCTGAAATGTTGCCATGTGGAAAGCAAATGGAACCAGGTTCAATAAAAAAAGTGACACATTTGAGCATTCTCCTTTCGTCTGCAGGTCCAGGACTGTAAGAAACTACAGAAAGTTGTGACCAGCACGCAAGCCAACCTCCCATCTACACCTCTCAGAAAGGTAGCCAAAGATTCCTCCCACCCCAGCAATATTCTCTTCAACCTCTTCCATCAGGTAGAAGATACAGAAGCTTAAAACACACGTGCCAACAGGTTCACGAACAGTTTCTTACCTGCTATTAGACTCTGAATAGACCTCTAATTTGATCTTGTTACACTGCACAGAAGGTGCACAAAACATTGTATGCCTCACTCTAAGTGCTCTATAATCTTTATGGCCTTGTATGATATAATCTGCTTGTGTTGCTCGCAAACAAAGCATTTCACCGCACTTAGATACATGAGACAACAATTAATCAAATCAAAATTGGTCCCTATATCACTTCTAGTGGGTGTAAATAATCCACATTGAGTGCAATTGATTATCTTCAGTTCATTTTTAATTAGCATTTGAGCTCAGCAAATGCTGTCCGTTGGTTTAATCACAAATGGCAAATAATTTGCTTTGACTTTTGTAAATGTGGGCTAGTTGAGGACGGTCTTCAGACTTTACTGTATGCCTCTGTGCATTCAACATGCATCTCAAAACGGATTTACTTCAGCACATAAACTGGAACTATGCAGTCTGACATAATCAGGGTCATTGATACACACAATCATTTCAGATGTCACATGAGGTGAAATGACATGGTTAGAAAGGAGCATTCAAAATAATATGCAAAGTTGTACTTTAGACCATAAACAGAATGAAATAATTTAGCCCGTCAAGTCTACTCCACCATTAGATCATGGCTGGCTTGTTTCTCAACTCCATTCTCCTCCTTCTCCCCATAACCCTTGATTCCCTTACTAATCAAGAACCTATCTCTGTTTAAATACACAACGACTTTGCCTCAGAGGGCTGTGGAGGCTATGAGTTCCACAGATTCACCGCTCTTTGGCTAAAAAAATCCTCTTCATCTCAGTTCTAAAAGGTTCATTCCTTCATTCTGAGGCTGCGTCCTCGGGTCTTAGACTCTCCTACTCATGGAAATATCTTCTCCACATCCACTATTTCCAGGCCTCCCAGTATTCTGAGAGTTTCAAATCAGATCTCCCCCCCCAATAACTTTCTAAACTCTACTAAGTAGAGACCAGAGTGCTCAAATCACTCCACGTGTAAGCCCTTTATATCCAGGATCATTCCAGACCCTCTCCATCACCAGCACATCCTTATTTAGTTATGGGGCCCAAAACTGCTCACAATTCTCCAAATGCAGTCTGACCAGAGTCTTAAACAGCTTCAGCAGTACATCTCTGCTCTTGTATTCTAGCCCTTTTGAAAGGCAAATGCAATGTTAGCATTCATTTCTAACTGCTAACTGAACCTGCATGTTAACCTATGAGAATCATGACGTAGGACTCCCAATTCGCTTGTGCTTCAAATTTCTGAAGGCTTTCACCATTTGGAAAATAATCTACGCCTCTAGTCTTCCTACCAAAGTGCAAAACCTCAAATTCCCACATTGTATTCCATCTGCCACTTCTTTGCCCACTCTCCTGGCCTGTCTAAGTGGAGGATTGGCTAGCATGTCTCTTTTCTGTAAAGTCCATGAAGAAAATAGAGCAAACTGAACTATCAGATTTGGCAACAGCTATGTCTAAGATTTGTCCAGGGCAGAGCTGGAAATGTTTGGCAAGATTCTGCATTTGGAAGAATACAGTTTGAGTTTTAATAAGTAAATATACATTATCTATTTCTATCTTTGCTTTCTTTAAAAGGCACATGGATATTTAACAAAATATTGCTGCAAATGTTTATTTAAATGAAGTATACATGAAGTAGACTTACAAAGTTTGCCTACAGTGAGGTCAGAAATGAATAGATTTTTTTGGATGACCTTTATAGGAGTTTGATGTTGCTAAATCCTGTATCAGCAATAAAATTTGATCCAAACTTTGCCAGCCTAATCATAATCCAAGGCCTTGTTGGTCATGGGCCTACTGTACTGTTAATGACTTCAGAAGAAGGGTCACTGGACTTGAAGTGTTTACTCTGCTTTCTCTTTACAGACACTGCTGGGCCTCTCCAGCAATTTCTGTTTTAGATAGAATCAGTGTGGGAGCAGGCCATTTGGCCCACTGAGGCCACACCAACCCTATCTCTGTAACCCTACATTTCCCACAGTCAACCTGCACATCCTTGGACTGAGGGAGGAAACTGGAGCATCCAGAGGAAACCCACACAGACACAGGGAGAATGTGCAAACTCCACACAGACAGTCGCCCGAGGGTGGAATCGAACCCGGGTCCCTCGCGCTATGAGGCAGCAGCACTAACCAATGAGCCAATGAGCCACCGTGCCACCCCGGATCTTCAGTACCCACAATTTGTTGTTTTATTTAAGATAGTTTCTTGGCAGATTGAAGTGAATGTACTATTGCCAAGTTTGGAAATGACAGAAAACCTAGGTGCTAAGACGAGTGTTGAGGACGACAAAAATCTACAGAAGGTTATACTGAGTGGGCAAAACTTGGCAGAGGGAACATAATGTGGAGAAACGCAAGGTTATGCACTTTAGTAGGAAGAATAGAAAAGCTAATTTTTCTTTTTAAAATGGGGAAAGACTGCAGAAAGCTACAGTAGTGGGATTTGGGAGTCCTTGCGCATGAATCACCAAAAGCTAACGTCCTAGTTCAGTGGGTAATAGGAAGTGAATTAAATGCTAGCCTTTACTTCTGAGGGAATCATTCTCATGTTTCAGTGTTTCCAAGTTTCATATAATCCACAAATGTTGAAGTTGTGCCCAGCACATCAAGATTTATATCATTAATATATTATCAGAAAGAGTAGGGTTTTGAACACCAACTCCTTCACTATTAACCTACCTCCAGTCTGGTAAATAGCCATTACCCTGTTTGTGGTCACTCAGCAATTTTGTATCCACGTTGGCACTTTTATTTCATGAGGTCTAACTTTGCTCAAGTCTACTGTGTAGCAGTATATCAAGTGCCTTCTATGTACACCACATCAGCAGTATTTTCCCTCATCAGCCCTTTCTCATATCTCATTGAAAAGCTCGAGCAAGTTAGTTAAACATGATCTGCCCTTAAATCTTTGTTGGCTTTGCTTAATTAGCCTGCATTTGCTTAAGGGAGTATCAATTTTACAAACATGTAACATGGGAACAGGAATAGACCTTGTGACCTGAACAAGTACATGGAGCTAGACCACAGATCAGCGGTGATCTCACTGAATGGACTTGAGGGGCTGAATGGCCCAGTCCTGCTCCTATGTTCCCTCTAGTCTGCTCTGTTGTTCAATAAGGCCATGGTTAATCAGTTTGCATTTCAATTCCACATTCCCACCAATCCCCAAACAACGCTCAACTCCCCTTCCTAATAGAAATCTATCCAGCTCAGTCTTAATTTTCTTTTCATTCATTTGCAGGTTGAGGGTGTTGCTGGCTCAGCCAGCATTTATTGCCCATCCCTAATGCCCAGAGAGCAGTTAAGATTCAACCACATTGCTGTAGGTCTGGAGTCACGCGTAGGCCAGACCAGGCAAGCACAGCAGTTTCCTTCACTAAAAAGGGCATTAGTGAGCCAGATGGGTTTTTCCCAACAATCAACAATAGATTCACGGTCATTATTAGACTCTTAATTCCAGATTTTTAAAAAAATATTCACTGATCCTGCCCCAACTGCCTGAGGCAGAGAGTTCCAAAGCTGTACACCCTCAGAAAGAATTTTGTTCTAAGTTACTTTTAAAAATCCTCCCCACCATCGAGGTTAATACGACTGGCCTTTAGCCACTGGACGTACCCTCACACCCTTGTTTTGACAAGGTTTTGAGTATTTGCAATTCTCCAGTGCTGTAGCAACTCCCCAGTCTACAGGGGTTACAGACAATGGACTTTTTATTCTTGCTAGATGCCTTTATGAAAGAACCAAACTAGTATCTAGAAAATTCAATCACGCTCATTAGGTTATATTTTTCACATGCAGTGTTGAAGGAGTGTATTATTTCAGAAAATTAGCTACAGCGCCTGCTATGAATCTGGGAGTGTCATACCAGGAATGCAAGTGATCAGGATTGTATAGATGGTAATGTGAGAGTTTCTGGGATTCGCACAATAGCCCGGGGGAATTTTTGGACTTGTTTACTGTGGCATGAGATTGTCTGGTTGTAAACTTTGTCAGCAATCAAATGAACATTTTCCCCCACCCCAACCAAACTTATGCTTTGAAACAAAATGGCAAGTGGTGAGTTGGTGCGGCATGGTGGCTCAGTGGTTAGCACTGCTGCCTCACAGCACCAGGGACCAGAGTTCAATGTCACCCAGGGGTGACATTCTCCCAATGTTCCAGTTTCCTCCCACAGTCACAAAGATGTGCAGGTTAGGGTGGATTGACCATGCTAAATTGCCTGTATAGTGTCCAGAGATGTGCAGGATAGGTAGGTGAACCGTGGGATTAAAGTGATCGAGTAGGTCTGGTTGGGATGCTCCTTGGAGCGTCGATGTGGACATGATGGGCGGAATAGCCTTCTTCCACGCTGTAGGGATTCAACGATCCTAAATATGTAGTCTGGACAGAACTCTGGGGAAGAAAGGTCAAGACCAAGACAGGAATGACATTACTCACTTGGGAGACCCAGCTCAGGATGGTGGGCTGAATGGTCTCCATTGACACCAACTCTTCTCAATTTTGCAGACATTTGCTTAAGCCGGTTGGTGCACTCTTTTGGGAATCTAATGACAACAAGGGATGAGGCATAGAATGGGAATATGGCACTGAGCTAGATAATCAGCCATGATCTAACAATGGCAGAGAAAACTGGAAGGGCTGAATGGCCTACTCTTGCTCCTGTCTTCCGAATTCAAGCTACTGGAGCCCATTCAACTCAGTCTCGAAATTTCAACCAAAAAGATTGATAGATTTTTGTTGGGCAAGGATATTGAAGGACAAATGAACAAGACAGATGGATGTTGGCAAGCCACAATCTTACTGGACAGTGAAATAACTTCTAGGACTGAATGGCTGCTCTGTTCCTAAACTCCACTTCCTTGAGGTGAGTGAGATTTCGAAAGACCCACCTGCAAATGTTACTAAACTTGAAAAGGTTCAGAAAAAAAGATTTACAAGAATGTTGCCAGGGTTGGAGGGTATGAGCTATAGGGAGAGGCTGAATAGGCTGGGGCAATTTTCCCTGGTGCATTGGAGGCTGAGGGGTGACCTTATAGACGTTTATAAAATCATGAGGGGCATGGATAAGGTGAATAGCCAGGGTAGGGGAGTCCAAAACTAGAGGACATAGGTTTGAGGCGAAAGGGGAAACATTTAAAAAGGGAGCCGAGGGGCAACTTTTTCCTCAGAGGGTGTTGCTTGTATAGAATTAGCTGCCAGAGGTTGAGGAGGCTGGTACAATTACAACAGTTGAAAGGCAGCTGGATGGGTATATGAATAGGAAGGGTTTGAGAGGAACAAAGACCAAACGGTGACAACTGTGACTAGATTAGTTTGGGATATCTGGTCGGAGTGGGCAAGTTGGACTGAAAGACTTGTTCCCATGCTAAACATCTCTATGACTATGGTTCGTTAATGCTCTTCAGAAGTCATGGTTTGGCAATGTTAGGTTAGCAAGCATAGAGGGTGATGCACAAATGATATTTGATCTGCTTTCCTTGTACCTGGGTATCCAGAGATAGTAGGAACTGCAAATGCGGGAAAATCTGAGAATACAAGATGTAGAGCTGGATGGACACAGCAGGCCAAGCAGCAGAGGAGCAGGACAGCTTGACTTTCTGAAGAAGGGTCTAGGCCCGAAACATCAAGCTTTCCTGCTGTGTTCATCCAGCTCTACACCTTGTTACCTGGATATCCTGTAATAGATGGATGTGCTTGAATTGATAGATGTTACTTGTGTCTTTGGACCAGCATGTCCCGAGCTCAAATTCTCCCACAGCAAATTGCAAATAGGTTTGCTCAGTATTTCCAGCTGTCCATTGGGCCAAGCCGAAGCTGGTGTTTTGTTTCACACAAACATCCTTCCATGATACTTCATTAAACCTTTCTGCATACTAACCTATTCCTGTCATCTGTCTGGCTTCTCCTTAGAAGGAATCTATATTATTTATATTAACCACTCCTTGGAGCAAATTCCATATTTCCGACAACTCTCAGCTATTCCTCGTTATTTTCTATATTGGATTTTTGCCTTGGCCGAATGTTGCAAATTGACACATTCCATCATCCAATACCATGTACTGAGGGACACGGTAGAGCTGATAATCCCCAAGTCCACTCTGTCTTTTCACCATTACCCTTTAATCCCTTCCTAATTAAAAATCGGTCTATCTCAGCCTTAATGACCCAGGCTCGATAACCCTCTATAATAAAGAATTCCACAGATTCACAACCATCAGAAGAATATCCTCCTCATCTCTGTCCTAATGGTGCAACTGAGAGGTTTTCCTCTGGTCCTAGACTCTCTGACAATGGTAAAGTACATTCCAAGAATTTCACATGTTTCAAAAAGGTTGTCTCTCATTATTCTAAACTCTAATGAATACGGACACAACCTACTCAATTTCTCACAAGAAACTCCCCGCTTCCCCCCACCCCCACCCCCACCCCCAGAATAAACCTAGTGAACCATCTCCAGACTGTATCCAAAGCAGGTCTGTTTGTGGAAGAGTTCAGAACAAGATGCAAAGAGAGACTTATGGCTGAATTAGTAACACAGAAGTTGACCTCAATTCCTCAACCAAATTATACTTTAATATATAAAATGACACAGTAGTGAGAGAAGATCTAATTGAGGTATAAAAGATGGTGAAAAAGTGATCGACAAAGTAGACATAGAGAGATAACAAGGTGTGGAGCTGGATGAACACAGCAGGCCAAGCAGCATCAGAGGAGCAGGAAAGCTTGATGTTTCGGGCCTAGACCCTTCATCAGGAATCTGACGTAGACAGGATGTTTTCTCATGTGGGACGATCTAGAGAATGAGAGGTCATAGTTCTAGGATAAGGGGTAGCAGATTTAAAATAGAGATGAGGAGAAGTTATTTTTCTCAAAGGCATGTGACTCTGAAATTCACTATCTGCCTAAATGTGCGGTGGATGCTGAGTAAATTTAGGGAGGAGATGGGCAAGATTTTTAATTAATAATGAGGTGAAGCATTATGGAGAACACGCAGGAGAGTGGAGTTATAGATTCATTCAGCAGGGAAACAAGCCCTTTCAGTCCAACTAGTCCATGCTGACCATAATCCTAAAGTAAACTAGTGGGCAGCACGGTGGCTCAGTGGTTAGCACTGCAGCCTCATAACACCAGGGCTCCAGGTTCAATTCCAGCCCCAGGTGACCATCTGTGCAGAGTTTGCACATTCTCCCTGTGTCTGCGTGGGTTTCCTCCAGGTGCTCCAGTTTCCTCCCACAGTCCAAAGATGTGTAGGCTAGGTGGATTGGCCATGCTAAATTGCCCATAGTGTTCAGGGGTGTGTGGGTTATAGGGGGATGAGTCTGGGTGGGATGCTCCAAGGGTCAGTGTGGACTTGTTGGGCTAAAGGGCCTGTTTCCACACTGTAGGGATTCTAAAGAGTAGTCCCACATGCCTGTGCTTGGCCCATAAACCTCCAAACATTTTTTATTCATGTACTTATCCGAAATGTCTTTTGAACGTTCTAACTGTACCTGCATCTACCACTTCCTCTGGAAGTTCATTCCACATGCGAACTACCCTCGTTAAAAAAAATTGCCCCTCATGTCTTTAAAATCTTTCTCCACTCACCTTAAAAATATGCCCCTTTGTCTTGGAATTCCCCAGCCTAGAGGGAAATGCCATTTACCTTATCTCTACCCTACATAGTTTCATAAACCTCTATAAAAGGTTACTTCTCAATCTCCTATGCAGAGTTGAGGCCAAGATGAGATCAGCCTTGATCACATGGCTAGAATGATGGAGCAGGCTCGAAGGGGATGAATGGCCTACTCCTGAACCAAAAATCACATGCTCTTCTGATTTGCAATACATTTCCTGAATGAAGGAGTGGCTGAAGTAGTTCGAATTGTAATCTGCAAACTAGAATAGGAGAGGCAGTGGCGTAGTGGTAATATCACTAGATGACTAATCCAGAGAGTTAGGTTAATGCTGTGGGACCATAGGTTCAAATCCCACCACGGCAGATAAAAGCCAGTCTCTATGAAAACACATCCAGTCAAAAAGTGTTATTTACAGAAGGAAAAGTGCCATTTCCATGTGGTTTGGCCAGAGAGCGAGAGACCTGACCTGAAACAGGAGCAAGCTATGCAGACCTAAAAGCCTAATATGATCATATTGTTAATCATCTAACTCAGTTGCCCGTTCTCACTTTCTCCTCATACCTTTAGCTCCAGGAACTATATAGCAAAGACAAAAAGCCCTTTGACCTGAGTCTGTGACAGTCATGAACAAGCAACTAAGTGCTCCATACCTAACTCCTTCTTGAAAACATTCAATATTTTAACGTGGTTGACTCTTAACTGCAATCAGAAATGTCCAGGGGCAACTGGGGATGGGAAACAGATGCAGACCTTACTAGTGATGCCCAAAAGAAAATACACAGTTTTGAGAAACGAAACATTTGTCAGGGTATTAAGTGAAGTGCTGGAAGCAGTGGGACTAATTGGGAACTCTGCAGTGAGCTGTCATGGATACAATGGGTTTCTTTCACTCTGTGCTCCGAGACACTATGTAGTACACACTCTCAAAACACCCAAGTAAATCTTGCTGGAATCCTCTGTTCATGTCATTTGCATGACAATGACAAGGTTTTTAAAAAAAGAATTTTTTTTAAAAACAAAGACATGCTTTGATTCAACAATCCCATTATCCTCACAGTAAGGGATTTTCTGTAAAATGAAAGAGAATCATAGGGGATTTTGATGAACTCGCTGTCAGTTTTGGGCAGAGGGTCATTGCACCTTCCCTACCTAACGCAATCTGGACTTGATTCCTTGGCCACCCTCAGTACAGTCACAAAAAAAATGACAAACACACAGCACATTCTATCAACGAACCAATCCCCTTCCAGCACAATTCACAATCCCCACTACAGGAGAGAGAAATCATGCAATATGGAACTGCTGATGAACAAAATTGGACAGAATTATGGTCTCAAACAGAAGGAAGCAGCTACAAACAAAAACCTGCCTTTAACAGATGCCTGTAGTAAGGCATCTCAAGGGGCTTCACAGGGACCACAGTTTTCTTTTTCTATTATGAGTTCACGTTCAGTGTTGCTGACCATCTCCAATTGCCATAGAGTCATATAGCACAGAAGCTGACACTTCAGTCCAACTTGTCCATGGTGATCAGATCTCCTAAATTAATTTAGTCCCATATCCCTGTAAACTATTCCTGTTCATGTACCCATCCAGATGCCTTTAAAAGTTGTAATTGTACCACCTAGCACCACTTCCTCTGGCAGCTCATTCCACATATGCACCACCCTGTGAGAAAATGTTACCCCTCAGGTCCTTTTTATATCTTTCCCCTCTCACCTTAAAACTATGCTCTCTAGTTTTGGACTCCCATACCCTAGGGAAAAGGCTATCCACCCTATTTGTGCCCCTCACCATTTTATAAACCTCTAAGGTTACCCCCCAGCCTCCAACCCTCTAGGGAAAATAGCTTCAGATATTCAGTTTCTCCCTGTTGCTCAAACCCTCCAAGCCTAACAACATCCTTGTAAATCTTTTCTGAACTCTTTCAAGTTTAACATCTTTCCTATAGCAGGGAGACTAGAATTGAACACAGTATTCGTAAAGTGGCCCAGCCAATGTCCCATGCAATATGACATCCCAACTTCTATAATCAATGCACTCGCCAATAAAGGTGAGCGTACCAAAATGCCTTCACTACTCTATCTACCTGCCACTCCACCTTTAAGGAACTATGAACCTGCACCCCAAGAGCTCTTTGTTCAGCAACATCCTCAGGTCCCTACCAAGAGTACTGGTCCTGCTCAGGTTTGCTCTACCAAAATACAACATCTTACACTGATCTTAATTAAACTCCATCTGCACTTCTTGGCCTAACTGATCAAGGTCACATAGTACTCTGAAATAACCTTCTTCTCTGCCCACTACTCCAATTTCGGTGTCGTCTGCAAACTTGCTAACCATAGCTCCTATGTTCACATCCAAATCATTTAAATAAAAAAAAAGTAGTGACAGATTGCAGTGGACACAGCACAAAACCCTGTGGCACACCACTGGTCACAGGTCTCCAGTCCAACCCTTGAAAGAAAATACGGGTCAACCACATGACTATGGGTTTGGAGTCACACGTAGGCCAGGTGGCTGTGAACTAGATGGGTTTTCCCGGTCACTATTATTTAGTCCATCTTTGTATTCCAGATTAATAGTTAATAGAACTTAGCCTGTCGCTGTGGTGAGAATTGAACTCCTGCTTTGAGGGCATGGCCTGGAGCTCAGGATTGAGCCCAGTGACATTATCACTGCCCTCATTAGTTTACATTGAGCCAAAGAAGGAAACATTAGCACAAATGAACAATTGCTTGCTTACAATAGGTCACATGGAGCAATGTCTTGAAAAGGAAGACAAAGTGAGGGGTATAGTTGAGACACTACACTCCTGGTACCCTGCTCCCAGATCACAAGTCTGCCACGCACCTTGGCTGACTTTAGTGAAACCTTTGAGGTTTCAGTCTCAATCTGGACTGAGGACAACCAGCCAAAGTCAAAGATGATAAACGGAGATGGATCCTAAAAAGAGTATCTTAAAACAATGGCTTGTGTTGGAGCGCACGCACATACACACGTGGAAGTGGATCAGGGGAGGCAGTCGCTGGCTGTCACTCAGAGCTGTCCTGCAAAACCATCCAGCAAAAGCCACAGTCACATGTTCGCTGTCTATACACACCAAACAGCAATGGAAAGGACAACAGTTTATCCACCAGACTTTAGAAGATTAAGAGGTGACCTATTTGAAGGATGCAAGATTAAGCGGGGAATGTGGACAGGACATTGCCTCTTGTAGGAGGATCATAATTCTATTAAATGGCAGCATGAACTCAAGGGGCTGAATGGCCTACTCTTGTTCCTATTCCTTATGGTCTGATCTAGAACAAGGGATTACTGTTTATATAAAAAAAAACACACAGGAGTAACACCCTTTATTGCTCAAAGCTAATTGCTAGTTGCCCTGGAGAAGGTGTTGGGGATCTGCTTTCTTGAACTGCTGCAGCCTTCGGTGTAGAAACCCACAGTGCCCTTAGTGAGGGAACTCCAGGCTTTGTGACCCAGTCCCACTGAAGGAACAGCGATATATTTCCCAGTCAGGATGGTGACTGGCTTGGAGGGGAACTCGCAGCAGGTGCTGTTTCCACATGTCTGCTGCCCCTTTGCTCCCTTAGGTGATAGAGGTCTGCGTTGATAAGAACACAAGAAATACGAGCAGGAGTTGGCCACTTGGTCCCTCAAGCATGCTAGTCAGGCCAAAAGTGGAATACGGTGAACAGGTACCTAAAGATATATTGGCATTGGAGGCAGTCCAGAGAAAGTTCACCAGCCTGATTCTGGACATGGAGGGACGAGAAGTTGAATAAGTTGAGTCTGTTCTCCTTGGAGTTTAGAAGAGGTGCCATTTTTAAACATTAGGATTCTTGGGGTACTTGACCAGGTAGATGTGGAGAGGTAGTTTCCCCTTGTGGGAGAGTCTTGGGCCAGAGGGCATCATCTCAGAATAAGGGGTCATCCATTTGAGACAGAGCTGAGGAGGAATTTCTTCCAAAGGTAGTGAATCTGTAGAATTGTTTATCTCAGCGTGCTGTTGAGGCTGGGTCATTAAGTTAATTCAGTTGAGACAGACAAGATTTTTAGTCAGTAAGGGAATGAAGGGCTATGGGCATTAGGCATTAGAACAGAGTTGCAGATTATTACATCAGCTGCAATCTCATTAAATGGCATAGCAGACCTGATGGTCTACTTCTGCTCCTAAATTTCATCATCAGGAGGAGTTACAAGTTGATGGCTGACCTATTCTGGCCACATTATGAACCACCCTTTGCGGTCATGAAGTCCTACGGCTGGACTCAAATCCAGGATTCCTGATTCAGAGGCTGGGACACTGATCACTGCACAGCATTATCATGTCTGTATGAACTCTAAGCTGTGCAATGAACCCACAGTGGAAGGTTTATGGCCTTGATAATGATCAGGTCTCTTGGTGTTTCCATTTTGCGAGAGGTAGGGACAGAGTTCGGGAACAGTTTTCCTAAAGGCTGGGGAAAGTCCCACACAATCCCATGTATTCAAAACCAATACTAGTTCAGGACAGTAGGGTGTAGAAGTCACCTTCTACATAACTAGGCAAGCCCCACAATCTTACAGGAGATAAGGTGGTGGTCAGCACGGGCTCTGTAGGGAACACTTTTCCCTTGGATTCAGAAGATTGCAGGTCAACCCCACACTCCTGTTTGAGGAAGGTATTTCAAGAAGAAGTTAGACACACTTCTTAGAGTAAAAGGGATCAAAGTATATGGGAACAAGGGACTGAATTGGATGATCATACTGTATGGTACAGCAGGCTCGAGGGGCTGAATGGCCTATTCCTGCCCCTGTTTTCTACGCTTCTATGCAATGTGGCAGACGTTTTGTTTTTGTGAAAATAAAATTTACAGCAAATACTTTGAATCAGAACTGAGGTTTGGCCATGATATGAACAAATCCCCGCTCAACACCTCCCCCCGCCCCCCAATCCCAATGCAGCGTCCTGACCTACATTTATCTCTGAACCAACATGACTGAAATAGTTTTATTCACACTGCTGTTGGGATCTCACTGTGCATAAATGCTGCAAATCCAACATTACCAAGTGACAGCCTTTCAAAAATACTCCAGTGTATGAAAACTGCTTTCTAAGTATCTTATATCCTTGCATCTGTCTTTGTTTTAAACAGGAAAAGCAATCCTAAGAAACATTGGTTCATAAATTAAAGTTAATAAAAATGTCATTGATATATTTAGGCACTGCAATTTTTGGTGTTTAATACTGCGTGTTTTTCCATAGTTAAGAAATGATGTGGAGGTGCGGGTTTTGTACCGGGGTGGACAAAGTCAGAATTCACACAACACCGAGCTATAGTCCAACAGATTGATTTGAAATCTCAAGCTTTCAGAGTGCTGCTCCTCCATCAGCTGAACTTAGGAGAGGCAGCTCCAAAAACACTCAAGAAGCTTGACATCATTCAAGACAACGCAGTCCGCTTGATTGGTGCCACATCCACGAGCATCCACTCCTTCCACCACCGATGCTCAGTAGCAGCAGTGTGCACTATCTACAAGATGCACTGCAGAAATTCACTGAAGTACCTCAGACAGCACCTTCCAAACCCACGACCACTTCCATCTAGAAGGACAAAGGTAGCGGATACATGGGAACACCAACCCTATAAGCTCCCCTCCAAGTCACCATCCTGACTTGGAAATGCAATGGCATTCCTTTAGTGTCACTGGGTCAAAATCTTGGAACTCTCTCCCTGGACCCCAAGGACTGCAGCAATTCAAGAAGGCAGCTCACCACCACCTTCTGCAGGGCATTAAGTGAGGCTCTAACCAGCAACTCTCACAGCGCATGAACGATTAAGAAAAATACATGCTGCATTGCCGCGGCAACAATTTCACCAAGCCAAGAGGGTGGCGGGATCCCACAATGGAACACCTCATGTGGAAGGTGACACCTCCGACAGTGCAGCACTCCCTCGGTACAGTTCCACAAGTCTCAGCCCGGATTCTGGGCTCGTTAGTTGGATTTGGTCTTTTGACTGAGGGGATGTGACAACTTTTAAACTTTGACCAACTGGAAGACAAGGCAGGCTTCAGGCAATTGAAACAGCCGTCAAGAAACTGAAGAGCGGAGATAGGATTGAATCCTGTTAGATCCGGTAATTAGTTGCAGTCAACTGCACATTATTTTTGATATTTGTATCGAAATAGATAAATAAGCGTTTCATCTGCAGGGTGGGATAATAACACGCATTTGTGATCTAGATTCTCGCTGGTCAAGTTGCACAGAAGCATTGGAAGTTTAGAGAACAGCAGAAGGTTACTTAACGAGTCACCCACTTTACTCCAATTTTCCAATGTTTTTTACTCCGTGTAGCCGGGCGAATAAAGCCCTCGAGGTACATAAAGGACTCTAACACCTCCACTAACCTCTCAAGTTAGTTTATAAAAAAAGGGGGGAGGAAAAAAAGTGCTCAGCGTTTTAAACGATTGGCAATCACACGGCTTTAAATTCCGATCTAACTTTTCAATTTACTTTGAAACTTTGGACACTCCTGTTCCCAGTCATCACGATCCCATATACCTTTAGACATCAGAGGTATTAAATAAACTCCAATGCATGAGAGTGCGAGTTGCTGTGACATTCATTAAAGGCACTTAAAAACTGAGGAGAGAAAAGCATAGACAAAAGCTACTTCGTATAAAGATCTGCCTTTACCTCTTAAGATGCCTGAATGGGCTGCAATAATTGTCTTCATTTTTCTCCTTCTGATTTTCTGCCTTCCGAATCAAATTAAGAGTCGGATAGGTCTTTTCACGTTCCAATGCAGCAGATTGCACAGAAATTATGATTTTTTTTTGGCAGCACCTTTCTTTTCTTTTAGAAAAACAGAAAAATATAAGAGGTGCAAAGAAAACGAGACCCAACGTTTGGACCGCTCGTTCCTTTAATAGCCGGGGGAAACCATTCTATTGTTAAAAGAAGTGGGGAGCCTTCAAACTGTATTTCAACCAGCTGCTGCCAGCCCGCACTGGCTAGCCCTTATAATGCAAGTTAGAATTTCTTTACAGACTTCAAAACTTTTACAAATTAGTTGCTATGCGAAGGGAATGTACAAAGGGATATAATTCTGAAATCACTCCCTCCTTTGATGTTGTTGGAATGGCACAGTCTGCATGCCCCGCCCCCTTTGCCTTTGGTCGATTCAGAATGGTTTGCACATGAATTAGAAAGGGATAAGACCTTGAGAAACATGAAAAGGAGTGTGCAATCAAGAGGCGAAGGCAAGAAAGTGGAGTTGAGGATTATCAGATCAGTATGGTTGCATTGAATGGCAGAGAAAACCTGATGGGCTGAACGGCCAACTTAAGACCATAAGAAATAGGTACAGGAGTAGGCTGTTTGGCCCCTGGAGCCTGCTGTATCATTCAGTAGGATCATGGTATTTCCAGAGATATTAAGAACTGCATATGCTGGTGGCAGAGCTAACAGTGTGGCACTAGCGGAACACAGCAGGCCAGGCAGCATCAGAGGAGCAGGAAAGTTGACATTTCGGGTCAAGTCCACTTTCCTGCCCTTTCTGCATAATCCTTGAATGATCAAGTTTCTAACATATCAATGTCCAACCCAATAGCTCATGTCCCATTCACTTTGCCCCAGTCCTACATTGTAAAATCAGCTGGCTCTACCAAAGTGTAACTCAAATGTCCAGTGTTGTGCATTTTCTTCCTATTTGAAGTGCTGGATTTGGCACTTGAGTAGAAAGACTTGCATTTCTGTCACACCTTTCGTGAACTCAGGACACCCCAAAGCCCCTCATGGCAAATGAAGCACCTGTTGATGCCTAACACTGTTAGGGCAGCGTGGTGGCTCAGTGGTTAGCACTACTGGCTCACAGTGCTAGGAAACCCAGGTTCGTCTCCACCTTCAGGTATGGAGATTGCATATTCTCTCCCAGTCTGTGTGGGTTTCCTCCAGGTGCTCCAGTTTCTGTGTCACAGTCATAAAGGTGTGCTGGTTAGGTGGATTGGCCATGCTAAATTGCTCATGGTGTTCAGGGATGTGTAAGCTAGGTGGGTTACCCATGGGAAATGCAGGGTTATAGGGTAGGTTGGTGTAGACTTGATGGGCCAAATGGCCTGCTTCCACCCTGTAGGGATTCTATGATTAGCATTTAGAAAGATGGCAGCAAATTGGGGCACAGCAAGCTCTCAAAATAACAAATGTGATCACAGCTAGGTAATCTGCATTTATTATTGGTGATGTTAATTGAAGGAAAAATTTTAGATAGAAGACTAGGGATCGTACCCCTCCTTTTCAAAATCGTAGCCCAGGATTTGTTGTGCCCACCTGAGAGGGCAGGCATCTGAAAGATGGCACCCACAACTGTGTCAGCCTGGACTTTTACGCTTCAGGTCTGGAGTTGGAACCCAACTTGCAACCTTCTGCTTTGGAAACAAAAATATCCATCTACAGCACACGGGCTGCAGCGGTTCAAGAAGCAGTTCGCCACCAGCTTCGCAAGAGACATTAGGGCTGAGCAACAAACGCTGGCCTAGCCAGTGACACCCACATCCCATGAAAGAATTAGGAAAAACTTAGTTCATCCAGCTCCACACCTTGTTATCTCTTCTTCAAAATCTTGTTCTTCAATGAGACAGTGCTTATTTTGGGTATATCCTTGCTACGTCTGTAATAGAAGGTTGTGACTACTACGTGACTTTTGGAAACTTGAGCATAGAAGTCTCATTGGTTCTCCAGTGCAGTACTGACGGATACACTGTTTTTCTGATGTTAAACCAAAACATTCCCTGCCCTCTCCAGTGGTGGTAAAAGATCTCAGGCTCACTGTCTGAAATGTCAGAACGTGCGTTATGGTGCCCTGGCGAATACTTGTTTCCATTTAGCCATTTTACCGGGTCATTATCACATTGCTGTTTGTCGGAGCTCGCTGAGTACAAATTGACGACTGCTTTTTCCTTCCATTGTCTTGCTGCTGTTGTGTACAGCCTTCGTGAGGCTGCCCCAAGTACATTGTGCTCAGTTTTGGCCTCCTTACCTAAGGAAGAATATGCCTGCCATAAATGGTGTGCGATTGGGTTTTGCCAGAATAATTCTTGGGAAAGCAGGATTGTCTTATGAGGAGAGATTGGGGGGAAATGGATCTGTATTCCCCAGCAATCTGAAGGATGAGATGTGATCTCATTTTAGGGCTCAACAGGGTGGCTGCAGGAAGGATGGTGAGTCTGGAACTAGGGGACACGGTCTCAGGAGAAGGGACAGACCATTCAGGACTGAGTTGAGGAGGAAGTTCTTTACTCACGGTGTGGTAAATCTTTGAAATTCTCTGCCCCAGAACAGCGCTCCCTCAAAGTTTCTTTCCAGCCATGTGGATCTCGGAGCTCCACGCAGCGTGGGGACCACGGGAACAGAGGTCAATTTCACAATTGGTGCGCTGATACCAATTGCCATGTGTGGAACTTTAGAGCAGCCGCAGATTTGGAGGGAGTGATGACCCAGAGGGCTGATGAACCTCAATCATTGAGTATGTTCAAGGCAGAGATCAATATATTTCTGTATATTAATGGCATTAAAAGATATAGGGTTGTGGGAAAATGGCATCAAAAGAGATGATGAGCTGTGATCTAATTGAATGGGTGAGCAGGCTTGATGGGCTGAATGGCTTACACTTGCTACTGTCTTTTACAATCCCATTATAGCAAGACTGCACTTCATCGACGGGAGTGTGTTTTGGGATTGTTCTGAAAGGAGCTAGAAAAATGTAACTTTTTGTTTCTCTGAGAGACGTTCAATCTCCATCACACCTTCCAGCTCAGAGCTGGGCGCTCACTGTATTCTGATTCTGGGAGGCAGAGTGTGCTATCTCTAAACTAGGATGATGTATGACCCCATAACACAAATTGGTGTTGAAGCTTTTGTAAATAAATACGAAAGCGTGTTCAGCCAGTTCCGCATTAGCTGATTACAACCGGGATTAAGCTGAGGAAAGCAGCAAGTTCAGTTCTGATTATGATCCAGTGACCCCTGCTGGCCATTAGTCGAGAGTAACTTCCTACTTGAGATAACAAGCATGGGGCTGGATGAACGCAGCAGGCCAAGCAGCATCATAGGAGCAGGAAAACTTGACATTTTGGGCCTAGACCCTTCATCAGAAATGGGGGAGGGGAAGAGGGTTCTGAAATAAATAGGGAGAGAGGGGGAGGTGGATAGAGGATGGATAGAGGAGAGGATAGGTGGAGAGGAGGCAGACAAGTCGAAGAGGCGGGGATGGAGCCAGTAAAGGTGAGTGTAGGTAGGGGGGTAGGGAGGAGATAGGTCAGTCCAGGGAGGACGGACAGGTCAAGGGGGCGGGATGATGTTAGTAGATAGGAGATGGGGGTGCGGCTTGAGGTGGGAGGAGGGGATAGGTGAGAGGAAGAACAGGTTAGGGAGGCGGGGATGAGCTGGGCTGGTTTTGGGATGCGGTTGGGGGAGGGGAGATTATGAAGCTTGTGAAATCCACATTGATACCATTGGGCTGCAGGGTTCCCAGGCTGAATATTTGCCATTCGGCCCTTCAAGCCTGCGCCACTATTCAATATGATGATGGCTGATCATCCAGCTTAGTGCCCTGTTCCTGCTTTCTCCCCACACCCTTTGATTCCTTTAGCCCCAAAAACTATACCTACCTAAAAGTACTTCCTATTGGGGTCACTTTTTAATAATGTCCCTCCATTTTTGGAACTGTCTTTGTTCATTGATATCCAGCATAATCTCGACGGACCAGAGAAAGTGGGAATAATTGCCTACACTGCACTCTCTCCATGGAATATACATCCTTTCTTAGTTGGCAGGCCAAAACCGCACACAATACTCCAGGTGAGACCTCACCAAGGCCTTGTATAACTGCAGTAAGACATTCTTAATTCTGAACTGGTCCTCTTGCATTGAAGACCAATGTACCCTTTGCCTTCCACATCACTTGCTGTACCTGCCTGTCTCGTTTCATTGGCTGGTGTACAAGGGTGGTCAGATCCCTTTACACATCCGCACTTCCTGATCTATCACCATTTAAGTAATATTCTTCCTTTCTGTTTTTCACAATAAACTGGGTAACCGCACAGCTAGCTGCACTGTACTGCATTTGCCGTGTTTTTCCCCGCTCACTCAAATTGTCTGAATCACCTGGAAGTTTCTTTGCATCCTCCTTGCAATTCTGTCAAGTTTGGTGCCATCAGCAAACTTGGAAATGTTGAACTCGGTTCCCTTGTCCAGGTTATTTATATTTATATCACAAATAGATGGGATCCAAGCACTGATCCATGTGGTATCCCAAAAGTCTGAGCCTGCTGCTCAAATAAACAGGTTGTTCCCACTTCCTGTTTCTTGCCTGTTAATCAATTCTTAATCCATGCCAATATTTTGCCCCCATCCCATGTGCTTTAACTTTGCTCATTAACCTCTTATGAGGGAGCTTATTAAAAACCAGCCGAAAATCCAGGTATACCACATTCAATAGCTCTCCCTTGTCTATTCTACTACTTACATCCGCACTTTTAAACCTAAACTCTGGGTCTGTTAAAATAAAATAATTTTAATGTTGATTGTGCTTTGTGCACCTCCTGTGCCATTGTAACCTTGTATTAGAGCTCCCTATGACCTCTATGTCCTTGCTTGATGATCTGCCTGTGCTGTTCACAAAACAAAACTTTTCACTGTACCTAGATACGTGTGACTGCAATAAATTAAATCAAATCAAATTCAAATAACACTATTATTAAGCGCGAATTGCCTTCTTAAACCCATGTTGGGTTTGTCCAATCCCGTTAATGCTTTCCAAATGTTCTGTTATCACATCTTTTATAATAGACTCTAGCATTGCTTCCCACTACACAGCTAACTGGTCTATAACGCCCTGTTCTTTTTCTCTTCCTCCCTTTTTTAAATAATGGGTTCATATTTGCCACTCTCCAATCTGTAGGAACTGCTCCAAAGTTTATAGAATTTTGGAAGATGACCACCAATACATCCAAAATTTCTAAGGCTACTTCCTTTTGTGTTCTGGGATATTCATTATCAGGCCTTGGGGATTTATCAGCCTTTAAGCCCATTAATTTCCCCAGCATCATTTACTTATTAATAGTGGTTTCTTTCAATTCCACCATCTCACTAAGCCCTTGGCTCCCTAACATTTCTAGGTGGTTATTGAGCCCTCTTTTGTGAAGACTGAACTAAGGTATGCATTTAATTGGTCTGCCATCTCTTACCCTATTTCTGACTGTAAGGTACAGATGTTTGTCCTCAGTAACCTTTTCCTCTTCACTTATTTTTAGAAGCTGTTACAATCAGTTTCTAGAATTTTGCTCTCATGCTCTACTTGCCCCCTCTTGATCAATCTTTTTGTCCACGTTTGCAAAACGCTGAAATGATCCCAATCTTAGAGTCATGGAGCCATAGAGATCTATAGCACAGAAACAGATCCTTTGGCCCAACTTGCCCATGTCACCCAGATAGCCTAAACATATTTGTCCCATTTGCCAGCGTTTGGTCCATATCCCCCTAAACCCTTCCAATTCATAAACCCATTCAGACGCCTTTAAAATGTTATAATTGTACCATTCTCCACCACTTCCTCTGGCAGCTCATTTCATACATGCACCACCATCTGCATGAAAAAGTTGGCCCTTGTGTCCCTTTTAAATTTTTCCCCTCTCACTTCTAAGCTATGCCCTCTAGTTTTGTACTCTGCTACCATAGGAAAAAGACCTTGGCTATTCACCCTATCCATGCCTCTCATGATTTTATAAATCTCTATAAGGTCACCCCTCAACCTCCAACGCTCCAGGAAAATAGCCCCAGCCTATTCAGTGTCTCCCTTTAATCAAACCCTCTAACCTGCAACATCCTTGTAAATCTTTTCTGAACCTTTTCAAGTTTCACAACATCCTTCTTATAGCAGGGAGACCAGAATTGAATGCAGTATTCCAAAAGTGGCCTAATCATATTCTGTACAGCCACAAAAGTCCTCAGGCTGACTACTTTTTCTGGCAATTTTATATGTCTCCATTTGGATCTAATACTATCTC